>JAJTUV010000803.1:0-530138 GCA_021653895.1 Mastomys natalensis
GCCTTGCGTAAATATTCATTCACTTGGAGCTTGGTCGTACTACAGATTTAAAAATACACGTTTTAATGTATTTCTAGTTCTAATAGTACTTGCCGCTTTTTACTATAGTCTGTCACTGACAGATCACATGATACCCTGAGACTATATCCTCTCTCTGGAGTCTGGCTGGCTTCAGTTTTTGATCCATCTGTTTCTGCTTCTTACAGCTGGGATTATAGGCATGCGTCACCATGCCCAGCTCTTTAGCTCGGCTTTTAAAGCACGCTGTAATTGATGGAAAAGAGAATAGTGCACTAAATTACACTAACCACACAGCATGGATTCGCATCATTTGTGAGTGTGTGTCCTGACAGTGGGGATGCATGTGCCCTAGGTTCACCCTCGCCTTAGGGTTAGGCTTAGGGGCTACAGTGTCATTCTGCTGTGGTTTGAACTCAGCCGTGTCCCACAGTCCCTTTCTCTAGCCTGTTTCCTGGGAGGCCAACAAAACCAAAGGGCGAGTTTTGCGAGTTTGGCTAAAGGTCTCAGACCAAGCGGCTCGATGCTCTGTTTGTTACTCTCGGTTCTTCTGTGCTTAGCTTTTTATCCTCCTAGTCCTCAGTGTTCCGACTGTCCTTTGCTGTTTTAAAGAAAATTTCATATTTCACAGTTTTCTTTTGTTTCTTTTGCTTCTTGAGACAGGGTTTCTCTGAGTAGCCCTGGCTTTTTACTTTAGATTGTGACAAATATCTTAAGGAGCTTTTATAAATGTATCCTTCTTAATCTATAACAAATACTGTTGCCTTGAACAGGCTATCACAGTCACTGTGTGTTCATGAGCAGCAATGACCATGGTGAGCCTAGAAGAAGTAGTCCTTAAAACATACATGTATGTATGTACTGTGTGTGTGCATGCATATATGCACATATGCATGCCCAGTGCACATGTAGAGGTGAGAGGACAAATTTGGGGAACTGGTTCTCTCCTTCCACAATGTGGATTCTGGGGATCAAATTCAGGGCCTTGGTGACAAGCACTTGCTGAGCCATCTCACCACCCCCTCTTATACTCTTTCTGTTCCCTCTTCTGCGATGTACCCCGAACCTTGGAGGGGTGATACAAATATCCTACTCAGGCCCGAGCATTCAACAGTCAGAGTCTGCTGTAATCGCTGCCCACTGTGAACCTCTCTGGCCAAAGTCAAGAGCAGCACCGATCTATGACCGTAAACTTCAGCTATGTAGAAGGCAGTATGTGACAGGCACAGTATCCGCTTAGCAAAGTTATCAGTAGGTTTCTCAGTAGGGCCTATGACATCCCAGCCATGGCTTTTGATAAGGTTATAGTACAAGGCTCCCTCTCCTGGAGCAGTCCTTCAGTTCAGTCAGAGAGAAGTTGCTAGCTCTATAGTAGTCACACTAGCAACAGCCTCTTGCTCTCGTAGGCACATCTCGTTAGTCGTGAGCGTGCAGGGTCCACGGCGGGGCTAAGGCTTGATGACTTTTCTCCACAGCAGCTAGCAGGAAGCGTCTGCCTCAGCTCCAACTCTACTTCTTCTCTATGTCCTTGTGATGACCATTTCTTATTTTGACTACGTCAGATTCCACGTGCAACACATTAACTCTCCCCTCACCCAAATATTGAGTAAAATGTCAATACATTTGAAAATGTGTGAGGAAGGAAACAGATGTGTGTTAATGTTCCTGCTGAACGCAGTCCACAGGATTCTTTCTATAGGTTGAGAGGAAGTGCAGACAGGCTGAGTAAACGGGGCCTGTGTGCAGACTGCATCCTGCCGTGACTGCAGCCGCCTGCAGGCCTCCACATACTTGGAAGTCATGGTGTGGTGGTACACAGTTTTGATCCTAGCGCTCAGGAGGCAGAAGTAGGCAGATCTCTGTGAGTTACGGCCGGCCAGGGCTACCAAGTGGTTTTGCTCCTCCTCCTCCTCCTCCCCTCTCCTCCTCCTCTTCTAGATTACTAGCCTTAATCTTACTTAAAAAAGATTTCTATTCTAAATTATGTGTACATGCATGGATGTGGAGGGAGTGTGTGCAGGGGTGTGCATGCTTGTGAGTACAGGCGCCTGCAGAGGCCAGAAGAGGGCTCAGGATCCTGGGGCTGGAGTTACAGGTGGTTAGAGGCACTGACGTGAGTGCTGGGAACTGAGCCCAGTGTGTGCTCTTAAGCACTGAGCCATCATCTCTCCACCTCCTTATCTTCAATTTTAAACAATAATTCCAGATTTTAACAATAGGATCGGTATGTAAAATAACAAATGAGCTGATCTCTCTCTCTCTCTCTCTCTCTCTCAACACACACACACCACACACACACACACCCCTGCATATGTACAACACTGCCACCATCCCTGACTGCCCCTTACTTTCTGAGGATGGTCTGGCTTTCCCATCCCCCACTCATACTTTCCAGCCCTCTCCTAGCCTTGCCTCCATCCCCAGCACACGACCTCTGGGACTCCCTTAGTTCACCCTGCACTCCGCTCCCTTGGGTGTGACTCAGCCCAAACATCAAAGCGCCTCCATATCTATGTTCATACAAAGGGAGTGAGAGCCTGTAAGTGAGAAGGCATAACAGGTACATGCTAACTACAAATATGAATATAGTAATGCATGCTAAATAAAAATACATATAAAACACCCTCCAGTAAGCCCTGAATGAGCTAACATGTGGTCCTCTCCCTTGCTTTATGATCGATTTGTGTGTAAGACATGTGGCCTCCTACCCTTTAGCTCAGTGCCGCATTGATCAGAAGGTTTCTGAGGTAAAGGAATTCTCTGTTGGATTAACTCCTTTGCCGCTGTGTTTCTGATACAGAATCCAGTAAGTAGGTCAGCGTTGCCAAACCTGTCATGTGGCATTTTCTCTCTGCTGTTTGTTCTCACACGGTGCAGCTATTCTTGTCGCTGCCCAGAGACAGCTCTCTGCACAGCTGCTTGTAGCTAACCTCCTCACTCCAGCTGCTACGGAGCCATGCCATGGAGCCATGACTCGGCTGGCCACAAAACCGACTCCATCCACACCTTTGTTAAACTCTGCTTATCCTATATTTACAAAACTGTGTAACTTTAACAAGACTTTCACGTCATGCACCCCAGTCCCACTCATCTCCCTGTCCCCTCATACCGACCCCCTACCCTTGCAACCTCCCCTTGAAGAGAAAATAAAAAACACACAAATTAAACAAAAAGCATAGAAAGCATCTCATTGTGGAAGCTGTAGTGTGTTACAGCGTGTCTCACTGTAGACCCCTCTGTCCACACATCTTCACTAGCAAATGTGCATCGCAATGAGTCATTGGTCTGGTTCAAGGTCTCTGGCTTCTGTGACACCATCATTGGGTCCTCATCAGGACTTCTCCCAGTTAACCTGTTGTTGCCCTGTGTCATGGAGATCCTGCAGCTTTGGATCAGCAGGACCGGCCCCCTTCATGCTCTCTAACAGTTCACAGATGACGTAGATTTTGGAGTGGGCCAACTCAAAGCTGTGAGTGTGGGCCTGGGTGGTAGCTGAGCTGGTCAACCTGCTGGCTCTCCCTGCATCTGCACCACAAGGGCAAGCTCTCCAGCACTGTTCCAGCTAGGCTGCCCAATGCTACCATGGGCAGGAGGCAGGGTCAGGGGCTCGCTCAACCACATCCAGGCTTCCAGAGCCAGCTCCACTGTGTTGCCCAGGCAAGGTGCAAGGCCCGCTCTCTGGAGTGCTGCAGCCAGTGAGGGATAGGACATGTTCTGCACAGCCCTTGGACACCTACGTGGTCCCAGGCAACTTCCCAGACCAGGGATGTCTCATGGTCTTTAGTGGTAATATGAACACAGACATCTACATTGACCCCTGAAGTGAAAATTTCTGGTGTCTTTGACAACTCAATTGTGTCACATGATGTTTTTTCTAGAAGCTGTCTTGGGAGAGGGCATGTGATGTTTTGCTGAAAACAGACACTTGAGAGGGTGCATGATGTGGAATATAAGTGGAACCCCATAGTGAGAGGATGCTCTTGCATTGCTATACCCTGTGACCCTTGCACCTTTGTTGGTCTTCACTGGTCTTTGCCGGTCTTCACTTCATAGAGAGAAACCGCCAAAGAATTCTCAGTATTCCAGCTGCTTCTGGCTGCTTCTGTTGACTCGTGTAGACTCAGTGGAGCCTTGCTGTTTCTGTTGGATCTAGCCACCACTACGGATTCAGACCACAGCCTCAGGTGGTGTGGCAGGCCACTCACAATAAGCTGTTCCCCTCTCCTCTCTCCAGTTCCACCTCTCTTCATAAAGCTCAAACTCTTCTGCTTCTCTTTCTCTCCCATCTGTCCACCACATACTTGCACATTGTGGTAGCTCCTGCTGCAGGTGGGCCACATGGCTGGCAGGCCCCTGGATGACCTCCTCCTCTGCCTTTGCTGCATGGCATAACAGCAAGTGGGCCTCTAGGTGTCTACAGTCCACCCATGCTGTGTACAGCCCACCCATGCTGTGTATAGCCCTGTGTATAGTACTGTGGGGTGGCAGGCAGGTCTCTGGGTGTCTTTCTCTCCCATCACATGGCGTGGGTGTGTTTCTCCTTAGTTGAACTCTTAATGTCAGCTGGGCAGTGGTGGGACATGACTTTAATCCCAGCACTTGGGAGGCAGAGGCAGGCAGATTTCTGAATTCGAGGCCAGCCTGGTCTACAGAGTGAGTTCCAGGACAGCCAGGGCTACACAGAGAAACCCTGTCTCAAAAAAAAAAAATAGAATTCTTAATGTCATCTTTTTACTATCTTAGGGAGCAGCAGTAGCAGCTGGAGGTGGCTCAGTTGGTGAAGCTCTTGCTATGTAAACATGAGAACCCGAGTTCAGAACCCACAAGTCTGGCACAGCAGCCAGCTGGAGAGGTGGAAACAGGAGGGTCCCCGGAGCTTGTTGGTCACATGGTGTAGATAAATTGTTGAGCCTGAGATTCAGTAAGAGACTAAGATGGAGAGCAACTGAGGAAGATGCTAGCTATCAGCCTCTGGCCTCTGCTGTACACATGTGCACCTGCACATATACACCACACACATATACTACACACACATACACACACACTGTACACACACAGGCATATACCACACACACATCACAATACCACACACACACACATACTACATACACACATACACACACCAACATACCATATACACACATACACACACCATATACCACACACACACCACACACAGTCACATACATACACCACAGACTATACACACACACACCCCACACAGGCATACACACACACACCCACACAGGCATACACCACACACAAAAACACACACACCACAATACACACACACACATACTACATACATACATACAGATACCAACATACCATATACACACAGCATACATACATACACACACCATATACCACATACACCACAGTCACACACATATACCACAGACCACACACACACACACACACACACACACACACACACTACTGCTCTTCATACAGAGTGGTAATAGATTTTTGCTGAGTAGAGCTTATGCAGAACTAGAAATACCAAGTCACCCGACCTGCTTTGAAGCAGTATCCTCAGAGTAACTCTGAATCAAGTCGGAACTGGATGGAATGCATATTGTTTTGGACACAAACACATTATGACATGTAATACTAACACAATAATATAAAACCATTTAAATAACACAAGTATAGTTTGGAATCCACAAAGCAAAGCAATCAAATCAAAATATGCAACGTTTCCCACACTCTCCAGTCAAGGCTGGTCACAGACTGACTAAGCCTCACTAGCCCAGGGAAATTGTCACCCCAGGGCAGGAGACAGAAGGTGGCTGTCAAGTTGTCATGATGCTCCCAATCAAACCTCTATCTCATTCTCTTCTTGGACTAAAGAGCTTTTCTTCTTGTTTGAGTTCCAAAATTCATTTATTTTAAAAACTACATTAAAAAATACTCTTTGAGATGCTTATAAATTCAGAAGTTTAATCTTAGTAATGTGTATTGCTATGTCATTTCAAGAAAAATACAGTATCTTTAATAAATCCTTTTGTTAATTTATTGTTTCAGACAGGGTCTCATGGCATAGCCCTGGCTGTTCTAGAACTCACTATGCAGACCAGGCTAGCCTTGAACTCACAGATCCTGGGCCTTCCAACTGCTGGGATTAATGGCAAATATGCCCAGCTCTCTAATAAAGCTTTTAAAAGAGTTGTGGTAAGACAAAGTTTACTACCAGTGACACTCCATACTCTCACCATGTAAAACTATCACCAGAAAGTTCCAGAACATTCGTCCCAAAAGGAAACTCCTACTCGCCAGTCAGCCATATCCTGTCTCCCAGTCTCTGATGATCACAGATCTGCTTTTTGCACGATTTTGTCTACCTCGGATATTTCATCCAGTGCATGGCCTCTTGTGTCTGCTGCCTTCCACTCAGCACACTGTATCAGCGATCATCAGCAGTTCTATGACTGAGTACATTCCATTGCATGTATGTGTGCAGTGTTCATCCTGACACAACATGGAGGGCACTCGGGCCATTTCCTCCTTTTGGTTGTTATGTTTACTGCTGCTGTGACTATTTGTGTGTGCAAGTTTCTGTTTGAACAGGTTTCCAGTTTTAGGTATACAGTCAGGAGTGGGATGGCTGGGCCACACAGCAAGCTACCTGTGCAGATGCACCGTTTACATTCCCACAGAGAACAAAAGGCCCGATTTCTCCATGTCCTCTCCAACACTCATTTTCTGTTTTAAAGATTACAGTCATTCTAGTGGGTGTGACGCCACAACTCACCGTGCTGTTCATTTGCATAATGACCAGTGATGGTGAACATCTTTTCATGTGCTTGTCCTCACTCCGCTGGCAAGGTCTACTTAAGTTCTTTGCATATTTCTAATTGGACTGTCTCTTTGGTATTGAAGGTCTGAATTTCTTTTATATTTTAGAACTCTAGTCCCTTATCAGATATATAATTTGCCAACTATTTTCTCCCATTTTGAGTTGGCTTTTCACTTTGTGTAATTCTGGGCATGTCTGAACAGGTGTTTTCCTCTCATTTGACTGGGACCTTGCTTTGTGCTTGGGCAGAGGGCAGAGAACTCTTGGGATCTGCCTGTATCTGCTCTCTAGTGCAGGGGTTACAGCCATGCCCTGCTTATGTGAACATGGCTTTTGGGGATTCAAACTTAGGTCCTCAAGCACATGCAGCAAACACTCAGAGTTTACTCTTACCCACCGAGCCACCTCAAGACCCTTCACTTTTCTTTCTTAAGACAGGACAGAGTCTCACAATGTGGACTACGTTGGCCTCAAACTCAAGAGATCCATCTGCCTTTGCTTGGGGTTTAAAGGTACACTCTACCATGCCTGGCCTGGTTTGTGATGTCTAATTAATGTATAGCTTATGGATTTAGGGTCATATCCAGGAAACCATCCCTAAGTCCAAGGTCACCAAGGCTATGTCTGTTGTTATTTAGATTTTTTAAAATCTACTTTGTATTAACTTTGCACCCAGTGGGAAAGGCTGAGCTCTCTTCTTTCCCATGTGCATATTTTTCCTAAGTGGTTTGCATCCTTACTGGAGACCAGTGAGTCTGGTGCACTTTCTATAGTCACTTCTGGACTTTCTATTCCATACTATTGATCTGCTTGTTTACTTATAAACCATACTGCTTTGATTAATGTTCCTTTGCAAAAAAAAATATTAAAAAATTGAAATCAGAAAACTGAGTCCGATCTCACTTCCCTGTTATTAAAGATGCTTGTTTTATTGGCCCTTGTGGTTCTCTTGTAATTACATATACATTTTAGGGTTAACTTTCTCAGTCCAGTAAAATGGTTGGGGTCTTGGTAGGGAGTGTGCTGACTCTAAGATGGTGGGCTGCTCTCACCCGAACCCCTGCCTTCCGACCGGTGAACACAGGATGCCCTTTGCATATTTACATCTTCTCTCTCTCAGTGATGTGTTCCCTTAATCATATCACATTTTTGTTAGCGCGTAGAAACATTCCAGACCTTGTGAGATCCTCCATTCAGCGACGTTACTGCAACTGTAGTTAGCTAGGGGGCTTGTGCATGGGCTCTTTAGACGTTTTAAAGCGTAGGAGTATACTGTCGGTGTGATGGTTTGAGTATGCTTGGCCCAGGGAGTGGTACTATTTGGAGGTGTGGCCTTGTTGGAGTAGGTGTGTCACTGTGGGCGTGGGCTTTAAGACCCTCATCCTAGCTGCCTGGAAGTCAGTCTTCTGCTAGCAGCCTTCAGATGAAGATGTAGAACTCTTAATCCCTCCATCATGCCTGCCTGGATGCTGCCATGTTCCTGCCTCGATGGTAATGAACTGAACCTCTGAACCTGTTAGTCAGCCCCAATTAAATGTCCTTTATAAGAGTTGCCTTGGTCCTGGTGTCTGTTCACAGCAGTAAAACCCTGACTAAGACAGAAGTTGGTACCCAGTACTGCTGTGATAGGCCTGACCATGCTTTTGTTTGGAAGAATGTAGGTTTTGGGACTTTGGATTTGGAAAGCAGTAGAATGCTTTAAATGTGACTTAATGGGCCATCCTAGTAGGACTTTGTTACTGGGAGTGATTTGAATTGTGTAGACCTGGCCCAAGAGGTTTCAGTGCACTTCAGTATGTGGCCTAGAGACTGTTTTTGTGGTATTTTGGTGAAGAATGTGGCTGCTTTTTGCCCTTATCTGAAGAGTCTGCCTGAGACTAAGGTGAAGACACTCAGATTAGTTGCACTGACAAAGAAACACCCATCATAGACTTTGTTCTCTGGTTAAGTCTCAGAAGAGAGTTTTGAATAAGCAAGCAAGCCAGTAATTAACATCCCTCCATGGCCTCTGCATCAGCTCCTGCTTCCTGACCTGCTTGAGTTCCAGTCCTGACTTCCTTTGGTGATGAACAGCAATGTGGAAGTGGAAGCTGAATAAACCCTTTCTCCCCAACTTGCTTCTTGGTCATGATGTTTTGTGAAGGAAAAGAAACCCTGACTAAGACAGTCAGTTAATACAGTTTTACTTCCTTGTTTTTAATCTGAATTCCCTACTTCTTTCTCTTCTTCTAATTTCTTTGGTTACAGCTCTAGTTCAGTGTTGAATAGCACCAGACAAGAGGCAGATTCCAGAGCACAGGGTGAAGGTCTCACTTTCTCATTTACCAGGTTAAGGAAATTTTCCTCTTTCTAATCTCTCTCTCTTTTTCTCTTATCACAAAAGGCAACTGTATGTTAATAATGTTTTAAAAATTAATAAAAAATCATTTTTCCTCTTTCATTCTACTGCCATAGAAGATGACATTGTTTTTTTCAAGAATGTTATGATTATTGACTTGAGCTCTTTACTTGTTACAGATCTGCACAGATTGTCACCTTTCTGAGTCAGTTTTTATAATTTGTGTATAACTAGGAATTTGTCCATCTTGTCTTGGTTATATATAATTTATTGGAATTAGTGCATTTTTAATAATTTGTTTACAGTTTACTCGAGTAAAGGAACTTAATACTTAAGCTGTTTGAAATGCTTTATGCATTTCCTTTCCTAAAGCAAAATATATATACAATTCTCTGAGTGATTTAAACAAACTTCTCCTTAAATATTAAGGAACCAGCTGGGCATGGAGGCGCACACCTTTTATCCCAGCACTCAAGAGGCAATCTGGTCCATTTAGTGAGTTCTAGGCAAGCCAGGGATACACAGTGAGACCCTGTCTCAAAGAGCAAAACCCAAACCAAAAAAAAAAAAAAAGTCGTTCAATCAAGAGGGACTATGTTTCACTTTTTAAAGAAAGCAACTAAAATAAAGGCTATCTTAATATAAAATAAGAATATATTAATCATAACATTGTACTTTGAAAGATGCGACTTTAGTTTATATTCATTTTTATATTAAGGTGATGACTTGTCTCTTAAAGGGAATTTCATACAATATTGCTGCCCAGGGCATTTTACAAATGATAAACAATTCAGACACTATTAACATTCATGTATGTAATTAGAGTTTACAAATGTACAAAATTTTGAGTAACAAATGCTTTAAACTTACTTTTCAAATATTCAGTTAACATGTCCCCCCGCCCTGTTTCTTGATTACAAAGAAGCACAATGGAATCCTAACTGTGTCCACACGTCTGCATCGAGGCAGCAGACAGAACACAGGACAGCCAGACAAGTGTGTCAGTATCAAAAGGACAAAAATCAAATAAACTTTTGTAATATAAAAGAAAGTAAATCTACATAATTAAATACCAGTGAGGTGGGAGAACGTTAGTGAGCATACAGCATGGATTTTCTCTACACAAACTTGCATATCTTCATATAAGCATCCTCCTTTAATCTAGTGACATCTGTCACAGTTGATGGATCTAGATGGGATGGAATGGCTATTTCAGTAGGACCCAGAGATCCAGTCAAGTTTTTATTTGGTCAGTCTTATTTTTAATGCATAACGTGGTTTTCTTTATTCTTGGGTTAAAGAAATTTTAGTAATAAAATTTACAACTATAGCATACATAATATCATTGTACCTGAAAAAGCTAGCTAGTATCATCTTTAGTATGTCATTAAAATAGTGGTTTGATTAAATGATAAAAAGTATGGAAGCTCATGTATGACAAACTTATAAAATAACATTTTAGAAGTTTGTATGCTTGTACTGTAATAACTCTGGACAATGTGAATCCAGTCAGTGCTGGACTGTTCTGGGGGCAGTGCATTTGTCTTCATATTGTAGATCAAGAAGATGTTCCCCGTCCTCCAACTGTGGCTTTAATGTACTGAGAAATGAAGTATCCCGTCCCGGTGGGGTGTACCCACTCCTTCCCCATCATTTCAACATCTTCACTTTGACATGAGGCACTTTGTGCCTAGGAATGTGGCACTGCACAGTCACTAAGAATGAATCCATGGGAGGACTGTCCGTGTGTTATAGAGGGAGAGAGCACCTCTCTGTAGAGGACAAAGAGTGATGTCATATCTTCACAGTCACAACACATGCTCCAGCTCTTCCTAGGCACAGTGGAGCGACCTGAAAATGGACAAGAGACATGGGTGTGGAGGGAGACACACCTAGGTGTACTGTGAGAACAGGTGAGTGAGAGATGGGAACCAGACAGACAGTTTAGCTTAGACAGCTTAGTAAATACAACGCAACCACTTCCTGCTCTGGGACAATGCTGGCAGTGGGGTAGACAGTGGCTCCAGACTTTACAATCTCACTTTGGTCCCACTATAAATGTCCGTTTATCCATTTATTAACACAGTATAATGGAAGCAGTTATTGTTCAGGTACTACAAGTGTAAGCTCACATTTTTAGGTGCTTAAAAGAGCAACCAAAGCAGTAGCATCCAAATAAGGTAGCTGTGTGGTTACAGATGACTGACTTAAACGATCAAATCTCCGCTCCTCATGGATTGGGCTATGCCCGCCTGTGACCTTACCTACCAATGGTTCTGTGCTGTCCATTCCGGAAATGACAGCTGCCTTGGTTTCAGGAGATTGTTATGACCACCTTGTTACAGCCATGTCTGCCTCGGGAGGCTGACACCCACTTGTTATGCTCTGCTTCTGGAACCCTGCCTATTTGCCTGCCAGATCCATTTGGAAACCCCCCACTCCTGAACTATGAACCCCTCATCTTCCCCATGAACAAGGCTGATCTCTTGAACCCTGCATTAGGGAGAGACAACCCATATACGCCAATAAAAACGCTTGCTTTGGGGCTGGACCTAGGTCCCCCCTACACATGTAAGCAGATGTGCATCTTGGTCTTCATGTGGGTCCCCCAACAACTGGAGAGGGGGCTGTACCTGCCTCTGTTCCTGACTGTGGATCCCGGTCCCCTAACTGTGCTGCCGTGTCTGGCCTCAGTGGGAAACGATGTGCCTAGTCCTGCAGTGACTTGATGTGCCAGGGTAGAGTGATACCTACAGGGAGGGGTAATGGGGGGAAGAGCTGTGTGTGGGGGAGACTGGGAGGAGAGTGGGGGCTGATACTGGGATGTAAAGTGAATAAATAAATCAATGGAAAAAAAGCTTGCTCTAATTTTCTTGGCCATGACTTGGGTCAGTGATCTTTCTCTGAGCATCTGTGGGATGAACCCTCCTCTTACACCTTCCGAGGAGTCATCTCATCCACTGAAGAAATAAGACTGAGGTCACATGACTGAAATCCTTTAGTCTATGCTCTCTTTAAGTGTAGGAAGCTCCCTTTGTACACGTTTACTGTCGTCCTTTCCCCAGGCTGCTTTGCAGTTAATCTTCATGGTTACATTTCCTGGATTCCTCTGCTTGTGTGTATGAGGGCATTTCCAGAGACCCACCCTGAATGTGGGCGGGCTCACTCCTTAGGTTTGGGTCCAGGACTGAATTAAAATGGGAGAACGAGTGGGGCAGTGTGGTGTTTGAAGAAGAATGGTCCCCATAGGCTCATATATTTGCCCGCTTGGTCCCTAATTGAAAGACTCTTTGGAAGAATCGGGAGATGTGGTCTTGTTGGAGTAAGTGTGTGCAGTTTGGTCTTCATGTGGGTCCCCCAACAACTGGGGGGCAGTCCCTGCCTCTGCTCCTGCCTGCGGCTCCATTAGTAGTTGGGATTTGAGAACTCAAAAGCCAGTGTCTCTGTCTGTCTGTCTGTCTATGACAGGCATCAGTATTTATTGTTCTATACTTCCTAGCCTCAGACACTGCGTGACCAGCTGCCTAATGCTTCTGCCACCATTGCTCTCCCCAAAAGATGGGCCTTTCCTGAAAGAGATGTGGTCAGCTAGAAGTCCTTGCCACACTGAGTTCTTATTGTTAATGTAATTTAGGTTTGCCATGTTTATTAGATAGTAACCAGAAAGTTAATATACTCCCAGGCACTGAGTCTTTAAAAATGATTACTCTTGTATGGGTGAACTGTTCGAGCATTTCTGACGGCTGTCTTTGCTTATTTTCTACAATATTCTCTCCCTTGGTACAGCCCTCTGTGGTCCTGTCAGCTCTACCAACACTATAACATTCTATCAAACGAATGGTGGTTCATGATTTTTCTGCATATTAATTTATACTTCAAAGGAATTTGGATTTTGGTATAAAATCAGACACTGTATTTTGTTTTTTTAATATTTAGTTAAGAGACAACATTATCTCATTAAAAATAGACTAGTTTGTTTTTATTTTATGTGTCTGAATGTCTGCCTGCATGTATGTATATGCATGTGTCGACAGCATCCAGAAGAGGGCATCAGGTCCCCTGGAACTAGAGGATGTCGTGAGCCTCCGGTCAAGTGCTGAGAACCAAACTGGGTCCTCAGCAAGAGCAGCAAGTGTTCTCTCTTAACAGCTGAGTCTCTTGGGCCCCATGTTTGTGTGCTACTTGTCAATGTTGGATAGAGCTGAGGGTCTTATGGAAAGATGTTTTCAGAATAAGAGAGAGGTGAGACAAGGAGACGAGACGGCATACCTGGGTCCATTCGTTGGTCTGGGGGTCGTAAGCCTCCACTATGTTTAGGTAGGTCTGTCCATCATAACCCCCAACAGCATACAGCTTATCACCAAGTAGACACACGCCCACGGCATCCCTGCTGATACTCATGGATGCCACTGCAGTCCACATGTCTGTTTTGGGATCGTACCTGAAAGAAAAGTTTACAACTCAAGCTGACATTGCTCTTGAAATATTTTGTGTACCAGCATTTGTTCTGCAAGTCTAGCTTCGATCTGATCTCTGATATAAATGTGTTTTGAACACATTTTAGAAAAAAAGATTGGTATTTTCCAAAAAACAAAACAAAACCCACCTAACTTATGGTGTTATAGATTTATTTAGTAGATATAGCACACTTAAGAACTCAACATATATAAACAGATCCAAGGCTTCAGTGTCCCCATTGAAAATGTGGGCAAAGCAATGTATTAAGCTCTGTGCAAGATGACTTAAATTCTCAATTATGGTAGCTATCCATTTTTTTCCTCACTCTTTTTAAACTAGAACTGCTCAATGGTATTGTTTAAAGGGTAGATAGGTCATGCTAACATGCCATATTGCTTCTGATGTTTGTGTGTGTGTCAACACCTGCCTTTTCTTGGTGTGATTAATCACACTAAAGACTCCTGGATTTCCTTCCTGGATCATAACATGAGTGGAGTTGTAATTACCTTCTCCCCACTACAGATGACGCAGCTGTAGCTTAGCTGCTGTCAGCAGCAGCACTAGGTTTGCTTGTTAGGAGAGACTGCTGAGTGTCATCGGAGCCTGGATTAGAGCCTGCCCATCTTGTCATTGCAGTTAGTCTCTAAGTAAACCATTCCATCTTTAAATGGTTGGATCCATTCTCCCTTCTGGTACTCACTGACTGCATGTTCCTCTTTCAGATCTAAAATCCTTGCTACTGCCCCAGCACTCTGTGCGACCGGCTCCTCCCACACTGGCTCCTCTCCAGCACTCTCCCCATCTTGTTTGGCTTTCTGGCCACACAGTTGCCCTTCATGTCCCATGTGAACCATACATATATATTTTCTGTTTTGGAGCATTCACACATGATTCTAGGGATTCTTCCTGTAAAATGCATTCAATTCTCTCTTGTCCTTAAACTAAATAAAAAAATATATGAAGACTCGACCTGCCAGCCAAATCTTCACTGCTGTCAAGTGCTTCAAGACTTGTAGGAACTTCTAATTTTTCTTTATCATTTTCTAATATTTCATTGTATACGGAATGGGCCAGATATATCCCTATCCTTTGCACTTCTTACATGGCTTCCAGCCCTAACGCATTCTTTCTGAGATTCACCAAGTTCCGTACATTTCTGGTAAGGCAGAATCCAGTACAAACAGCTGAACAATAAGCTTGTCCTAGGGGTGCAATGTAGGCTCAATCCCAAGTCTGAGGATAATATGTGAGGAGACAGGAATCCAAGTGGTTGGGAGATGGGTAGAGAGGCAGCCAGAGACGACAATCCAGTGTTTGCAGAACTATGTGGAGACCTTGCTGATAGATGCTCACTAGTCTATGACTTTGTCTGGAAATGTGTGAAACTGTTTTGTTTGTTTGCTCTTAGCTTTCCTTCACAGGAAATTACCTCTCCACACAGTCCGAGAGCCTGGAAGTCAGGTTGGACGTGGGAGCGTCGTGTCCTCCAATGGCGTACAGCAGCCCGTTCCAGGTGGTGACCCCTACTCCGCCTCTCCTTTTTGACATCTGGGCACACAGTGTCCATTTATTGGTATGAGGGTCAAAGCATTCTACTGACTTGAGGCAGGAGCTCCCATCACGACCACCAACTGCATAAAGTCTGTAAAAAAGAACAAAACAGATGACAAAGACAGCACAGTGCTGGGGCCAGGCTATTGCAGTGACAGTTCGATGACTTTAAAGTACCGTCGGTGATGCAGCATGCTGACGACACTAAGAAAGCAGATGTGCCACCAGTGAAATGATATCCGCAGTAGCCATCTAAAAACGATGTCCACATCTGTGCCCTTAGGCCCTTACGACACTGACACAGAGGACTTAGTGCATGGGCCTGAGGTAATAGGAGCTTAGGCAGAAATTATGTTCTACTTTTCTTGGTTTTTTTTTTTTTTTTCTGAGCCAGGGTCTCACTATGTAGCCTCGGCTGCCTCAGAACCCATTATATAGACCAGCCTTGCTCCAAACTCAAGCATTCTGCTCTGCCTCTGCCTCTGGAAATAAGGCTGTGTGGCCACTCTAACCACCATCTCTATTCTTATATCACAATTCAACCTTCTCTCCTCCCTCTATCTGTAAGTGATAACATGAATGCCATTAAACAAACAAACAAACAAACAAACAACTAATTAAAAACCATCAAGGGGCTTATTTTGTGGAGGATCAAAGGGTGAAAAGGTTTGTATTTTGTCCTCATACAATTGAGAACTGTGAGGACCCTGTACATATCTGTGCATTGACAGCAGACAAAGGGTAAGTAAAAGGGTTTAAATCCATTCTGGGGTCACCAGTCTACCAAGATGAGAAAGAAGAGACACAAAAATAAAGATGATGCAGTGAAAATGATGGAGAGGTCTTCAGGGAGGCACCAAGAGACCACAGCACAGCACTGGAGAGAGAGACCACAGTACAGAGATACCACAGCATTGAGAAAGAGAGATCTCAGCAATGAGAACAGAGATCTCAGCACTGAGACCACAATACTTAAATTTTTAAATGTATTCAATTTAAATAGAATCAATGTTTCTGTTTTTCCATATAAGTGCATATACATACTTTGTATGTATGTGGACACATGGGTTTGTGGGTACACATACATGTGCACCTATGCATACATATGTAGAGCCTGAGGTTGACGTCACATATCATCCTCCATTGCCCTCTACCTTATCTAACAAGGCAGGCCTCTCAATCAAACCCAGAGCTCCTGGATAAGGCCAGCCTTGCTAGGCGGCTTGCTCTGGTGATGCCCTGTCTCTGCCTT
Source organism: Mastomys natalensis (assembly GCA_021653895.1). Lineage (NCBI taxonomy): Eukaryota > Metazoa > Chordata > Mammalia > Rodentia > Muridae > Mastomys > Mastomys natalensis. The sequence continues at coordinate 16,417 of JAJTUV010000803.1, forward strand.
TCCAGGCTGGAATGATAGTTGGCCTGCCTTACCCTTCTGATATGTGCATGGGTTTTATGGAGCTAACTGTGGTTCTCATGTTTGTTCAGCAACCGCTTTAACTGCAAACATCTTCCAGCCCACTGTAGTACCTTAAAAGGAACATAGAACTTTGAAGTATTTAAAGCACCAGAAGGTTGCTGTTCAATTAATATTGGTTATTTATATAAAACGTATACACTCCAAAGCAGCATCGTGTGGTCCCTTAGCAACGAGCAGTGAGGGCTGTTGTGGACAGAGGTTAGAGGAAAGGGAAAGGCTTCATTAACACACGCGAAGAACTTCTCTAGCAATAATAAATCTGGTTTATTGTGACTGTAATAGAACTTCAAATATCTTCTTACTTTCCACTGAGTACTGCCACGCCTACTGTGCTCCTGGGGGTGGACATAGTGGCAACAAAATTCCATGGCGGGCTTGAGGGTCCCATCGCTCCACCGTATTCAGATAACTCCAGCCGTCGTGCCCTCCGACTGCGTACATGGGGCCTTCCAATACAGCCACGCCTGCAAGCGGACCAGAGAGAGGGAGGGACTGATCAGAATGTAAGTACAATAAGTCTGAAACATGCAACCGTAACCAATCACAAATAGGCCACGGCTCCTGGGCTCCCTCAGGGCTTTTCTGAGGTAGATGGGGCCAAACCAGCACTGCGATTCTTTTCCTGAAAGTTAGAGACAGTATTCTGAGGTACAACAGTGGAAAGTTTGTACATGCCACCGTTTCTAGGACCCTCAATCCTCAGATTTTCACTCTTTCCCCTCTAGGACTTCAGAATCCTGGGGTTTACTGCAGCTAAGTTTAATACCAAAACCTTTGTATTTACTGGTTTCATTACCAAGGAATAGAGTCAGCAAACATCTTAGTTTATACAAAGTTTCTACATAATCGGCACTCCATAGAACTTAACAGGGAAGGGCTATGCCTGTGGATCAGTACTGCTTTACAGGACAGATATGCAATATGTAGCAGCATATTCTCCTCAAAAGTTAGGAGGAGCTAAGGTGAGAGGAGTAAGGAGAGGAAGAAGGGGAGGAAGAGGAGGAGCGGAGGAGCAGAGATGTAGGAGCCATGGCTGACCATGCATGTATTGGGAGCAGTCCTGGGTAACAACTTTTATCTAGGTTTAATTAATTGGTTAACACTTCTAATTGTGTGGGCGTCTTGTTATTTGAGCATTACCAAGCATATAAAGCTATTGGATAATCTCTAAACATCAGAGTCTCTTTTCTACTGGGTACCTCGGGGATGGCGGGATGGTCTGGGCTCAGCCCAGCCTTGTGGAGACAGCGTGGAAGATTGGCAGAGCCATCTCCCACACTGGCGTCTTGTCTCGTGGGTGGCAGGGCTGGTGTCTCTGGCCGCCTGAGCCAGCGGCCTGAGCTGAGTAGTGGCTAGAATACACTGCAGCCACTCGTGGCCACAGGCCTTGTCTAGTCGGGAACATAGCAGCTGAATAAGAACAAGCAGATTGAGTGCCACCGATTTAAATAATTACTTCAACACAATACACATCGGGTATGTGCCCACTTAAACAATGGAGCATGTAAGGAAGGCAGAGAGAGTCAGGGACACCCATATGACATGTCAATAGACGCATGACTGCCATTAGAGACCATGCACAAGGGAAGAAAGAGGCGACACAGCAAGCAGGTAACTGACAGGGAGAGGACAGAAGAGGAGGGAGTCAGAAATAACATTCTCTGACCTTATCCCTATAAGGACTTTAGATTTTATTCTGAGTGGGATGGAGTCAGTCAAGGATTTCTTGTTTTTTGAGACAGATTCTCTCTATGTAAAGTAGGTTGCTCTCAAACTCATAATCCTCTTTCCTCTGCTTCCCAAGTGTTGAATTACAGGTGTGTGCCACTACATCTGGTTAAGTAGAGGATTTTTTTAAAAAAAGACTTATTTATTTGTTTTATGTATGTGAGTACATGGTGGATGTCTTCAGACACACCAGAAGAGGGCATTTCATCCCATTACAGATGGTTGTGAGCCACCATGTGGTTGCTGGGAATTAACTAAGGACCTCTGGAAGGCAGTCAGTGCTCTTAACCACTGAGCCATCTCTCCAATGTCAAGCAGAGGATCTTAAGAAGAGGAATGGCATGATTGTGGCCAAAAAACTCCTCTGTAATTCAAACCCAGCAATCTTGGCCAAGTTGGATAAAAGAGCCACCAGTCCTATGTAACCCAAAATAGCATATTATTTCACTTGTTATATATTATGCCAACAGTACTGGCTATTGAACCACACACACACACACACACACAAAATATATTTACACACATTTAAGTCTGTATATATTACCAAATTTACAAAACATATCCAGTTTAACATATACAAACTATCATTCATCAAAGGCCTAGAAGAAGGGCTCATTTAGTCCAACCTCTTGAATGGTGGATCTGAAAATACAGTTCAGCAGGGAAAGCCCTTCCTGAACAAAGTCTTCATGTAATTCCCATACATGGAGAAGTTTAAAAACTTAACTTCATCTTGTAAGTTCAGATGTATACAAATTACCTATTAAAAGCATATGGCAACTCACAACTCTTTGTAACTCCAGCTGCTGGGTTTCCCTGCACTGCATACAGATGGTGTAGATATATGCATTTAGGTAAACACCCATATACATAAAAAAAAGAATGAGAAGAAATGCCTGTATGTTCATTTTGGGGATGTGTGTGAATTCAGTCATTTCTGCTTAAAAACCATAATACACACATACATGCACAAGTTACCATTACTGATTTTCATATAATATAGACAGTTAGCACGCTGTTTTAATGAGCATTTACATAGGCTGTCTAAGGACAACTGCTAACAAAGCAACGGGTAAGAGCATGGCTTGTGAGACCGGCATGCTTCCCTGACTCCCTTGGGTCCCATGCTTCCCCTTGTATGAGCTCCATTTATGTAAGTGCTCGGGTTCTGGTTCTGCTTCTCAGGTACGAGGGACCATTGGTGACGGATGTTGACTGAGCCCACACACAGGTCTCCCGCCTGGTACAGACGGGAACGACGTGGTGGAATCCTGACATACGGCTTCTGAGGAGGTGAGCAGATATACTTACCAAGCCCATGCCTGTGTGTGGACATAGGCGGCATCACGCTCCAGGTTTTTGTTTTGGGGTTGTAGCACTCTACGGTGTTCAAAGTCTTCAGTCCATCTCGCCCTCCGACCACGTACAGCTTGTCATCTAACACTGCGACCCCGAACTGTAGCCTCCTCCCGTTCATGTTTGCCACAGGAGTCCACATATTTGTACGCAGGTCATACTTCTCAATGCTTGTTGCTCCTTAACAGTGACAAAGAGGGTTAGGGGACTACAAGTTCCACCGTGGCTATGTTACAGACACAGGAGTGTAATTTATCTTTGTGTGTGCTGTCGACGTATGTTTGTGGTGTGTGTGTGTGTTTGCGTGCGTGCGTGCATGTGCGCATGTGGCGGTCAGAGGTTGATGTGTTTTCCTGCAGCGCTCCACATTGTTTTTCCAGAGGGTCTCTCTGAACCTGGAACTCACTGTTCTGGTTAGGCTGGCTGGCGAGGGCTCCAACAATCCACCTGTCTGCCTCCCCAGCACTGGGGTTACACAAGTAATCTGCATATGGTTTCTGGAGATCTGAACTCAGGTCCTCTTGCTTGCATGGAGAAGCACTTTACCAATGGACTCATCTCCCTAGCCCCAAAGTATAAAGTTTTTTTTTTTTTTTTTTCATCAGCATCAATAGCAACACTTTTTCCTATCGTATGAAGCCCCTACAGTACGGCCTTGCCCATCCCGTGACCTTTTCTTCCATCATTCTCCCTGGCATCCTCCCAGCATTAAAACATCCAGCAAAGATGCTCTTTGTTCAAAGAGGCCAGGGAGACACACAGAGGAGTGCAGGGAGGGAGCGCAGGGGATGATTCTGAGAAGTCTGGCCCTGGTGCAGACAGGGTTCCTGGACAGGCTGAGGGAGGCTGTCTCCCTTTTAGGATCTGGATTGCTGGGTTGTTTATAGAAGTCAATGGAAAGGCCTAGGGGAAGGAAACGGGTGACCCAGGAGATAAAGGAGACAATTGTTGTGTGAAGTCTGGAGGAAAGAACAGTAACAACAAAAAGGGTGGAGTGGGGCTACTCCACCCCCCAGGGCAAGGGGAAGGACAAAGGTCACCCAGGAACCATACTGTGAAGTGAAGGGAGTTACCCTGGGCCCTGGGGTTTACCCTGGAAAATTCCAGAGCTCTTTTGCTCTCTTCCAAGATGTGGGACAGTGGAGACTTAGGAAAAAGTAAAAGAAAGCATCACCTTTCTAAAAAAGTCTAACTCTCAATTATGTAGAGCCTGAGTCTTTCTCTCTCTAAGCTGCTAATCTACCAGCCTGTTGGAGCTTTATAACGGACCCCAGTCACAGTGAAGGCTCACTCCACAGGCTGACGACCTGAGACCAGAGTGGCTGGTTGTACACGTGGGCACTGTGCTTTCCCACACTTACTGACTGTATTTACCCTACACAGTCTAAGGTTTTTGAGACCGACACCAAATCTCGTTCCATCTTTGTAGTCTCACAGCACTAAACAGAACCCCTTCTAAATACTAGCTGGTTAAAGATATTTTTACTTTGTATAATCTTTCTTTGTAATATTTGGCGATAATGATATTTTACTCATTCAGATTATATGTGTGTGTAAATTATCAAGATTGAATGCATTTGATTCTTCAACCATGACCTTAAAATGTTCCATCAAATAAATTAAAATAAAATAAAAAAATTGCCTTCCATCAAACAAAAATCTTTCTTCATTGATGAATTTTCAACTTTTTTGTAGTATTTTGTTATAAACTGAAAACTCAAAATTTAAAACTCTAAAATAATAATACAAATATGTATCTTTAAATTTGTGGTGTGTTGGAGGGTTGGCTGGAGAGATGGTACAGTGGTTAAGAGCACCTAGGTTTAATTCCTAGCACCCACACGGTGACTCAAACAGTTTGTCACTTTGGCTCCGGATGGGAGGGTAGGGAGGTTAGGGAAGGTAAGGAGGGTGCAGGGTCTACTGCCCTCTTCTGGCCTCCACAGGTACTGCATGCCTATGGTGCACATTGGATAAGTCAAGTTGGCCATTTGGGGCTGGGACAGAGCTGACACTGGGAAGCATAGGCAAGTCAGAGAGCTCTAGGAGTATGGGCAGGGATCAAGTATACAGAAAGGGATCATAACAACCGACAGCCAACAGCAGCATGCATGGTCTTCATCAATTGCTGTCAGAATGGTACAGAGAATTGCCAGCCACCTTAACCAAGTTTGTAACCCAAATATTTGTGTTTAACTTTTGTTTCTATGTATGTTTGTTTTATGTATGTATGTATGTATGTATGTATGTATGTTTGTATGTATGTATGATGTATGTATGTATGTATATATTCATGAATTTTCTTAATTGTTTAAAAGTAAAAGCACAGAAATGATGACGTTGTAGCCCTAAATATTTCAGCAGATCTTCCTCAGAGCAAATAATTCTTTTTAGAAGTCATAATACAACCATCAAGACCTGGAAATCCACATTTACAGTACTTTTAGCATTTTCTTAACAGTCTCAATCATGACCTCTATGGCAAAACAAAAGAACAAAAACAAGACAATGCATCACAATAGTTGATATTTTTCTCTATGTTCCATAATTTGGAAGGAAGTCTGATCTTTTTCTTTAGTTTTAAAAAAATTACATGTATGTATATATGTATGAATGTATGTATGTATGAATGCATGTGTATGAATGCATGTATGTTTGAATGCATGTATGTATTATGTGTCTCTCTTTGTGTATACACATGCACACCTGTGTAGATACCTTCAGACTAGAAGAAGGTTTCAGGTCCCCTGTCGCTGGAGTTGCAGGGAGTTGTGAACTGTTTGATGTGGGTGCTGGGACCTGAACTCTGGTCCCCTGCAGTGGCACCATGAGCTGCTCCTTAACTGTGGAGTCCAATCTCTAGCCCCCAGTCTATACTCTGAAAATATTTTCTGGCCTTGGCATACTTTAATACTACAGACAGACCAGTTACCCTGTAGAACACCTCCCGAGTTGGACCTGTGCTTTCCCTATGACCTGGGTGGAGTGCTCATGACTTCTGGAGAGGGGTCCTGTCAGAGCACTCGCTGCTTGGTCTCGCCCCTGGCATCGTCAGCTTAGGTCGCTCAGTTAAGGGCTGTGCATCAGTTCTCAATGCTTGTAAAGACAGCACTTTACCTTTTGTAACAACCAAGCCAGGAGATAAGTGCTCCAAAACACGAATCTCTTTGACTGTCACAACTTCACCAAGAACGTCTGTCTTTTGGATTAGAGATGTTGTATTTGGTGGCTGCTGATTGGCTAATCTTTCTCTCTGGTTTCTCTTTCTGCAGTACTGGGGATTGATCCCAGAACTCATGCGTGTGAAGTGAAGTGTTCTCACTGACCTGGATCCCTAGCCAAACTAAATAGTCACTTTTTCCTAATCTCATCTTTCTACATCAGTTGACATAATGCTGAAAGAAGTAGCTTTCCTTTTCCATTTGTGTCACTGTGAACTCAAGGCGACTTTGATTTAGCTATCTTCATTTATGTTAATTACTTACTTTGATATTCAAATTACTTTAGACTCAAAGGACTCTCCCAACAAGATGTTTTTTCTACCATCTGACCTGCCCCTTACCATTCCTTGAGTATTTTCTGGCACTGAGGTGCTTTCTGGTCTCAGTTTTTCCTGCCCTTGTCCCTCAGCCATTTCTCCACAGGGCCTCGTGGTAGTGTTACGTTTTACCCCTCTAGACAAAGATTTCCCAGTACCCTTAGTTGAATCCATTCCTCCAACTGCAAATAACGTTCCAACAGTTGACTTCCGTGGTTTTGTCCGAGGACTCTGCAACATGGGTCTTCTCTCGGGTAATAAGTGGTACTTCATTGCTTCCATGATGAGTTTCTGACATTCTATGTCATCCCGGAAAAGTGTGTTGTTTTCCATGTCTGCCAGGAACTAGGAGAGAGCAGAGTGTACAGACAATGAAGACATGTAAATATACTTTTTTTGATTTATTACTTTGTTCTGCTGTTTTGTTTATTCCTAGGATTTTATTTCATTTTTGAGACAGGTCTTACTATGTGGCCCTGGTTGGCCTGGAATTCATGATATAAACCAGTCTAGTCATGGACTTCTGATTCTCCTGCTTCAGTATCTCACACATTGAAATTGTAGGCAGCACCCACCACTGCCGGTGGAGTGCCCCTGCCTCATGAGTGCAGGGATTGCAGACGTCCTCATCCTCCCCAGCCCTGTTTGGGTTGTTTCGGAGGTAGGAACTCCTATATTCTGGCTTTGAACTGTTATGTGCCCCAGGCTGGCCCTGAACTTTTTCTGGTCCTTCTTCCTCTAGCCTCCAGGTGCCGAGACAATAGGCAAGAGCGCCACAACCAGAATACTGGTGCCTTTACAGCATGACAGCATGTTCTGAAATCTGATATTTCGGTCTCCCCTATCAAGTTTCATGCTTTTCTTGGATATTTGAGCTTTGGTTTTCCAAGTTGGCTTAAGACAGAGTCATCTAGTTCTCTCTCATTATCCTGATTCTCTTGGCTTTCTGGTGTGGGTGGTGCTAAAGTTCTTTTATTAGTTATGGAGAATACATACTTTGTGACATTAGGTCTTTCTGTCCAAGGAACCTTGTCACTTGTATGACTTTCTTTACTGTCTTGGCCTTCATTTTATTAAATCTGTTCTTATATATGTAATTATTTTTATTGCCATTTTACTTTTTTGTTATTTTTTAAAACTTTCTTTCTTTCCTTCCTTCCATTTTTAATGTTTTTCTGGAGAAGAAAAAGAAACTCTCCTGGTGACTGGAACTTGTATTAACTTGGTACTTTACCACATTCCTCAGTTCTAGCTGCTCTGCATTCGCCATCATCAAGTAGGGATACTTTGACATCTTCTTCTGGGTGGATATCAACTCTTACAGTTTATGGCCTCATATTGCCCAAACCTTCAATGTAGTGGAAAATAACTGGATAAGGTAGAACCTCTTTGCTTCTGGCCGGAGTTGGTGGTATCGGTGCTTATATTCCAGACAGTGGTTGCTACAGCGTGCATTGTGTGACCCATCTTTATTTAAGCTGCCTCTGTCTCTCCCTACTTTAGTGTTCAAATTAAGAACTGTTACCAATTTTTCTTCAAATATTTTCCTACATCTATTGGTAGGAACATATAAATGCTTTCCTTTTAAGCTAGTGATGTGATGACTTCCTGGATAGAGTCCCTGGTAATTGTTCTTTTGTTGTTGTTCTTGAGAAAAATTTCCCTATCCTTTAAAACACAGTGTATACCCATTACCATATAAGCATAGGATACCGTGGCGTGCATCAGACTTGATCCAGTTAGATGACATTTAGTAAGTATTCAAATGGAAAGGTTTGGAGCATTTCTTTCACCTGAGCAGATCCCAGAGCCGTGTTCCTGTTAACTGCCACGCCTTGGCATCTCCTGTCCCGAACATTCATCTACTCAAACAGATTGGTCTTGTCTGTGTATTTCATATAAGCAAAATCAACATGTCCTCTATGTCTTGCTTATTTTATCCAGCATATTCGTTAGGTTTGTCCACGGTGCAGCATGCATCAGTCTTGCTTCTTCGCTGCTGAATTAGAAATTATTCATTTCTAGTGACTGGCTCTATTTCACTCTTCATCCAGCAACTGTGGACACTTGTGTACACATCACAGCAGTGTGTGGACATATTTTGATTTCTCTTGGGAAACCTCATTTCAAACCACCTGTCTCATACATCTAGTCATACTCACATTCCCCGAGCATACCGCGAGGTTTCTGTTTCCACACACCCTCACCAACCACGCCCATTTTAGCCAGCCAGGTAGGTAGAAACTGGATTTTATTTTGCGTTTCTTTAATAGTTGATAATGCTTGGACTATGTCCAGGCTTTGATAACTGAAGAAAGCCAAAGATTCCAATAAAAGTTACCGTAACAACCAAACAAACCAAACTGTGCCATTTGGTAAGTATGTATCATAAGCCAAAGGCAAAATAACCCCAGTAAGACCCAAGTCTGGGCAAACTTAGGCTAGAACAAAGGAGTAACTTCAGGCAGGATTCTAAATATTAGGCTAGAACAAGGAAGTAGGTTTCAGACATGAAAATGACTTTGGGCTAGGACAGGGAAGTTGGCTGAGATATTTTGATCATCCTGATAATACCTTAGAAACAGTGGTCGGCAGTGTTCAAGGAACTTTGTTTATTGCCTTGCTTGTTCTTTGACTATTTATGTTTATTGCCTTGCTTGTTCCTTGACTATTTGCATTTACTGTGTTGCTAGTTCCTCAACCTAGAACTGACCTTAATACTTGCATGTAATTTGAAATGGTATAAAACCAAAAAGGAGGAGGGGGGATGGGATAGGGTTTTCTAGGGGGGGAAAATGGGGAAATCTGAAATGTAAATAAATAAAATATTCAATAAAAAATAAAAATAAATTAAAAAAATCAAATCAACTGAAAACAAAAACCAAAAACCAAAGCACAAAGTTACCACAGAAATCATCAGTGGATATGCAGTGAGTTGGCTTATTTAGATTAATGCTACTGCTTGTATTACTTCTGAAATAATTACCTCAGTGCTTTCTAAATAAAAATAAATGTGAGATAAAATATAGGAAGTAATGTCTCAGGAGATTTTACAGTAACTGCAATATGGAGTAAAACATATTTCTTAATAGGTTGGTAAGTTCTGTAGTTTATTAAAAATGAGATTAGTTATATTTAAGTAAAGAAGCGAGAATAGAAAAATTATAAAGCAGTTAATTCAAGAACCACATTAATCAAGTATTAGTATAGCAGGTTTGCTATTGTTCAGGAAATTATTATGATTGGTTAAACTATAAAATATTGATTCCAATACACTCTTACATTTTTATGAATTCCAAATGCCTTGTCTGCCACAAACAATGGCAAACTATTAAAATAAAAGTATTTGCAGAGACAGACATGTTGGTTGTGTAGATTCTTATCTGCATTTTTGCATTTGCTTCTCATGACAGTCTCTCTAAAATTGTCCCCTCAAACACACAGAATGAGACTGTGATGGCTTGCACATGTTTGTCCCAGGGAGTGGCACTATTAGGAGGTGTGGCCTTGTGGAGGAAGTGTGTCACTGTGGGGGTGGGCTTGGAGGTCTTCCTCCTAGCTGCCTGAGGATGCCCAGTCTGTTCCTGGCTTCCTTCAGACAAAGATGTAGAATTTTCAGCTCCTCCTGCACCATGATTGCCTGGATGCTGTCATGCTCCCACCTTGAAGATAATGGACTGAACCTCTGAACCTGTAAGCCAGCTCCAATTAAATGTTGTCCTTTATAAGAGCTGCCTTGGTCATGGTGTCTGCTCACAGCAGTAAAACCCTAACTAAGACACATTGCATAAAACTTGGTCAGCTCTAAAGTGTGTCTTCCCTGTAGCATCAGTAACTGTAGCACTTCTTTCTTCTTGAAATTGGATCAGTCTTTCAGTAGAACTCCATCCAAGAGTAAAACAAAATGACCACAAACACTTCCTTTTTGATTATCCAGTTTCTTTGGGAAGTCACGTAAAATGATCGATCACTTGGGAGACCGGGGACGCCGGCTCAGCTGGTAAAATGCCCGCTACACACGGATGAACTTGAATTCAAAACTCCAGTTCCCCCACAAAAGCCAGGTATCAAGGCATGCATCTGTGACTTCAGCATTGGGTGGGCCGGAGACAGGGGGATGCTCACTGGCTAGCCAAGATGATGAGCTCCTGATTCAGTAAGAGATCCTCAAAAAAGGTACAAAGTGGTTGAGAAAGACAACTCATGTTGCCACTGGCCTCTGCATGCACTCACACATTCATGCATGTGCATCTGCGAGACGTGTGCATACATACCAACAAATACACACAGCACAAAAATTTAAAAACGATCATTTTGGGATTGATGAGATGGCTGAATGAATAAAGGCCTGGCCGTGCAAGTCTGGTGAGCTGAGTCCCAACCCTGGAACCTACGTAAAGGTGGGAGAAAACACACCTCATGAAGTTGTCCTCTGACCTCCACATGCACCTGTGGAACGCAGGCCCCTCCCCCTCCCTCCCCCATGCACACGTACAAATCCACGTATCATTAAAAAATTTTAAAAAGATCATTTGGGTACCATGTTATAATTATACACATTATTTTATCATTTACAATGTCTACTGTTGGTGGCACTATAATAAAATCAATACTTGGAAGCTAAATCCCTTCTAGCTAGGGCTCAAAGTGCTTTGTCTAACATGATAAAAATCTCATTTATATGATATCATTGAGAAAACACAATTTCACAAGTGTAAATTCTCTAGGTTATTATACTTAATCTCATTTCTAAAAATAGTCATTAATTACTTGACGGGCATTTGACAATTTTAGTAATTGCTATCTTTTCTGTATGTAAAATATACAGACTCTAAGTTGAATTCTACTTGGTAATTAATTCTATAATTTTGTTTTTCCCTTTTATCACCAAAACCCAAATCCAAATCCCTAGAACCCACAAGTACTCACCCCTAACTGGAAAATCTCTAACACAACACACACACACACACACACGCACACACACACCCCTGGGAAATCTATTACACCCCTCTCCCATGACTCAGGGAGACACTGTGGAAGGTGGCCAGAGAGATTATAAAAGCCAGGGCTGAGGGAAGATTGCCACAACATAGTGAGTTGTGCACATGACAGAGTCTTTGCACTCATGAGCTAACACATCTGTGGTGCCTGCACAAGACCTGTACAAGCGCAAACTCAGGCCGGTCTGTACTCCAGCATGGACGAAGGAGGGGCTGGTCAGGCTCTCCCCTTAGCTGAGGGGCTTTAGGCAGGTGACAGCCACTGTGGGAGGCGCAGTCAGTTTTCTACAGCTTCGTGGAACACTGTAGATTGCCCATGAAGATTTCTTTTCTCTCCTCTCTCTTCTCTCTCTCTCTCTCTCTCTCTCTCTCTCTCTCTCTGTGTGTGTGCCTGTGCATGTGTGTTCCTTGAGGAGTAGGAGCAGAATAATAAGCATCTAAATACATTGTATCCTATTCATATTGGAAGTTACCGAAGGTGTATGGGGGGCAACAGAGTAAGTGGTACATACTGCAACTTAGTATTATCATTTTAAGAGAGAAAAACACAGCTCAGAGAGGCAAAGTACCTGTTGACATTGCTCAGGGCACTGAAGTCAACTTAGTCACATTTGCGCCACCATTACCACCCTCATCATGGACAGGGGCTCTCAAATCTGAGCGGCACCCAAATCCTGAGGGCTGGTTAAATCACATTTCTAGGGCTTGTATCACGGAGTGCTGAGATGAGGTCTAGTTGTTTGTATTTCAAAAAGTTCACAGGTGATGTCGATCCGACACGTCAGGCACCACTCGGCTAACCCACCAGAGTTCCCTCCTTATCTGTCTTCTCTGTAGCACCTGATGACATAACACGTCCTCCTCCTCAGTCATGGAGTGGAATTCTAGTAACTCCTCCGTCGCTTGACTCGGTTGGTATGGCCACTGGACTTTAGTGTTTCCCACAGTCCATTCCTAGTACTTTTCCATTCAACCTGGACAGAATCATTCTTTTGCTTTGGGTTTCAATATATTGGTAAGTTTTTCCATTTTTCCTCTTAATAGTGTGAGGATTTAAGATTTAAGGTGCCAAGCAATTTTGGGAAAAGGAATCCCCATTCCCTTCCCCACGCTACATGTAATCCCTCACTCTGCATTCTTTGTCTCGAATGACTTCACCTTCTAACCGCATTCTACACACAGCGCTACTCTGGGCCCTTCTAACCCGGTCTTTAAGTTCTGTCAGTGTCTGCTCACTTCTCTCTGGCACTGCCTGAGTGTCTACTTCGCCTGGCTGAACTCTGACAGCCTTTTTAATGGGTTTCTAGTGTTGACCCTGATGCTCCGCAGTGCATTTATAGTTGCTGATGCCAAAGTTACATTATGCCATTCCTATGATAAAATCCTTCCCTCCTCACTGCTTTTAGGATAAAGTCTACAAATCCTTGGCATGATGAAAGCTTCTTCCCAATCTGGTTAAATTCCTTCTCTAGCCTGATCTCTTAACATCACCCCTCTTTATTTTTGGGCCAGTCAAGTGAGTGTTCTTTACATCCCATAGTGTATGCTTCACAGCTCTGCACAGTCTGGCCTCTTTCCTGGAAAACCCTCACTTTTGATAGCTAGGATGAGATGCAGATCACATGACATCTAAGGACAGTCACTGTGGTTCTCTGTCATTGTTTGTCGTTGTTGTGTTCTTGGAGGGCTCCTTCTTGTTTTCATGCCTTGCGCCATAACCTATCATGACCTCTTCTTAGCACAGTATAACCACACCTCATTTGTATCGTTCCCCCTTAACCTATACCCTGCACCTTTATACACGGCGTGTTTAGTAGACAGACTAGTCTGTGGCAAGGGCACAGAACTGTAGTTGGTTCAAATCCTAGCTCTGGCTCTCAGGAGCTCCATGTTAGTCAGTAGTAAAGGCAAGCAGAGCCACACTTGAGAAGGACAAGAGAGCACGCAGTTACTTAGCGCTCTGAACGTCTGCTTTTACCTGTGCTGCTCTGATGCTTCGTTTGTACCCCAGGTGTTGGACAGAATGATCTCCTGCCTTTCAAGTCGAAGGACTCAGGGAAATGTTCTGTCCCTAAATTCACAGGAACAGGAGTTTTAAAGGTTGGTGGGAAGCTTGCCATACCACAAGCACCCTTCAAACTGCAGAACTGAACTATGTTTCCGTGATATGTGGTTGTACAGGCTCTTTCCAACATCTATTAAGATGTCTCATATTTTATTTTCTTTCATTTAGAAAAGAATAGGAAAGAATATCTGCTAGGAAGCAAGAAAATTTAAGTGCCCTCTCTAAATCTGATTTCAAGAAAATTTTTTTATTATGTTATTTTCCCCGGAGCTGCCATCCATTCATGCAGTTCCATTGTGAACAGGGAGGACCTAGCATGAAGCCTTGACGGTGAACAGAGTGCAAACAGGGACTTCCACTTACAATAGTCAGAGATGATGCAGTATCTGCAAAATTAATACAAACAAGGCAACATTTGTGGCGCCTTAAATAATAAGGAAAAAAGAAAAAGAGAAGGAGATCAGGCCTGAATCAGCGAGCGCTCTCACCTCCTCAGCTTTCAAGGCCTCTTTCTCTATTCAATGCCTGAGACAGGCAGAAGGAAAGAACGCTAGGAAAGTCCCTATATATTCAGTGAAAACTGTATAAAGGAGAAACTGTGCCAGTAAGTGAGGACTGACGACTCTGGCTGCACTGTGAGGGGCCTCTGCACTCTGAAACGGTGGCCTTATATTTACAGCACATTTTGTTCCACAGAATGCATTTCTCTCATTGTAATCGTGACAGTCAGAAAAGAGGTAGCTCTACCTGGTCAGAATCTATGTCATCTCGGTGTCATAGATGGGGAGGCCAAGGACTTGCCAATCACGAGTCAGAGCGTCAAGTGATTTATCACAGAACCTAGTAGCTAGTGGGTACTTAACCTACATGTGACAATGAGTTGATCTAAACTTTCTGGCTTAGGGCTAAGTTTCCCCTGGTTAGTAGATTAGGAATATAGTAGAGTCCAAGGAAATTGCTAACTCAACATCAAGAGTGTTACTTAATCAAAGCAATTTAGATAGCTCGACCCTCCGAACTACACACAGAGGCAGCATTTGTTAGTTTAATATCTTCCAAGCTATACATTTCACAGAATACATATATAAATTACTTTAACTGACTAGCGGAAGAAACACACTGTAGACGGTGCCTACTAGTTACCTGTGGCGCGAGGAGAGGAAGCCTAATGTAAGCCAAAAGTTTACTGAGGTCTTTCCGCCTCTGCTCCAGATCGTGCCGGACCCAGGTGAGAAGTGCATTCAGTATGGTCTCCTCGTTAGGGATGTTCATGTCATCGCTGGCCAAGAGCTTGGCAATCTCACTGGCTGGCAGTAACACAAACTCCTGGTTCCTGATCACTTCCATGAAATGTTCCTAGAGGGGAAAAAGAAATGATTTGTTCCTTTTAATCACCACTGTTTTATGGGGAAAAAAAAAGCTCAATGTTTTTATATTAGGTGTCTAGAATAATTTTTACTTTAGACACAATTTTATACTTTAGACCTGTTAGAAAAGAAAGCCAAAAAACAAAAACAAAACAAAACAAAAACCCCCAAAAACCCTAGCCTATACACTTTTTAAACATGTGAAGTAAAAACGGTCAGATGCCCCAAATGTAAGGGAAAAGTGTCAGGGATCACCTGTGAAAGGGGGGGAAAAGTGTCAGAGACCCCCACTGTGAAGGGGAAAATTTTCAGAGGCACACTGTGAAGGGGAAAAGTGTCAGAGATACACTGTGAAGGAACAGTGTCAGAGGTCACCTGTGAAGTGGGGGAAAGTGTCAGAGCGCACTGTGAAGGGAACAGTGTAGAGACACACTGTGAAAAAACGTTCAAGGTAATGTAATTTTGGGCAAAAGGGTTAAGAAATGAAAGGAAAAAGCAGGAAACTTAATTTAGTGGTT
Organism: Mastomys natalensis; assembly: GCA_021653895.1. Taxonomy (NCBI): domain Eukaryota; kingdom Metazoa; phylum Chordata; class Mammalia; order Rodentia; family Muridae; genus Mastomys; species Mastomys natalensis. The sequence continues at coordinate 32,070 of JAJTUV010000803.1, forward strand.
TGAAGTTAAAATTTTGACAAAGGCTTTAAAAGAAGGAATTAGAAAAAAAATAAGTAAAAGCAAGGAAAGAACTAAAAATAGGTTTACTTTGTTGGGTTTTTTAAAAATCCTCACCAGAAATTTTTCCGGCTGGCCCAAATAAGGGACTCGGATAAATCCTAAACCTTTTGAAGCCCAGGATATAGATCTAAAATAAAAAAAAATTTAAATTTAATTTTGCTGGTTTGTTTGTTTTAAAACAAGTTCCATGGCCAGGCGGCCTTAACCTGAGGTTTTTTACGCCGTGTGTTTAAACCCAAATAGTTAAAAATATTTATGTTTTTTGAAGACCCCCCAAAGGGTTTCAATCTTTAAAGATCGAATTTTAATTTTTTATGCCGAGAGTTTTCTTTTGAAAAAGAGGAAAACAAAAAATGTTCCTAGGCGGTGAACGGACCTTAACCCCCAAAAGATATTCCGGCGGGAAATTTTAAATGGGAAAAAATTCCAGGGTTTTAAAAAAAATTTAAATTTAATTTTTTTTTTTAACTAAACAAAAGAAAAAACCCTTAAACTCTTTTTTTAATTTTTAAAATGAGTGCTTTAAATTATTTGTGGGTATTTTCCTCAGACCAGGAAGAAATGGGTTTTTGAGATCTTCTGGGTTTTTCTGCAAGAGCTTTAAAGGGACCCTTCAGAAAAAAAAACTTCTCTCCTGAAGTTGATCTTACTGATGAAGTTTCATCATGGGTATAAAAAATTCCTCAGAAACTGAAAGTTTTCTTCTAACTTTAAAGACTTTCAATACAACAAAAAAACAAACCAAAAACAACTTGGGGGGCTATGAATTTCTTCCCTTTAAAAGAAATCATATTTTCCTTTAGCCCGTGGTTTAAACCCCAAAAAATTTTACTGGGAACATCTTCTACGTTCCCTTTACGATCTTTAAAGGGAAAAAACCTCATGAAAATTAACAAATTAATTTCCAAAATTTATAATTTTTTAAAGGTTTCCAAAAGATTAAATTTGGTATGATTTTTTTCGGAAAAATTTTAAAATTTGGGCGGGAAAGGGGCCCAAAAAGTTACTCAATTTTAGCTAAAATTTAGGATTGGGAACACCGAAAAACCAAAAAGACAAACTGGGGGTTTCGCACTTAGGGAGTTTTTGCCTCGTAGGGGGGCCGGGTTAAAAGACATGCAAATTAGCCTTTTTCACTTATGTTTTAAACCCCTTTAAAAAATACGCACAATGGGGAACAAAGAAAACTCCAAAATTTTTTTTTCATTTTTTTCTTAAAGTAACAGTTTAAATGGGGAAAAATCAAGGGTTATTTAGGCAAATTAATTTTAAATCAATTGTATGCAAATATTTTTAAATATTTTAAGTAAATATGGTTCTTTCATTTTTAAATACAGTATGGGGCCCCAAAATGGCACAAAACGGGACTCGCCCAAGCACCAGGGGCTGTAATTTGGGCGCCTGGCCCTTGGGACCTGGATAACAAAATTTAAATACAGGTTACTTTTTCAAAATTTCCAATTTTAGAAGCAGCTCATAAGAGGGGGGCAAACTGAGGTTATTTTTTTCAAAAATCCCTTTACCATATAGTTTTTTAAAACAGGAAAAACTGAGTTTAAAGGTTTACAACGTTCCCAAAAAACAAAAAACTTTAAAAAATGATTTGCTTTTTAAAGTAACATTTTGAAAAAAAAAAAATAATTTTAAAAGGGAAAAAAATTAGAATTTAAAACGAAATTTTCACATTTCCCTTTTTAGAAAACTAAATAACATTTAATTTTTAAAAATGTAAAAAATTAGAAAGTTTTTTTCGAGAAAAAGTTAAGCCGTTTCAATGAGACTGGACAGACTTCGGACCACATTGGGAGCTGAAACCCCATTGCCGACCCTTAAGGGGCTCACACCCTGAATAAAAAATAAATGAACCCCCACCCCCGCGTAGCTTGTTAATTTAATCTGTTTTGGAAACAAGCACTTTAACATACCCAAAATTGTGGATTGCCCTTTCCCCCTTAGAAGTTGCTTTTAAGCAAAGATTATGAGGGGTTTTTTAACTGAAGTTGATTTCTTTTCATTCTTATTCATTCCCCAAACAACCTTCAAATCAGATGTCTTCTCAAAAATTTCTATTTTTTTAGAGTCCCAGCCTATCCTATTAAGCTAGTTGTCAAATCCCTTTAATAAAAAAATCTCTCAATAAAATTTTTAATTTTAAAAAACTTTAAAACCCCTTTGTAATTTTAATGTTTCCATCGGCTTTAATGCCAATCTCCTATCTGTAAAACAGGGGGACCAAATGCATAAAAATTTCCAATGATTTGAAATTTTGAGGAAAGGAAGGGCCCAGAGAAAAGAGATAAAGGCAGTTGTCTCCAAGCCTGAAGACCTGAGTTCGACTCCTCGGACTCACATGGTGGGAGAACTGACTCCTGCAAGTTGTCCTTTGACCTTCACATGTGCACTCTCTCAAACATATATGTAATAAAAATATAATATGAACAGCCAGGCACTTGGGAGGCAGAGGCAGGTGGATCTCTGATACATAAAGAAAACTTCTCTAATGAAAACTGCTGAAACACCATGCATCTCTTCCCAGACAAACCACTCAGCTGAAGGGTGGAAGATGTAAGAGGAGGAGGAGGAACTAAACAATAGCTCCTCAGCCTTGATTGCATGCATTTGAACAGCTACACACATGTACATGAGCGCTCGACTGCTTTCTTTTCTTGGCAGCTACATTGCTCTAGTTGAAGCAGTTAAGCCAATACTGCCAGGTGCCAAGACGGTCCATTCCTTAGAAAGCCATCCTCCATTGCCGTCTCCTCTATTGTTAAACTGAAGGCGGGTCCTAAGAAGACTCCATCAATATGCCCGACTCCCCTGCTATCCTCGATCCATCCACGTTCTCAGGCTGCTGAGTCAGAACTTCCTCTGATTTATTTTGAACACACAACTCATTGCAGTTAGTAGGAGCATTGTCTTCGCACGGTGACAAGCACTTGCGTGTAATCAGAGGCATCCGAAATAGAATGTCTCCCATTCGCCCTTTTATCCTTCATCTTATTGCTTACACTACGACCACCATCACCAGTTCCCACCAGTGACTGTGAGACAGATCTACAATTCATCCGTTTGCTGCGGCAATGGGATGTTCAGGAAACCGTGCTTTTAAAAGCAGCGCTAGGACTCTCCAGCGAGAGTCATCTTGATCGTTTTCCTCCCCAACTTAGTGCTGTATCATAAACTTGAACCTCAAAACTTGTGGCAAAGCCACATGAAAGGAGCAATGAGTAGCTAGGCTTTCAAAGGCAGGTAGGCGGGGCCGATGGGACTTTACTGATTAGAGAATACATACCATAGTGTAATTGTGAGCCACTTTATGCAAATCTGTGCAGCCTTGGGCGTCAGCAAAAGACCGAATCCCAAGGCAATTGGACGGGTGGAGCTGCTTCATCAGGAACTTGCAGCAGGCTTCCACCACCTGGGAGAGCTGGAGCAGGCACGCCGTGGACAGCAGACTCTCGATGTTATCTTCCTTCAGTTCCAGTCGGCCTTCATAAACGGAAATTCATTAATGAGGCAGCTTCATAAATCTTGTTTTTAAACAATAACTGATGTTGACATGATTTCTAAATAAGAGCTCATTGCACCATTACAGATCTGGAAGGCTTAAGATTCCAAAAAGAAAAACAAAGTATTAAATGGGAATCATTTTATCCTTTTGTGACCTCTGCTTAAAAAAAAGGGCTTATTTTCAGAATTTTTAAATGTTGCATTAATTAGTAACTAATATCCATGATGTATAATTTTTATCCTTTTGTGACCTCTGCTTAAAAAAAAAGGTTTATTTTCAGAATTTTTAAATGTTGCATTAATTAGTAACTAATATCCATGATGTATAATTCTTAAATTTTAAATGTAAAATTTGACTATATTACATGTGTGACTGTGTGTGTGTGTGACTGTGTGTGTGTGTGTGTTTCTGGGCACACACATGCACATAGGTGTATGTGGAGGCCAGAGGAAAGCACCAGCTGTTTTGTTCCACCACTCCTTTGCTTGATTTCTAAAACAGGGTCTGTCACTGAAACTGGCACTCAGTTTCTTTACCTCGGCTGTCCAGCCAGCAGCCTCCTGCCTCTACCTCCAGTGCTGGTTCTAGGTACATACATCCACACCCGTGTTAAAGTGGGTGCTGGGATCTAAACTCAGGTCCTGTTTGCAAAGCTCTGATCTTCCTCACCAAGTCATTTCCCCATACCCAACTCATGTTATTACATAATTTTTTAAGGTATCATTCAAAGGACTGGGGAGAGATGGCTCAGTGGTTAAGACTAGGATGCTGCTTTTCTCAGCAACTGTCAGGTGACTCACAACTGCCTGGAACTCCAGCTCCAGGATCCAATGCCTCTGGTCTCCACAGTCACCTGCTACGCTCGTGTGCGTGTGTGTGTGTGTGTGTGTGTGTGTGTGTGTGTGTGTAAGTTCTATAGAGCAAAAGTAGGCCACAGACAGACACACACACACACACACACGATTATAAAAAAATCTTTAAGAACGTATTATTCAAAAGCTTCATTATGATAATCATTTTAAAGGTTTTAACCTAGAGATTTTAACCAGTAGAGAACAGTATTCTGGTCATCAGAGGTAGTGATGAGCACAGTAGAATTAACTGAACTTTATTACTCAAAGCTGACATCTGAATTCTAGAAAATAGTGGGGCCAGGAGCAGCTCGAGGCCATCCTTGGCTACATAGTGAGTTCAATGTCAGCTTGAATATAGAAGACCCTGTTTTAAAAAATAACATACACAGAAGAGGAAGGAAAAGAAATCAAATCTGCAATCAAATTGCACGATACGAACCTAAAGGAGTCAGTTTACATTCCGACCTGTTACCTGTGTATGCGTACTGAATTAAGGACCACAGGGAATTCGGCTCCACACCTTCCATTTTTATTTCTTCTTGCCTCGCCTCCCTGACATCATTAGTAAACATAGCAGCGAAATAATCTGAGACGGAAGACAGCACCAGTCTGAGGAGACATTAGGGGAGCAATCAATGAGCACATTAAAGCTGGGTGCTCATTAATAAATGCATTCTCTTCTTCTTCTTTTTTTTTTATTTGGCGTGCACAGGAGTACATGGTGCTGGGAAATGCACCCTACATCTGACAAATCCTTTTATGCTCTGTTTCCTTCCTTTGCATAATAAATTACCATTACTGGAAACGTTCTGCTGAGGTAAATGATTTTACTATGCAAACAGCATTTTATGGTATCTTTTTTTTTTTTTTTAAAAAAGCTATAAGCACTTGCTATTAAGTTGGCTACATATGAAAAGAAAAATGTAAAAAAGAGAGAAAGAAAAATGTAAAGGTTATTTTTCTTTGTCAATTTTGAAAATAACCTAAATTATTTGGAACACAAGTGAAATGTAGGACATACTTAAAAATGTTATTAGCAACTTTTATAATATTTTAAACTATTAATATGTCTACATTTTTTGTTACAGTCTGGCATAGTTAACAAAAAGATGGTACGTTCTATAGGACAAAAGTAGGTCGTGGGTAAATGGTGTTACTCAGGCAAAGATCTGTTGCTTAAAATTATCATCACTGAGGGAGGTGGGCATGTTAGTTCTGGAGGTGCCAGGAAGGGACTGTGCTCAGGCCAAGGGCAGAAGGGCACACCCGCCATGCAGAGGAACCCAGAGGACGTGGAGGCTCCTGCAGCGTGAGCAAGGAGAGTGACATTCTCAGACAGAATGTTCCAGGGAAGCAATGACAAGCTGGGTCGCACAGGTCACCAAATGTACTTTGGCTTTCAGCTCAGTGACTTGGGGAGTCACGGAAAGCTTTTCAAAGCCACTGGCTCTTTGCTACAAACAGTGTAGGCCAGGAGACAGCAGAGAGCCCGGGGGGGGGGGGGGGGAGGAGGGGTCATCTGTGTCATGCATCGATGTCAGCACATGCTGGTGGCTGAGTGATGGGCTCCGTTTCAGAGCCACTGTGAGATGCCTCTGGGACATTAACGCTGAAATCTCCTCTCTAAGAAACCATGTTCGCAACACATACTTTTTATAACAGGAGTTCATCAATAAATGTATTCTAACTCACAGCTACAAACCCAAGCTCCTGCTTTCTAACGGGCTTATTTTCACTTTGGAGGGTTTTATGAAAATTTTTTGGACAATGTTAATTAATGTTGAAAGACATAAAAATCATCTTTGTGATCAATGTGGCGATTGACAGTGAATAACTGAACACATCAACTTGTCAGAAGAAATGAATTATTCTCTTCTAAGCATTTCTTTTTACCTTAAGAAATATGTCGTTTGTGTTAAAGAATCGCCATAGCCACTATCATGGGGATCAGAAAACAAAATCAGGGAATACATGGGAGTTTGACAACTTGCTAAGGGCAGGGACCCTAAGCGGTAGGGGTGCACGGCTAACACGCAGGCTGGGTCACCCGCAACACTAAAGAGAGAAAAGAAGACTGTTAAGATTTTAAGAACTCTATTTTTTTGTTGTTGTTTTGTTTCCCCCTTCTGGCTATCCACAAACTCTAATTTCCATCAGGCTTATTTAAAGCATCTAATGAGTATATAATATGCACGAAAACTGTTTGCTGTGGATGACATCTACAGCAAACAATACTGACTGACTGATCTGAGGCTAATGCCTGTGTTTCCACAAAAGGAAACATGGACATTTGTGTTTAGTAATTGCATGCGTGGTTTTCTTCATAGACATCCCGTGAGACAGATCACTGCCCTGAGGCCTAAGGGTTAACTGGTGTGCCTCACCTTACCACACGTAACGTCGTTGCCTAGGGAACATTTCACAAGTGTAGAAATACAGACAGCAGTTACCTGTGAGCTGGAATCCTGCGATCACCAGCGACTAAAATGACGTCACATAGTTGCTTGTGCCTCAAGTAGTTTTCCATTTTTTTAAATGTTTGCTCTGCATGGTTAAGGGCTTGAAAGAATTCATCTGATGAACATGGCTCCATAGTCTGGCAGGTTGACAATGTCTGACTACTATTGGAAGTCCTGAAAAGAGAAAACACCCATTTAAAAAAATCAGCATGAAATTAAAGCCTTTCCCCACTAAGTCCCTTTAGAACCCTTCATGTGCAATATAAGAAGCAGAGCTGTCGTCTGGGCGGTGGTGTCGCACGCCTTTGATCCCAGCACTTGGGAGGCAGAGGCAGGCGGATTTCTGAGCTCGAGGCCAGTCTGGTCTACAGAGTGAGTTTCAGGACAGCCCGGGCTACACAGAGAAACCCTGTCTCAAAAAACCAAAAAATAAAAAATAAAAAACAGAAGCAGAGCTGTCAATCAATATTAGTAGGTAACTACTCACTGTCTCTCCCCCCCACCCCCTTCCTATGCAGGGTCGCACAGCGCAGCCCAGGCTGGCCTGAGAACTCTAGCCATCTTTGCCTCAGTGTACCAAGTCTGGGGTTACAGGCAAGCATGCTTACTGCTTCTGTGCTTTAAAATCAGTGATGTTTTGGGTACGTGTGTCTTGTAAGCACATGAATGAAGGTGCCTCCAACAGCTAGAGCTATGCATGTTCCTTGATTGCCATTTTTTAGTTATCTTTGGTAAACTCTGTTACTCTGCTGAAAAAGAGCCAAGCTATATTCATACGGATGGATGTATCTTCTAATATATTTAATGGTGTCACTATTATTGTGTTCGAGATAAAAGTCCTTTACTTAAAAATGGGTTATTTTTCATAGATGTTATCTATAAAATACACTGCCACAAAAACAGCATTGTGAATGATTCTCTTAAAAAAACTCAGACAAGCAATAATACATATTTTAAAAGTTAAGTTAGTTTAAAGTAACTCGAGGGTGGAGTTCAAGGTGCGTGCTGGAGTGGACCACCATACTTGACCATCTGAGTCAGTTAATACCCAGGCAGGGGTTAACTTGACTAGTTTTCAGCAGCTCTGTAGAATGCTTGTATTGAATTAAGATTCAGATATTGTAAGAGAATTGTCTTAATAGAACTAAAAACATTATCAAAAAAAGAAAAAAGTAAGATCGTTTACTTTTCAAAGTAAAAGGATCTGAAGTTAGCAAGCTCCTTGCCAAGCATTACAGAGTTTAGTCATGGATATACAGACTGCTGTTTGGTGAATGTCTTTTCCTCCTGGGAAAACTAGACCACACTTCCCAGCTCTCTTACACACAGGCGTGCTCTGAGGGAGGGCATGCACATATTAATATCTTAAATTAATTAAAGGAGAAAAGTCACAGTATCTAATCTTTGTAAGCTATAAATTCTCTCTAAAACAAAGCAAATGAAGCACTTCTTTCTTGGGGTTCTGATGCGTGTATTCCACTCCCGTGCTTCACCTGGATGAACAGGAATGACTAGCCAGTGAGTAGCCGAAAGACTTGAGTCATCGTCCCATCGGAAACACTAATCAATATTCAATTTGAAAAGAACAGTCATTATTTAATAGTTGTCACTGAGTTATTATAGTCTTACTTTGATATCGAGAGAAGCCCAGTTCATTAGTAGACCATTTTATTTCTTGTCAGGAACTTTCAGGGAATTTTGAGTCGGACCCCAGATGAATTTGGACATCATGGGGCCCACTCACACTTGGCACATCTCACTTGGTCTGAGGTGAAACCCAGAAACTGTATTTTTCGAAAGCCGTGAGGTGCTCCTAATATTTGCATGGGCTTAGGACCACTGGTGTACACTTTTGGTAGATACATTAGAAGGCCAAGTGTACAACGAACCTACAGTTCAAAACACTGATCTGAAAGATGGAATCTTTACTTCCAATAGATGCAAACTGAATTTCCTAGAATAAAATGTTTAAATGAACCAGTAGAACTTAATGGAAGATTTGTCATTTAAAAAATGCACGTTACAGGTGAAATATTGTAGCCACTTTTACATTTTACTTTTTTAGTCTCTCTCTCTCTCTCTCCCTCCCCCTGCTCTGTGTATGTGCGTGTGCCTGAATGTGTATAAGTGCACAGATCAGAAGAAGGTTCTAGATACCTCTGGAACTGGTCTTGTAGGCAACTGTGAGCCACCGTATGGGTGCTGTGAACCAATCTCAAGTTCTCTGGAAGAAGAACAAGAGCTCCTAACTGCTGAGTCACCCAAACAGTACACATAAACATTAACAAAACCCTTTTCTGTTTCTAGAATAACACTTCAAACTTCTTTCTTATTTGCTATCAAGTCTTTGGCTGCTGCCACCTTAAGGGGAACGTATTATTTCAATGTGACAATTAATTACAGGTTTCTAGAGACAGAAATCACATCCACTACTTCAAATGAAGCATCAAAAGAGATGCAGCTTTCTGGTTTGTAGTCTAAGGAAAAGTTCAGATATGTTCATGCAGTGTGCACGAACAGAAAGCAGCAGAGCTTTGCAGCGGACTTCAGGGGCTGCACAACTCCCCAGCAAGTCTTGCTTTTATTTTTAAAAGGCAGTTTGGATAATACAATTCTAATAAGTACTTTCTTAAAAAATAATTTACTGTGCATCCATTCTACTATAAGGAATTAAACTATATGTATTCAAGCTACTACTTGTAGACTTTTCACAACTAAAAGAAACCTATTCTGTCATTTAATCCAAGCATCTTATCTTATATATGAAAAAATTTGAGGTCCTAAATGGCTAACATGACCAGCCAAGGAAACACAGACCAATTACTGTACTGGATCAGAAGCTGTTCAAACTGGTTGTAAGGCCCACAAAAAATGAGAAATCCTTCCCACCTTTATACTAAGTCCAAGGACAACAGTATTAATTCAAGGACTAAAGGTTTGATGGGAGAATAAAGATCCACTGAGGGCAGGTGTGACAGCTCCTCACTAGGCATGGGAAGGCTTCCACGGGCTGGAGAGCACATCCATGGCTCTGTATAACCGACAAGGGAACACTTCCATCTCTGTCCTTTCTAGTGTGCTTTAGTTTTGAGAGTGAAGTTGGAGAGCACTGGAGAGTGACTGACAGAGTGATTGAGACCATTTTAGGAAGGTTCTAGAATTGTTATCCAATACAATAGCAATTGGCCATTTTGAATCCATTTCAAGTTTTAAAAACCCACAGTTTTATTTTTATAAAATAAAAACTTCAATTCTTTAGTAGTGGGACTAGTCACACTTTAAATGCCTAATATAGTGGGACAGTGGGGACCTGTGCAAGCTTCTCATCGATGCATGAAGTCTGATTGCACAGTGCTGGTCCAGAATCCTACTGACCTGGGTTCAACCCCAATTCAGTCACTCACTGTGCGTCACTGGGCATGTTATTATTTCTCTAAGCCTCACCTTCCTTACCATCAAAATAGGAGCCATGCTCAGTATTTTATTTTAGAACATTTCTTCTTGTAGAGAGATTATGAAATGAAACAATTCATGCATAGTCCACTCAGGGCAGACACATAATCAGGGAAAGTCAGTGGTGGGAGAGGGTGCTTCACAGTGGCCAGTAAAGGCCTTGTGGTGATGTCATGCTGTCTGGTTGTCTGTTAAAAGATGATCCCATTAGTACCAGTTCTTATAACTCAGTTCATACCTGTTCTTTAAAATGGCCTTTAGTAAACCAAGCAGGCACCCCAACTTACAACAGGAGCATCTGGGAACAGATGTGGAACATTTAAAGTCTATTTCTCTCTGTTCTGCTTGAGCCGTGCATGATGACAGAAGAACTTCATCTAGCGTCCCTGCTTCGCTTTGCTTACAGTACATTACTAATACGGTGAATTGCATTTCAAAGAAATGTAAGAAGTTATTCAAATCATTTGTGGCAGACCTTCAATGTAATGAATTATACCTTGAGGAATATTTCCAGGCAGTATAGAAATGTTTAATTTTTAGTCTATGTCACTGAACTAGGGAATGAATTTAAGTCAGAAAATGGTTGAACACATGAAAAACAGGCAAGAACACAAAAAGTTCAGATCACCAACTGTTTACCTCGTGACCCCCAAGGCTGTGACACAGGGATGCCGAGGGATGCAAAAAAGGAGGGATGCATAGTGAAAGGTCGGGAAATGGAACTCAAGTTTTATAGGACAGAAAACATCTATCTGGCAACACGGCTCCAGATTGTACACTCATGTGTACATGTATATACACCATATGTGCCATGACACTCCTCCTCACCACATCCGCCACCCATCTGGGACAGGATCTCCCTATGTAGCTGTGGCTGGCTTGGAATTCACTAGTAGATCAGGCTAGCCTCAAACATGGAGATTGCTGACCTCTGCCTGGCCCCTAGTAATAGGATTAAAGGTCTGTGCCACTATATCTGGCACAGCAGGATTTTTTAATGAAGTACTTATTTTTAGTAAAGTTTTGAAAAGTAACTTATAGAGATTACACTGCACATGACTTTGAGCAGGTAAAGAGCTGCTTTGGAACTGTGACGAGCTTGCCTGGCTCACTCCCAGTGTCATGACTGACGATTGGCACCTGCATTATAACAGGTGACGTCCAGGATCTATGTCTCTGCAAAGGTGCAATTACCACACCAGGAATCTTTTAACATCTTTCCCAAATACTCATAATTACACTATAAAATAAAATCCAAATTTATTATTATAGGTTATCTGTCTTTGATTTTTTTTTTACATATACTGTTCAGCATACTTAAAGAATGTCCTAAATTTATTTAATAAATTATAAGGGATAGCATTATGCAAGTATAATTTACAAACTACAGACAAAAGCCAGAACTAGTAATGCGTGTCTGTAATTCCAGCACTTAAGGGCTGAAGGCAGGAGGATTGTGAGTTCAATGACAGCTTGGGCTACATGAAACCCTACCACAAAAACCTAAAACAAAGCAAAATGGACCAAATCAGAGCTATAAAATATAAGTAGAAGTGGAGATAGAAAACCATGCCATCAAACGAGCGAGCATTGCACGCATCCCGGGCAGAGCTCGACTGCTGGGATGCAGAGGGAGGAAAGGCCCACTTGGTATGTGGGAAGGCAGCAGAAAGGGGAAGTCTGTAGGGAAGTGTGGAAGAAGAGGAAGCAGGGCGGCTCCTTTAAGGAGTGCCCCCTCCTCCCATCCAAGTGCCAACCAGGCTTGATCCTGCTTAGCTTCTGAGATCAGGAGCATTCAAGGTGGTATAGCCATGGACAAGTTCTCCCTTCTACAGACAAGGCAGTTGTATAGAGAGTTATATATATATCAATAGCTCAAGAATTATCTAAGGACTGGAACTGCAGTTCAGTGGTAGAACACTGCTTAGCAAGGGTGAGGCCTTAGGTTCAATCTCCAGCACCCCTCAAAACAGAAAAGCATCTTTGTCCCTTACCTTCTCAAGAAAAACAGTTTTATTTGGAAATTCCCTCCTACCCCCGCCCATGGAACCATGAAGTGCTAGCCATTCAAGCATGAGGCCTCCAGCACCCACATTAAAGAATGCCCCCGTAACCCCAGTTTTCACTCATTGCATTTTTTATTATAACCTTAAATCTATTCTTTATCCTATAATACTGACTTCCACTGGACACATGGCTACACTCAGGTAGAGCACATTCAAAGCCTCTCTTCTAATTAGCTGCGGCCACACTGCTGAGTTCTCCTCACCAATGGAGTAAGAGATTCAAACCTCCTGTCATTTCTCTCACACTAGACTTTTCTTTGGTCTTTCCCTCAGATGGGAATGGATCAGGGAGCTAAGTAAGCTTTGAGCACACAGAGAGGACACTCCTCTGTGTTATGGAGAAAGATATGCAGAGGGGTATGGGCCTCTGGATGATCTATCTGCCCTCCTGTCACCTGTGCTTCTGACAGTCTACAACAATCAATGATAGACAAATCATTTTATTCTACGATCTATTAACACACTCATTCCTAAAATTAAGTGATCAAATTACTTGGTTATGGGTCAATGTGGGGGGTATGTGTGTCTGTCTGTGTATGTGTGTCTGTGTATGTGTGTGTGTGTGTATGTGTGTGTGTGTATGTGTGTGTGTGTATGTGTGTGTATGTGTATGTGTGTGTCTGTCTGTGTATGTGTGTATGTGTGTGTGTGTGTATGTGTGTGTGTGTATGTGTGTGTTTGTGTGTGTGTGTTTGTGTGTTTGTGTATGTGTGTGTGTGTGTCATTGTTTTCATGTTTAAAACCTTAAAACCTCACTGTCCAGATTCAAATATAAGCAAAATAAAATGTGATTGTTAAGTAATATTTTTGAGTTCTTTTGCTTCAAAACCCTGGAACTTAAAGGGTAGGCTAAGGGAGGAGGATTAAGTTCAAGGGCAACCTGAACTACGTATTAAGATGCCATGTTAATACGGGGGAGGAGAAATAGCTCCGCAGTTAGGAGTACTCACTGCTCTTGTGAAGTCCCAGGTAGGATTCCAGCAGTCACATGGTAGCTCTTAACTGTCTGCAACACCAGGGTATATTTAGGATATATATTATGTATATATTATAATAAATTTGAGAGAGAGCAAGGAGTAGTATATAGGAAAGTTAGGAAAGAGAAAAGGGAAGGGAAAAATGTAAACATATTCTAATAGCAAGATAAGTAACAAATAAATAAACATACTTTTAAAGATAATATCTTTAGAAAGGGGATGGATGGGAAGGCAGAAGGAGTCTAGGCTATCCAGAGGTGAAACACAGAATTTGAAAGCAATTCAGTTATAGGGGCTCTAGCACCCTCTTCTGGCCTTTGTGGGTAACAGCAACACAAATGACACATACATAGGTGCAGGCAAACACTCATCACATAAAATTGAATATTGTGCAAATGTGTCTTTAAAAATAGTACTGTGCAAACTAAACAGAAGGATAGAGCTGTGCCTCAGAGTTAAGTGACACTTTAGGAACTTTAGCTATGTATTTTTTTCTTTTTTGGAAGAGTTTAAATTGTAATAATATTTTGTGCAAAACTGACTTTAAAAGTTCAAATATCCACTGGGTGTTGGCACACGCCTTTAATCCCAGCACTCAAGGCAGAGGCAGGTGGATTTCTACTCTAGGACAGCCAGGGCTACACAGAGGAACTCTGTCTCGAAAAACCACCACCACCACCATCACCAATAATAGTATTAATAATGATGATAATGATAATAATAATAATAATTACTTAATAGGTGTCAAAAATTGCCTGATTCTACAGTGAGTCAGGTGAGTGATATGTAAACCATTTATACCTTGATTACATGGTAGTAGCTATGGACACCTGAGGACCCGGTACGAACTGGCCTAACTAGATAGATGTTAGAACTCAATCTCACATAAGACATGATGATTCTTTTACTTAAAGTCTGAAATCGCTCGCGCTATATCAAAACAAAGCGTTTATATTTTAGTACCAAAGTTGACCCCGACAGAGAAAGTGCAACTAGGCTATAGAGTCAAGATGAAAGTTAAAAGCTGGGAAATGTTTAAATGGTTCAGCGAAGTGGCAGTGAATGTGGCCAGAGGCCAAGGCTTGGGCAGACCTTGCAGCTAGATAACAGCTGACAGTACAGTCCTTGCAGAGGAGACTGGCAGCAACCACCTTCAGCTGCCCACACCCATGATGGCTGTTAGCATTCTGATGATGCAAAACCACTCAGCTATCCTCCCCCTATCCTAGAAACCAAAAGTTCTGTGTTAAGTTCTGCTATCTGTTTTGATGACGGCTCCTAAGAAGGAATTAGTATGTTATATGTGCGTCTTCACTGTATTTTTTAAATATTTTCAGGTACTAATTCATACTGTGCTCAGAAGGTTTCCTAGCTCATTATTTGCAAATATATACAAAAAGAATTGCTCCCAGTTATGTATATGAATCTGACAAACGCCACTGCAACTTCTTGGACAATGGTATTAATGGGCTTTGATTTGCTTATGGTAAAAGGACACTCATTTAGAGAACTTTGGCCATTTAAAAAGCTGAGGGCAACAGATTTATCCCTGTGACAAAGGTTAAAGCATCAACCAGAGGATTGACAGAAGGCAAACACTGGATTTAACATAAGAGAGCACAGGGATGTGCGGGGCAAAGCACACTCTAAGCTCTAGACTCTTTTATTTATTTATTTATTTGCAATAAGACTGAAATGTTAAACCATCAGGAATAAGCTCTTACATGGCCCCTCCTATCTACAAATCAGACATTTTTAAAGTTAAGTCTCTGAGGATGTGAACCATCTGCTCCCATCTTTCACCCATGCCTTTGATAAGCATTTTATTTTTATATTCCTATAAGTAAAACTATCAATGTAAGATGCTTGAGGAATAGACAACATCTCTGAGTCAAAACAAAAATCTTTTCTTTCATAACTAATACCTCACCAAAGTATTTCAATGTTCACACAAAAGAGGGTTAAATTTTAGTATTCATTGGTTATGTTAACTACCTCTGAAGTATGTGTAAATCTTCTCAATATTAGACATGTGTATAAATGTTGCAATCACATAATTGGGTAGTAGGTAGATATTAATAATTTTATGACCTAAGCTGGTAAGGAAGTGAATGTTTTGTTTTTTAACATTATTTAAATATTCTTAATGTAGTGATTTTTCAAATGGAATCATTATTTACTTTCACACAAAAATTGGTTAAATAATTTAAAAAATTAAAAATTTGTTTTCTTTATGGCAAAAGTTTCCCTCGAAATATAATAGAATTCAGTTAATATCAATATTAAAATTATTCATGGGTCCTCTTCCCTTATAATAAAGGCAAGTCAAGAAGTAATAAAAATTTTTAATTAAATATACTATTTACCTAAGTAAAGATATTCCCCTTTCTCCATTATACAGATTACAGATGAGGGCCTATGTTTCTATCCTCCCTTCAGAACAGGTCAGAATTCCATGTTCTGAAGGTTAGAGGAGGAGAACGGGGCGAGGATCTCCAAGCATGAGACACTTGAATATATGAGTCCATTTGATCTTAATTCTTCAGGATGCCTATACTAACAATAACCAACTTAGAGATTCTAATAATCAAAACCTGTAAACAAATTTTAAAGAGAAAAAAAGTAATTTAATGTCAAATGAGTAGGTGTTTGTGTCTTTAAGTATTTAGAAATATTTTAGAGTGAAGATGTATTAGAAAGTCGGCTCTAACTTGTTACACAGCGTGTAAAACAGACCAAGAAAATAAAAAGGGTGCCAGGGAAGAGGAATAAAATCATGAAATTATCAATTCTTTTCTTTACTGCATCTCTTCTAACTCATTTTTCTTATCATCTTTTTTACTGGCTACCACATCTAGCACTCCTGACACGATGTTCTCTTAAACTTTCCTAAACGATTGTCTTTCTTTTCCTTAAACAGCATGAATTTCAGTGGAAAGTGGGGTAAGGGGAATCCATGGTGTTATCCTTGAAAGAGACATGTTACTCAGTATTCTCCGTCTTAGTCTGCAGAGCTGCAATATCCACAGGACAAAGACATAACCACAGAAAAATAGTATTGACAACTAAAATGGTGTCAAAATTGGGAACTACAATGTGTCTCTTTTTGTAGAACCTTTCATTTTTATCAAATTAAAACAAATCCATAATCTATTATAACCCAAAATATCACAAGGATTTATACTGTATAAATGTCTTATAGTTTTACTGTAAATATAGAAGCCAGATGAATAAAGCCAGGCAACAATGTATAAAACTGCTGCTACATATTATTTTCAAAGCAGTGTGAGATCTATACATGAAACGCAAGGTATTTCAAAATGAAAGCTATTTGCTACCTTTAAATTTCACAGAATTAATGTTGAGACATTTTCCAAATCCTAGCAAACATACATATCCATATCAAGAATCCATTCATACAGTTCGTACACAGGAAGCAGATGTACGTACAATCATAGAGATTAGTTAGTAAATATTCAATTATTCTCAAATATCATAGAGCATACACCCCGCACCCCATCTCTGACAGTAAAAAAAATTATCAACCTGCTCGAGCTGGAATCAGATTCATTTTCCTCTTCACTAGTGCCATCGTCCACTTCTGGTCTATCCAGCCAGTGTGCACCACCACAGCCTTCTGCTGTAAACTCAAATGCAGGGACATCAGAGGTAGATGCCATTGGCCAAGAAGGTGAATTCTGAAAATCCAGTTGGCTGGACCTTCGGTAACCAATTGAAGCCAAAGGCAATTGTAGGTTACACGGATCTAAAAACTTTCTCCCACCGTTTGCTCCCGTCGGTCCTCGGTTCCAGAATTCTCCCTGCTGGCTGTCAGCTGAAGAATTAGATGACGCTTGATGGCCAAACCACCTCCACCTGATTTTCAAAATCTGTTTCACATCAAACTCTTTGCGAGAACCAGACATCCTCAGAGAAACCGAGTGATCGTCTAGGCAACGGGCAAAAAGCACGGCACACAGATTTGTGCATCCAACCAAGACAAGAGAAGTATATTCCCTGCTGTACCCAACAAACAGCTTTAAAAGAAAATAAATCGTTCAAATATATATCTACATTTACTTTCATCCCAATATATCAGACTATAAAGAACAAAGGATAATGAATAAAGATGAACCGCGGTGGAACATTCCGCTCAATCAGAGCAAACTCCGATCCACCTATCCTGAAGCAGCCCCAGCACTTTCCCAGCTCCCCTTTCCCATACAGACCCTTTGCTCTCACAAACACTGACAGCATTCATTAAAGTCCTTTCAAATGCAGAACACCACCCCCTTCTCTAAACCGCAAATGACAGAGACTGAGAGCACTATCCCGCTGCAGAATCTAAACGCAGCCTCTATTGCTCAGTGCATTAACTCTTTTATTGCTGAAACAAGAGCTGTAACCCAGAGTATTTCCCTTTGTACTTAAAAGCCACTTTACCACCAGCAGTAGTTCCTGCTTTAAACCAAGTTCCTAGATGAGATATCACAGAAGAAGTTTTTTTAAAAAGCATTTTAAATGAGTTGCGAGGGTTCTTGAGCTGTGTTGGGTGGGGATGAGGAGGAGGGTCTCAGCTGGGGCTCTGGACTATCCTCCTGTCTCCTCCCCCTCATCCCAGGATGCATAGTGACACCCTTGGGTTAGAGTTCATCTGAACAAAGGATAATGAGAAAAACTAGAAGAAAAAGTTTGAAAACTACAATGGACCAAAATATGTCAGTACTTACTCTTTAAAAGAGATACCGTGACACACCAATATCACTCTAATTCAAACAGGGCTGCCTCCTCCAGTTTAACACCAAGACTTCCTATTGAAGAGGGATGGTGGGGCTCAAGGCTACCAAGATGTCCTTCGCTGCAGAGAGCACTGGACAGTGGCCTCTTGGCCAACAAGACAGAGGAGTGCTGTGAACATGCTCACTGCAAACTGATAAGGAAAAAAATCAAAATTTAAATACTTTTAATAGTACTTTGAGTATTCTAGTAGGCGTGGTGGAAGATGGACATATTCACATACTAATGTCTAACCTCCAATATGAGTAAATACAGTTACTAAAGTGAACAAAAACATTGATTAGTTAAAATATAAAATATTGCAATGGTGTAATATTAAGAATTTGAGATTTATAAGTGCAGAACAGAATTTAGGTTTTCAATACTAAACCCCCTGTCAAATAATTTCATATAAAGGTGTTTCGACATTGGCTGACCAAAAGAAAAAAGTCTGTTTTGGAGGCATATAAATAAATACAACAAGGCCCGTAGCTTAATTTCATGTAGCCCCTAAAACTAAAAACTGCTCAGAAAAAAAAAAAAAAAGAGAATAAGAAGCATGAGAAGCCACATAGAGTTCTGTACTGCGCACTGTAGGGAAACCTCCAGTCAGTTCCCATAGCTCCTGGGTAGGAATGGATTAGGCTGAATGACGCTGGATTTACATAAACTGAGATGTTAAAAGCATGAAATGAACACATTGACAAGGAGAGGTTCAGCCATCCAGTCATACCTGGTTAACTTTAAGAACAAGAGAAAGTTAGGTGAAGGAAGGAGACAAAACGCACAAAGTCAAGGTGACACCAAGCAGGGTGCCCAGGAGAGCGATGCTCTCTGGAAGATTAGCATGGTGGGAGCATGCAGGTGGTCAAGTGACACCCTGGGGTCTGCTCTCACCTACATCAGACAACTATTAAGTCACTGAGTCCATATGATGTCACACCCTCTTTTACAATGCTGTTTGGGTTCCAATATCCCTGGCTGTAAATCCTACTCCTCTCTCGAGCTTATACATCTTGCGCATTGCCACCCTTACAACCAATTTCTCCATTTCTCTGGGCTTGTGATTGCTAATGCGGGTAGCAAAGCTCCTTCCTGACAAAAGTTTCTGCACAATGGAGACGCAGCTTTCAGTGGTGGGATGACCAGAGAGTGCTGTAAACCTTAAGAGGGCAGGTGCCAAAGATGACAACATCTTGGCAAAGCACAGCATACACTGCCACAGTGAGAAATGTCACAGCAATGGTGCATAAGGACCTTACCTTCACTCTCTTCATTCAAAAGAGTCTGCCAACTACTTCTATACAAAGCATGCAAAGGAAAGATCACTGACATCTTAGAGCTTTCAAAGAATGCTTTTAAACTTATATGCTGACAAAGGAAAGGATCCTGAAATATTACAAAAATTACAATTTGTATGTCATGTGTGTGGTGGTGCACATGTGCAGGCCAGAGCTAAACAGCAGGTGTCTGTTTCTATACTGCTCGCCATTACTGACTGACTAAGACAGGTCTCTCACTGACCCAGCTAGCTGGCTGGCCAAGGGAGCTCTTGGGATCTGTGCCCCTCCTCCTGCCCAGTGCCACGGTAGCGGTATGAAGTCTAGTCATGCTCAGCTTTTTACATGGGTGTTGGGGATTCCAACTAAGTCCTTGTGCTTACCAAGCAAGCATAATTGCCACTGAGTCATCTCTCCAGTCTCACAAAATAAATTTTAATAAATACGATTTTATATACATGAATTTTTTAATTGAATTGAATCACCGTGAGAACATTTGCCAGTGCCCTGAATTCCAGAAAATGCTATTTTTAATGTAGAAGTGGTTTGATTGTTATCTTGTCTGGTGAGTCTTGAAACCTGAACTCAACAGTGGCTTTCATTAAGGACCACTGAGATGTGAGACATTTCTCAACAGTAATTCTCCATCAGGAGAAACTCAGACTTTAGGAGCCATGGATGTTAGACTCTGAGGCCACACCCCTACTGCTAAAAACGGTCCAAAGGACATTTTATCAGAAAATTGAATGTATACCTGCTTACAATAGTAACTGTTCTGAGCAGGCTGTCAGACAGGCTCCACAGTTTGAAAGGGACACCAGAACTGGGTTGCAGAAGGACAAACAGCAGCATTTAACTGCTGCCATCATGACCACGATTTAATTCACCCTCCTATCTCACTCATAATGTCACTTTCACACATTTACAAGAATTTTGATTACTGATAGAAGAAAGATCGTACTGTATACACAATTTGAACATTTTTCTTTTCTTTTTTGAAAATATTTTAAGTTATGTGTATGTGACTGGATGTACATTTGAGTGCAAGTGCCCTCTGAGGCCAAAGGTGTAGGATCCTCTCCCCCTGGAGCTGGAGTTTCAGATGTTGTGAACCACCCTATCTGAGTCTGGGAACTGAACTCAGTCTCCTGGAAGAGAACAGCAAGTGCTCTTAACCACGGAGCCATCTCTCTAGCTCTGCATGTTGCTTTGCTTATATAATTTCATACGCACAGGGGATGCTAACTAATAAACCTTTTCAACAGTTTCATGGCATTTCATACTTGTAAAACAGTTCATTACTATCTCTTTGAGGTAGGCACGGTGGCTCATTCTATACATTTCAGAACTAAGGAGGCTGCAACAGGATCACTGCCTTGAGTTTGAGGCCAGTTTGGGTCACATCTCAAGTTCCAAGCCAGCCTTGTCTATATTGTAAGACTGTGTCTCCAAACCAAACCAAACCAACAACACCCATCTTACAAATAATAGGCTTTGAGTTGCTTTCAAGTTATTGTTTGCTACTAAGGGCAACATTGAAGCAAGTGTCCTGGGAGGCTCTTACATTTGCACAGCTAGTTCCCAGGAGAATGCCTCATTGAAGGTAAACACATTTCAAATTTGAGTAGTTTAACTTTTCTCAAATCCACATTTTAAAAGAAAAGAACTACCCTCCTCTCATCTCCTTCTGCAGGCCTGACACTGGCCATGAGACTGTCATTCTTTTAGCTCTAGATGGCTACCGGCCTTGAGCACACTTTTATAGGTCCTCTGACCGTTTCTGAACTGCTATATCTCGTTTTCTTCCTAGGCCATTTGTTTTTGTTTACCACCAAGTAGAGATGTGCTATATATTATACATTTTCAGAATGTACTGTTTTAGTTTTGTTCTAGTCTATTTCCAGATGGACAGCAGCTAGCTTTTGTACCTTTGGAGGCATGCTAGAATAACAAGAGTTTACATCACAAGTGGAAAGCACAGTGTATTTTCATGATAGAAACAGATCATGTAATTTTCATTAAGGTTCAGGGACAATGACAAGCAGTTCCCACTCCTTCCCAAAGGGAGCCACAACCCTTAGCAAGGGCTCCTTTTCTCAAACATATTCCTCTGTTCATTATTGTCCTAAAATTTAATTCATAGACTGGGGCTGGTAGTATAGCACGCGGTGAAGGTGTTCCCTTCCACCACCAAAAACAATCGGTTGTCTGAGCCACTTGATGGATATATGAATGACTATGCTATTCCGAACACACACACACACACATATGTATAAACACATTATAATAATGTGCATATGAAATATGTTACATATACATAAATACATATACGTGTGGGGTGTGTGTGTGCTCGTGTGTTTGTGTATGACCACTAAAATCCCTTCTGTTGGTGACAAGACCATTTTGTTGTTCCTGGCTTTAAACTTTTGTCAATATGCTGCTATGCACACTCTTGTGTGCATAATACCGAGGTCTGGTGAGACGTGCTCAGGAGCAGAGCACTGGCTGAGCATACAGAAGATCACAGTTATGTGGGTATCTGGGGCCATTACGTTATGGGGAATACCTGTGCTCCACTCTGACCTTTGCCACCAGCTCACACTCCTAAAGCAGTGCCTGAAAACTCCCACTACTCTATCAAGCTCACACCAGCAATATCAGTCTCTCTCTCTTTTTTTAAAGATTTATTTTGTTTTTAATTATGTGAATATGTATGTGTATGCAGTACCTGCAGAGAACAGAGGAGGGTGTCAAATTTCCTGGAGCTGGAGTTACAGGTGCTGGTAAGAAGCCTGACATGGGTACAGAGACTCGAACTCAGGTTTCTAAAAAGCAGTGCAGACACGTGACCCCTGAGTGACATCTCCAACCCATCAGTCTTTTCATTCTTGGGCTTTTTGTTGGGTATGTAGAGTTTTGTTTTTACATTACACTTGATTATGAGTGACAGTGAATGGTTCTTCATTTTAGTTCATTTTCAGATATCAAAATGGATGTTTAAGGCCTCTTCCTCTGTATTCTTGTCATCTTAGTTCATCTCTCTTTGTGGGAGCTATTAAATCTCTCTTATTCTCCTTATGATAGGCTGACCATTAATGTTACTAGGCCATGAAAATCAGCATTTATTTGTTGGTTTATTTTGATGCAGCCCTCTCTGACTAGGAACTCCATATATAGACCAGGCTGGTCTCTATTCTAACTCTCTGAGTTCCACGTCCCTCTGAGTGCTGGGATTAAAGGTGTGCACCACCACACCCAGCTGGCAAGCATTTCAGTGAATAATACTTCGTTCTGACCCATCGGCTTTCACTCCACAACATAAGACTGTTTCAACCAAACACCCAGGTCTGGAGAGAAGCGCTCACAAGGCTGGGGGAAGGGCTCAGGAGCAGGGCACTGGCTGGGCATATAGAGGGCACTGGGTTCAATCACAAGGACTTTCCCCAATACACCTTAGTGTTGAATGATCAGAATGGGCTTCACTAATTAATCTACGTTCATAATTTCAATCCCTTAAAATCCCTATCCCCCAACCTTCCTATTTTGTCCAAGGCACTTACCATACCTGGCATTTCTCTTTGTTTATTGTCTATAACCACACCAAGGTAACTTTGTCTGGATTCATCACTGTGGCCCAAGCACTTGGCAAAGAATCATGACAATAAATGGATCTACAGTGAACGAACCCAGCAAACATAACAACAACAGAAGCACGAATCTAAACTGTATATCTCAACTATAAGATAAATCAACAACCTGTTACTTTAAGAATCTGAGAGAAACATTTACCTTTGACGACACAATCTTTTAAAGACTGTTTCAGCTTGGGAGGAGAGTCACAGCATGACATTATAAGAATGTCTTTTTTCCTACTTCATTCTTGAGGTATTACACTTTCATTAAACTGATTAAACTTTATACCTCGTTTATCTCAATAGCTTTACTTTCCTTCAAGTTAAACTTGAGATATAGAAGTTGATACATTGTTTAAAACAGATAATGTGTCTATTATGAATACATTTTCAAAAAGTAATTAAGAACCTGTCTGGAACATCTGCTCTGAATCTGCTCAAATGCTGGACTGTGAATTTATGTCTCTATCCAGTATTACAATGAAAATAAGGACTTGTTATTCAGATAGAGTGCGAGTGACCACACTTCTGAAGCTCTGTCTCTGGAGTCTCCCATGCCCAGGCCTTAGATGTGGAATAAAGTTTATGTGTTCTTTCCCTTCTTCGTTGTCTTGTTTTTAGCTGTGGTTTTAGCTAGTCATTTAAATCACTAATATCTGGTCACTAGATTACACAGTAAATCATTATCATAAAAATCTCAAGACCAATACAGTCAACTAACCTGGTCCCTTGGGGGCTTCCAGAGACTGAACCATCAACCAAAGAGCATGGTGGACCTAGGCCACTTACACATATGTAGCAGATGTGTAGCTTGGTCTTCATGTGGGTCCCCCAACAACTGGAGCAGCGACTTAACCTGATTCTGTTGCCTGCCTGTGGAGCCTATCCCCCTAACTGGGCTGCCTTGTCTGGCCTCAGTGGGACAGGATGTGCTTAGTCCTGCAGTGACTTGAAGTACCAGGGTGGGTTGGTACTCAGGGGGTCTCTCCTTTCTCAGAGGTGAAGGGGAGGGGAGGTGGGGGAGGGCTGCAATTGGGATGTAAAGTGAATGAAGAAGTCAGTAGATAAGTAAGTAAATAAATGAATGGGGAAAAAATCAAGTGGAAGGTGATGTCACATGAATGACTTACTGAATACTGACTAATCAAGGAATGGGTCCTGCAGTTAGGTAAGGACTAGGATCTTAAGGTGATGATTTAGAGACAGATCTAAAGATGATTTTGAGAATGGTGAAAATGGTTTTCAGAGCGAAGATGCTGTGAGCAGAGAAAACAGATCATGGCAATGTGAGAAGCACAGTTTAAACTTGGGAGCAAACGACAGGGTTTGAAAGGGAGATGGCTGTTAAAAACAGTATTATAGAGCCTGGCTTAGGATGTTTGTGCCTAAGCAAGAGGAAGTCAAAAGTCAGTATTTTCAGGCCTTCGTGGTTAGGAAAAAGGATGCTAAAGACAAGGAAACTTGGAGGCAGGTTTGGAAGGACCAAGTGATGCTTATTTTAATTATAAATGTAGCAACTGTATCAGTCAGGGTTCTCTAAAGAATCAGAACTGATAGGATGAATATGCATATTAAAAGGGATTCATTAGAACAGCTTGCAGAATGTGATCTGGAAAGGCTGAGAACCTGGAGTTTATTCAGTCTCCAAGGTTGGATGTCTCAGCAGCTCAGTCTGGTGCTGGAGCCCTGGGGAGCCGCTGGTCTTCAGTCTATGCTGGAACCCAGAAACAGGCTCTAATAACAGTGAGAGATACCGGAGCAAAGCCATAGACAGACTTGCCAGAAAAAATGAGGGCAAATATTTGCAAAGCAAACTTATTCTCTCCTATGTCACTTTATCTAGACTGCCTCCAGGTGCTACATAGATTTAGGGCTGGTCTCTGGCTTCAGATAATCTGATCAAGAAAATCTTTCACAGCTGTGCCCAGTAGCTTGCGTTTTAGTTGATTCCAGATATAGGCAAGTTGACAATCAATACTTGCCAAGTTGCACACAGTCATATCTTATACTATGATAAATTTCCAAATGAAAACAATAACCAGGTCATACTTTTGCCTAACATGGTATGACTATTACATGAACAACTCCAAATGCATTATGTGTTCTAGAATAGGTAGCAAAGTCCCTTGAAGAATGCTTAGTCTTTCAGTCTCTGAAAACTTAAATATGGCAGCCAGGCACAGTGACACACCTTTAATTACAGCACTCAGGAAACAGACAGGAAACAAACTCTGTGAAACTCAAAACAACAACAAAACTCTCTTAAATATGATAATACAGATTTACAACATTCAACCACTGGTATTCTCAATTGATGTTACATTATATAATAAAGAAATAGAGGAAAACAAATGCAAATATTGGTTGTTTTTTTTTTTTTTGGTTGTTGTTTTTTGTTTGTTTGTTTTTTTGAGACAGGGTTTCTCTGTGTAACCCTGGCTGTCCTGGAACTCACTCTGTAGACCACCAGGCTGGCCTCGACCTCAGAAATCTGCCTGCCTCTGCCTCCCAAGTGCTGGGATAAATATTGGTTTAATATATGCATATATGTACAAATGTGTTTTTAACAAAAAAAGGACAAATATTCTCATGTCAGTTATAGCTCATTTCTGCTGGCCTTAGCTGGTATTTATAACTACCTTCCTCTACTACCTACTGCTTACTTCCTCCACCCTTCACCTCAGCAGGTCTTGGCTCTTTCTCTGGAGAACAGAGCAATAGCTTCGTTCTGGAAGGATCCCTTTGCCATTCTGAATGGATTGGGTTGCAGTTCCCGCTGACTTTAATCACAGGATGTGGTAGCACAAGAGACACCCTTCAGGGTCTTCAGTACTCCAGACACATCATCCTTGCTTCAATCACCTCTCCTAACACTGTCACTCCTTCCTTAGTCTGTTGGCTTTCCACATCAGAAGCTCAGAGGTGCCAGTGGGGGAGGGGGTGTTAGTGTTTAGTGCAATGGAATGTTTGTTTTACCTCAAGGAACAAGTGCTCACCTGTCTGGAACCAAAACCTCTAGACCAGTAGAAGTTAAGGTCACCGGATCAGGAAACAAACTTTTCCCTAGTAGTCACTAGGAATGATAGTGTGTGGACTCACCCCCACTCCTGTGCCTGCACCTGTGAATCCTAGCTATGAGAGAAACTGTACATATATCACATACAGATTCAAAACATATACCAGCTTTTGGAGAACCACGCTCCAGCCTGCCAGGCTGCTGCCACCTAATTGCCCCTGTAAATGAGTCTTTAAAAGGTCATTGTGCCATTCTACTAGGGCAACTTTTTTAGGGTGGTAGGGAACATGGTAAGACCAGGGGATTCCATGAGTCTCTTGCTGTGAAGCGAGTTTGCTTGGTCAGAATGATGCTATGTGGAATGCAAGGATAGTGGATAAAGCATTCTCTAAGTCCATGGATGGTAGTCTTGACAGGAAAAGCAAATCTGTAACTAGAATAAAGTTCTATTCCAGGAAGGACTAAACATTGTCCTTCCCACAAAGAAGTTGTTCAATGCAGTAACCCTGCCAGTTATTCGGGTTGGTCATTTTGGGGAATGGTGACATGGGAGCTCTGTGTTGGTCTCTGCTGCTAGCATATCTGGCACTCAACAGCAGCTACTGCCATGTCAGCTTTGGTGAGTAGAAGTCCATGTTGTTGAGCCCACGTTTAACCTTCTGTTTGGTGCCTGCATATTGAACAGAAGCAGCCAAGCCCGAGCCTTCTCTTCCTTAGTTAATCACCATAGGGCATATCCCATGAGGCCATAGGTGCATGCTTGGGAGCAGAGGCATTGTTCCAGGAGTAGAAGAGGCATTTAGGAAACTTCTTCATGTAGCTTGCTGGTGCCCTCAGGACCCACCTTGGCCTTATCGGTATATCACTTCCATTTGATAGTGGGTTGCTGCTGTGCACACCCTACTTTAAGGCTTGGTGAGCCAGATATACCCAGCTCACGGTGGGCAACTTAGGTCTCATTGTCAATCGCTGTTTCCACTGAGGCTAATAGCTGGCTAAGAGTTGACCCTCAAATGGTTCCCTTTAGCAGATGGTGCTAAAGCTTTGCTCCCAAATCCCAAGGGTCTCTGCTGTGATTCAGCTATAGGGGCCTGTCAGTGACTCTGAATAGCGTCTCTGTCTGCCTCTGACATTCAAGTACCACTAGGTCTCTTGGATCATATGGTCTAAGCAGTAGAGCAGTCTGTACAACAGCCAGGGACTGCTGAAGAGCCTTCTCCTGTTCCAGGCACCACACATGGCTAGCAGCTTTCTGAGGCACTTGGTATGTGCTTCCTCTAGAATCCAAAGAGGCCCACTAAACATTGTGCTTCTTTCTTGGTGGTGGGAGGGGCCAAGTGCAACAACTTATCTTTCACCTTAGAAGGAACACCTCTGCAAACTCCACAGCTCTGGCCTTCTGAAATTTGACAGAGGTGGAAGACCATTGTGATACTTTTGTGGAAGAGACAAATAATCATGATCTCTTAAACGAAGCTAGGACACAGAATGGAGAATTAATATATCCTTGAGGTACATGGTACAGGTGTACTGCTGGCCTTGCCAACTGAAAGCAAAATTGCTTCTAGTGGTCTTTATGGACAAGTGCTAAGAAAGAAGGCATTTGGAGATCAATAGCTGCACACCAGGGACTGGAATGTGGTGGTTTGAATAAGAAACGTCCCTACAATCTCAGATATTTGAACACTTGGTCCCCAGATGGAGGAGCTGTTGGGGATGTTTAAGCAGAGCAGTCTTGCTGGCAGAAGTACATCACTGGACTTGAGCTTTAGATGAAAAGGCCTGCATCATTTCCATCCACTTCCTCTGCTTCTTGCCTGTGGTCCAAGAAGTGAGTTCTCAGCTTTCTGTTCTTGTCTGCCGCTTGGCAGCATGCCTCCCTGTCATGATGAATTCCTATCTGTTTGGAACCATAAGCCCCAAAAATTTTGTCATGGTATTCTATCACAGCAGAGAATAGTAACTAATACAAACCACCAAACGGCTACGTATCATAGGGATCTAGAGCAGAACCTAGCTTATCTTGACGATTGATTTAAGAAATAAAAACTTCATACGTACTTTTTGTTTTGCTGCAGGGTTGGGATTGAAGCTAGGGCCTTGCACACACTGGGCAGGTCTTCTGCTGACGGTCTGCGTCCCTAGGCCTTGGTTTTTGAGAAAATGCCTTACCATGAACTTTAAACTGCCCTTTCGACTTTCTGTGTAGCCTAAGCAGGCCTACCACTCACAGCTGTCCTGCGTTTTCCTCCCAGGTGCTGGAATTACAGCATGTGTCCAGATACCTGGCTTACTGATACACTTTGAAACCCCAAATTAAGATTGATATTACAGTGATAAATCACCCTGTTAAAAATAATTGGGCGATAGCTCTCATTTAATCAGTAATAAAAATTAAAAGTAAACATGAAATTTTAGTTTAGCTGTGACAAGCTAAGGGGTTGGCTTTTAAGCTCCGCAGCACATCAAAACTCAGCAGTTAAGAGCCCTGAGATAGACTGAAAACTGAAGTGTGGCTTCATGGTAAGAACCATCTAATAAAGGGACTTATCTAAATAAAAGCGCTGTAACACATAACTATAAGGTTAGGGTGAAAATGGAATTGCAATAAACTTTAACCTTAAAACTAAATTGTGCCCTCATGCCATATGATGCTGTTATATCCCATAATAGTTGCTCAATTATCAAAATGCTTATTTAATACTTTTTCTATGATGATGACAGAAAGGATTATAACTTCCAAAGCATCTATAATTCAGGAACTGGTATTTAATTTAAAAGTTGCAATACAAGCGATGGAGAAATGGCTGAGGGTTCAGAGCACTCAGTGCTCTTCTACAGAACCTGGATTCCATTCACAGAGTCTCACTACCTCTATCTGTAACTCCAGTTCCAGAGACCCCGTGCCTTCTTCTGGCCTCTGTAGGCATCAGGCCTTCAGTGTGGTACACATACATGTATGCAGGCAAAACGCCCATACACATAAAAATAAATACATCTCAAAAAATTGCAAGGGACCTGGAGAGATGGCTCAGTGGTTAAGAGCACTGACTGCTCTTCCAGATGTCCTGAGTTCAATTCCCAGCAACCACATGGCGACTCACAACCATCTGTAAAGGGATCTGATGCCTTTCTGGTGTGTCTGAAGACAGTGACAATGTACTCACATACATAAAATAAATAAATAAATCTTTAAAAAAAAATTTGCAGAACAGTAGGACAGAGACACCAAGGCATTCAGGAATAGGCTAAGCCGTCTGTAGAGGGCAGTGGTATATTCCTAGTCAACCTGGAGCCCTTAGTAGAGGGCAAGCCCCCTTACCAGATGAAGCTGATAGCTTATAGCTTTAAATGAAAAACCAGTAATCGTAAAGCTGCATGTATGTGCCGTTAATGACATCGTCTTGATTTGAATGTGTAGATGCACACTCAATTACCAGTCTTTTTGTATAGAGCGAATGCCCTGTATTCAGTATTCATCACCTACTGAGTGCCTTCTTATTGCATAAGCCACATGTGATCTATTATGTATGATTTTGACTTATGGTTTGTATAATGGAGAACTTAAAAGCATTTGTAAAAGAATATGAAGACAGCACAACCTGGTCATTATGAAAAAGATCTCATGTCAGACAATAAATTAAACTCAATGTTTCCTTAATGGAGACAACACACTTAGTGATGTAGTCCATTTGTAGTCTTGTCTGAGCCCCTTTTTCTTTTGACCAGGCAGCTGGTTCATGATCTTTGACAGGGACAACTTGGGGCTTTGATGACTTTTCTCTTCATCATTTATAATTATCAAGCTTTGTTAAATTTGACAGCAAACTTCAAATAGCTCGTTTATACTGAAACATCTCAAAGCACTCAACTTAATTTTTATGGAATTCTCTTTACAGTCATTAATTTAGATGTTTACTGATTTTACCATTACTCTAACTTTGTAGCTACTAAAAACAAGCTTGTGACTGAACACAATCAACTTTCAGCTTAAGTGTCTACCCAACTGCACAGCTAGGGGAGGAGGGTGTGTGTGTCTCCTCAGGATCAGCCACTGAGGCCTGGCGACCCCGCCTCAGGATCCATGCGTACATTTCCTAGAGGACATCAGGTTGAAGCAATGCCTCAGTTCAGGAGGAGCTGGTTGGGAATTCTGTTGTTATTTTCTGACATCATCACTTTATGGTAGACAGAGCCTGGGTCAGTATCTAAATCAGTCAATTTGGACAACTCACACTGTTTCTTATGTGACTACAACTATTTCCTAATGAAGTGTATGTTTGTAAGACATTTGCCTGTCGTATCTCATACCTAAAGAGCAGGCATCCCCTCCCCACCTGACAGACGCAGATGCTCAAGTGAGGCCCACTGGGTTCTGGTGAAGAGGGTTCCATAGTTTGTATTTCAAGTGGATTATTCTGCCACTTGCTTTCAAAATAGTGTCATTTGCTGTTCACAACTACTTTAGGGCAGGTAGTTATACACCCTACTATGTAATCAGTCCTTGGCTACATTGTTGGGTCTTCTCTCTTCCAGCCTTCTCCACCCTTTTTCTTCCACCTTTCAATCCCCTAACATGGATAGGAGAGCGAAAAGGCTAGAGGGAAAAGGGGCAACGTTATCATTAGACCACGCCCTGCTGATTATGAGTTCCTTGGGGCAAGTTTGATCTCCGCCGTCAGTATAGCTAATTTCTTCTTGTTGTTTCTTCTTCGTGCACAATTACTTAATAAACCACAACCAACAGCAACCAACCCACCACCAACACCAACCACAACAACCAGCCTCTCGGGGTCCTAGCATTTATATACCTCTGAAAAGTTCTCAGAATCCAAACATCACACAATCATAGAAACTACTTGCAGCTGGCAAAATCAAGCCCCTGCTAGAGCACGAGGCAAATCATAGTCAACTGCTGTGGAAAATCTGAAGCAGCCCCATATCCCACACCTGGGATTAAAATGAAAACATTCCCATAATATTTTTATGTTTTTAAAAGAAACCAAAGTTCTCAGCACACTACCATACCAAGGATGGTGCAGACTCAGGTATGGCTGACTTGTACAAGCTTTGTGTGCAGCAGAGAACAGTAACTGAACTGAAACTGTTTGCCAGTGTGAAGAATGGATCACTTTTTAGACAAAAACACTATGCAATTCCTCGCAGTTGCAATTAAACAGGAAATGGCACTAATGCCCAAATACAAGTGCCTCAATTTCTATTACTGTCTTCCTCCCAGTTTTTGGTGTTTGCCTATAAAACAAAGTGTTGACCCATACATCAAACTAGTCTCCATTATCCATCTGTACTAATGTCGGTGGGAAAACAAGGAGCATTTACAAAACTGGATGTTATGTACCCCACTCCCTTTTAAACTCGTCTAGAAAAAAAAAATCACAACTGATATTATAGTAACTGCTTGATCCTAACAAAAGATTTGGTTTTGGAAAAACCCTTTTAAGGCAAGTATGGTGACTTGTGCCTGTAAGACCAGCAGCTGAGAGGCTGATGCAGGAGGACTGACTGACAGGAGTTCCAGGTCAATCTGTGTTTTGTTACCTAATGAATTTCAGATCAGTCAGGGCTACAGAGTAAGATCCTACTGTAGAAAATGAACGAGCCTGTCAGTCGAGCGTGGTGGTGCACTCCTTTCATCCCAGCACTCTGGAGGCAAAGGCATGCAGATCTCTGTGAGTTTGAGGTCAGACTGGTTTACAGAGTGAATTCCAGGTAGCCAGAACCACACATTGAGACAAACAATCTAGCAAATGAAAAATTGTCTTTTATGGCTGGAGGTGTAGCTAAGAGCATATGCTCAGCACATCTGAGGCTATAGGTTCACTTCTCAGCATTTGGAAAAAAAAATCAGAAAAAAGTCCTTTGTCTGGACAGCTGGTGATCAGAATGGGTTTCCTTGCCATACACTGTCTTAGTTTGTGCACATACATATTTGCAGGGTTCAAGGATGGAAACTGGAGGGAAACCATGGCTAACTTCTTGTCTGATCCATGAGTTGGCAAATGTGCTGTGACACCCAAATGTCTTATGCGTCATAAAAAGCAACAGCGTGAGTAACTGTGATTCCGTCTTTTACTGACCTGAACCAAATCCAGAAGTGTTTCTGTTCCCTTGAAGCTTTACAGTGAGTAAAAAGAGGTAATCAATCATTACTCTTTAGACACAAACACAACCAAAATTGTCTGTGGTCTCTGAACACACAATGGGGAAATCACAGACCGACTTTGATCTGATGCAGGATCAATCAGATTACTCAAGTGCTTATGTTAGAACAGCATACAGTTGGTAAGGAAATTGGAATAAAGAACAGGTAAGCCACAGAGGGGAGACAAATGTGATGAGAGAGAGAGAGAGAATGAGAGAGAAGACAGACAGAGACAAAGAGAATGAGTGTGAATTAGAACATGAATGTGGGGGTGGGGATAAATTTACAAAGTCCTCACCTAGAAAGCATGAAAGCAGATCCTCCCCGCTTCTGCCTCCCAAATGCCTGGGACAAAAGGCTTACGCTGCCATGCCCAGCTTAGTCATTTTTTTTTTTTTAGAAGAGAGAAAAGAGAGAGAGAGAGAGAGAGAGAGAGAGAGAGAGAGAGAGAGAGAGAGAGAAGTTCTCAACTGCTCATAATCAGAAGTAGGTTCATTACTACAAATGTTAACTAACCCAATGCCATCCAACAACTCCCTGTTTTGCCCTAACAAGAAACTTAAAAGAATAGTAATTAAAAAAAAAAAAAATCCACCAAGAAGCTGTTTTATAGTTCCAACAAAAAGCACAATGGAACAAGGCAGTGAATGCAATGGCAGATCAGTGGACATCAGCAGTGACTAGAACCTCTCTGTGTTAAACATATCTTAGGCTAAACTCCATGTTCTAAAGAGGCCTTTCATCAGAGCAATCAAGAGGAGAAACACTGTCCTCAAAAACCAAGAGCCCTTCCCAACCTCTAATGGGGTATGAAGGTGACAAGAAATAACTTGGACTAGCTAGTGAATGTAATCACAATATCGTGTATTTGTGCACAAAACTGTCAAAAATGCTTAAAACTATCTAAAATAAAACCAATGTTTGATAAGAAAGGAAGACAAGCTGGGTCTAGCCTCTTTGAAAGACTGCTGACACTTTCCATAATTTTAATGTCCTATAAGATGCAGAATTGATTAGCCCTTCTTTCCACAAATAACAGGAAGAAATAAATAACCTGTCTCTAACTTTCCTATCTAGTATTCACAAGACAATCAAGTAAACCTTCTAAAGGACATTCTTTTTTTTTTTTTTGGTTTTTTCGAGACAGGTTTCTCTGTGTAGCCCGGCTCTCCTGGAACTCACTCTGTAGACCAGGCTGGCCTCGGAACTCAGAAATCCACCTGCCTCTGCCTCCCAAGTGCTGGGATTAAAGGCGTGCGCCACCACCGCCTGGCCTAAAGACAATTCTTGACTACACCATTATAGCTAAAATTTTTATTCATTTTCAATCTCCTACTAGGTCATAAGCACCAAGTTGTTTGGCATGGAATTCAGAGTTTTTAATATCTTAGTCGTCCCACTTGCCCTGCCAACATCACATCTAACTATCTATCCATCTATTTCATACTTCACCTATAATTAAAAATAATTAAACACATTAAATCAAACCAAGGAAAACAAATACTATTGAATACTTCCAAATGAACCCATACACTGGCTGTGTGGAGTTAGCAAACCTTTTCCTTTCTGCAGTTAAAGTTAACTCTCTTAGCCCTGTGCCCCAGCAATGGCAAGCTGTAGAATTAAGTGTGTCATCTACATTCAAGGCAACATTACTCCTAGTAAAGAATTCAGTTTGCATTTGGACTCATATAAAGAAACCCTAGCTTTGGGGGACTCTTAAGATAATTAATATCCTTTCCAGGACCTGGAAGCTAAGTTTATGGAGCTGTCGAGACTTCATGTGTTGAGGGACATGGATTTTTAAACCCAGTGACTTCTGTACCCACCTAGTTGAGCCTCTTTTGAAATATTACTCAGATGGTACAAGCTGCTTGTATGGACCTCTGTGAAGACCACTTCCACCAATCAGGAACACCGACACAGTCCTGTTGAAAAGCTGTGGTCACTGTAAGACTGTCTTCTGAACAAAGAAGCTTCTGGTAGTTTCCTGAATGTCACTGTTTAGATGAGCCCACACCCACCCTGCATTTACACAGCAACAAAGGGGTAAGGACATTTCAGAGACTACATCTTCTGCAATCTAAACCCAAGACCCTCCTTTAACCTTTCCCCCTAACAATCTTCCCTGTCATGCACAGGGTAGAAGGTCTCACTCTGAACCCTGGATGATCTGGAACTTGCTACTTAGCCCAGGACTGGCTCAGGTGCTTTGATCCTCTTCCTCTGCCTTCTAAGTGCTGGGATTACAAGAATTACCACCATACCCAGTTCTTACAACAAACACAGCTTTTTCTCATCTCACTCATGTTTTTCTGGTAATCCCTTCTTCCAGCTATCATACAGAGCCACTTCTTAGCGGCCTACTGAAGTGCAGCTATGGAAGAGACGTTGCTAGAGAAGATGACCACACAGCACTAATGGATAATTGCTGGGAATCAAAATCAAGTCAGTGAAGAAATGTAAACGATGTAATTAAACATCCAGATAGAAGGTGTCCTGGAGAGTGGTTTGCCAGATAGGGAAATGCTGAACTAGCATGGACAAGGCGCTTTCTTTCTGCAGTAATAGCTTTGAGGTGAAGCCAGGGAGTCTCGCATAAGGATAGAAGGACATGAAGGTCAGAGGCGGACAATTCAGTCACCTATATCTTTGGGAGAGGAAGAAGAAATGAATGAAAGGAATAAAAAATTAAGAATTTGCCTGTTGGAGAGTGCATACCCTAGCTACAAATCAAATCCAAGATTCCCTTCTCATCCTGATTGTCATAACCAATCTGTCCCAGTACAACTTGCAAGCTAATCATACAGATTTTTTTAAAGTTGCATCTCAGGTTTCTTTGACCTTAGGCTTCTCAGCAAGCTACTAGAAGGCCTCCTTCTTTTCTACCAAGTTGCCAGTTACTTTGTTGTACTTTCAGAGTCAACTCCATTATTTCCAAGTTCTGACAGTGAGATCACTTAAGCCTTAAGTGCTTCTCAACCTTCCTAGCGCGGTGACCTTTAATACAGTTCCTCTGTTTCGGTGACCCCCAATCATAAAATTATTTCCACTGCTACTTCAAAACTGTGATTTTGCTACTGTTATTAATCATAATGTAAATATATGATATGCAGATGGTCTTAGGTGACTCCTAAGAAAGGTCATTCCACTCCCAAAGGGTGGTGACCCACAGGTCAAGAACCACTGAGAAGCCTAACCTCCATGTTGCATTTACAAAATGCTAGGCTTGGAGAAACTGCAAAAGTTCTAGTTTCAAGTCCTTGAACTCTTAGATTAAAGCACCCTTGTAAGAGCAAAACAGAGGAAGGCTGGTCAATAGGAAACAGAGCAGTGAACATACACGCAGAGAGAGACTGGAAAGAAATCACACACAGAGAAAACAGCCCTACTTTCAATTTACTATTAGTGACGCCAAGGGCCTCGAGGCCCAACTGGGTTTCTGGCCTCTGACATTGACACAAAGCTAATTAGTGCTAACAAAACACTCTGGTTGCTTAAATTACTTTTATATAACTTGTTAGGTCATAAACCTTAAGAGCAAAACAAAGAGAAAGAAATACAAAATATAGTGTGTATGTTTGTGTGTTGTGTGTGTGTGTGTGTGTATTCTCCAAAATTTTGTTAATGCCGCCTTTAAAAGGAGAGAACTCAAATTATAGCTATTTTCTTTTGGCATTATAAACTCCCATTCACTATTTTCTTTTCAGAAGACCTAACAGTGCTTTATACACATTTAACAAATGTTTATTGATTGGACATACAATTCAAAATGAAACTCACTTGATCAAAATAGTACATCTAATTGTGGGGTTTTAAATAGCATTTCATTTCAAATTAAGATGGTCTTTATAATCCTCATTACCATAATTCTGTCTAAACACACACACATATACAAAGAAATGTGTTTTCCTTTTTTAAATAGAAGACTGAAAACCCGGTGTACACTTATTCAGATCCTGTGTTAACTCTTAGGGGTACTGAAGCCTGCTTAGTAGAGTGGTCATTTAGACTGCTCACAGACAGTGCCAGGTCTCTTCCTTCTCGAGCATTAGGTAAAGAAGCATTTCCCTACTTAGGTCTAGCTGTGAGTTGTATGGCCACTTCCAAAGGAAGCCTTGAAGAGCCACCATGCTGTTACTATCCAGCACATCCTTTCCTCTCTCCTTCCAACTGAGAAGAATGCACTGAGCTGCAGTCTCTAACAGCCTGGGGGTCGAATGACCACCTGAAACAGCGTTCTCATGCTGACCCTCATCAGACATACAGTATGACAGAAATAAACCTTTGCTGACTTAAGCCACTAGGACGTGAGGATCTTCTGTGACCACAGCCTAACCTATTCTGTTTGATACTCAGCAAACATCACAACCAGGGTAAAGAGAATAAACAGTATTGACTCTTAATTTTTCAGAATGGTAACATTTTGTATTCCTGTGCCCCGGCCCAAATTACCTATGTATAGGAGTACTGCACTGACGTCCATCAGCTCCAGATAAATTTTCAAACCAGTCCCTCATTCTCTCAGACCTCACTGCCTGACTTCTGAAACCCAGGATCCGAGTATATCTTGAGAAGATGTGAGTCTTACAAGCCAAACTCTTGTGGCCTGTCCTTGTTTGCATCTTTAAGCTGTTTTACTACCAGTACCCAGTAAATTCTCAGCATTTATTCCATGAATGAACTGTTTGCTATAATCACAGGAGTCTTATAAACTAGAATATAGATCCAAAAGGTTCATAAACTTGCTGGAAACAGACGCAAACATTAATAAGTGCAACTATATTTTGTCTTGTTTTGTTCCAGATCTCTCTCTCCTTTTTATTGTTGTTTTGAGATAGGGTCTCAAATCTCACTCTGTAGCCTTGGATGGCCTGGAACTTGCTATATAGGCCAGGCTGGCCTCTAACTCATAGAAATCTGGATACCTCTGTTTCCAGAATGCTAGGATTAAAGGCTTGGGCCTCCACACCTAGCCCTTTTGCTCTACTGTGTGGCATGTTTTCTGAAATCTTTCATAGCTACAAATTACAGTAAATTAATAGTACAGATGTTTGTGTCAAGATAGCATGCAAATCCCTTATTTATATTCACTAATAATTGAAAGTAATTTCTCAAGGATTCTTACTTGCCTAGACCTAGCTCTAATTCTCAAACAGTAACCACTCTGAAGCATGAATGAAAAGTCCTATAGGTCCTCTGGTCCAAGAGGTAACTTGCTCAAGATCTGTGGAGTACGAGAGCAGCCTTTTCCTTTGATGTGTATGGTGTTCACACCCTGACTTCTGGATTAGATTTGTTTTGGTCCTTACCAAATTCACTAACTTCAAACATGTTTGCTCTCCAGTTCTTATTGGTTCTCAAGCTGTAAGAAAGTATCCATGAAGAACTGCTTTATTAAATTTGGAATAGGTCACAACATGCATTCTTCCATCAATCAATTTTACAGCAGTATGGTAAAAACTTTCAAGAAACTCTAGGTTAAAAAAAAAAAAAAAAAAGCATCTATCTAATCCAGATATCTGTTCATCTGAGCTTAGAATGTTTTCCCATCGACTCTTGTCCTGGAGCTGGGACAAAGGGGACCTTGTGCAAAGCAGACAAGTAAGTCCTCTGCCACTGAGCTGGCTTGGGAAATACTAGTTCAGATCATCACAACCACGAATTCGCAGAACATATCCTTTTAATTTCAACATGCCTTATGTTAAAAACACTTTTGGGTGTGTGTGTGTGTGTGTGTGCAAAATTTATGATTTTCTGCTGGGATCTTTTAAAAATGTCAGCTGGCACACCACCTCTCTTCCTGTTCTTAGGGCCCATAAAAACTTGTTTCTCTCAGGCCTCATTACTAGAAAATGCCTTCTTATGCAGAAGAACTGACTTTTTTTTTAACGGTGTAATTATAAACATGCTGTAGCTTACTGTGTTCCTTTCCTGGGTCCAAGGAAGTTCAAAACCCAACCCAAAACTCCCGTGTAGCACAGGATCTGATAGCATGTGCTTTCTATTCCTTCCCAGCCTGGCTTTCTCCTCGACCTCAATATTCTCATCTAGTTTGTTTAACTATATTGTATACATCGACACAAAACTGCTTTAAATATCTGGATATACCTACTCTGTGAGTATATATGTTCGTCTTTTTTTTCTTACAATTTTGTATCTATTTCTCTTTCCTCGTCACAAAAATATTAGTGTATTTGCCTTTACCTAAAAGTGTGTTACATAAATCCCCATACGGAACATAAACATTCATTACATGTAGTCAAACCTGTAAATGCTGAAAGTCAGTGGGAAAAAAAAAAGTTGTGAATTCCCCCTCCCCCAACAGCGATCTAATTAATAATAAAAAGTCTTATTAAACTGTTCATTAACAGGAAGATTTATTAAACTGCTTCCTAACAGAAAGGAGAATTAACATTTATTGTGCATCTATAAAACTGCAGACACATGGCATAGCAGTTCCATTTTCAAAACAAAGTTGAAAGGCATCAGCCAGCGCATAATCCCTGAACCAGACATAAGAATGGCGGTGGAAGGGGCGTGGAGATACACTCTGAATATACCTTTAAGTAAAAGTCTCAAGACTCAGATAAGATAATCATAATGGCAACAATATATATATATTCTCTGACAGCCAAGTTCTCCCAGCAGCTTCTAATTGCGGGACACGCACTGGAGCAACTGTCTAAACGCCAAAGTTGTGACCAATCAAAACCAAACGACAACATTATTCTCCCTCCACATTTGAGGATAAGGCCATTACTTAAAAACTTTAACAAGGTGTGTATGTTGTAGGGATCAGAAATAGTTTCCAGCGTGTTTTATTCTTGGGAACAATTCTGGAGAGCAGCACTCGCTCCGCCCGCCGGGCCATCAGTGCCGCGTGGAGAACTTTGAGCAACTCCAGGGCGGGAGGGCCGGGTTCCGGGGATGGGGAGGGGTGGGGTGTAAGAGGAAAACCGAGTTCGAGTCCCGACTGCAGCTCGAGAGCCCCCAGCCCGGGCCGACTCCCATGCTGGGCAGGTCACCCTTGCCAGCGAGTCCTCGGACCCCGAAGGGTCGTTTGGGTGTAGGGAGCTGGCCTTAGCCCACCGCGCCGAGGAGGAAGTCGCACTTACCGCGGGGGGTCAGGAGGGAGGCCCGGGGTCACCGCGGCGCGGGCGGCGGGCGGGGAGGCTGCGCGGGGCGCGGGCGGGCGCGCTCAGCGGAGGGATGCTCGGCCCCGCGCGCGCCCCCAGCCCCTTCCCCACAGCGTCGCCCTGCGCAGCGGCCCTCCCGGGCCGAGCCACTCCTCTCCGTCAGGCGACGCCAGGCCAGGAGTCAAACTTGTCCCGCAGCCCCTGAGGGGGCGGGCGGGCACGCGCGCGACAGTGAGTGGGGGTCGGGCACACGCTCGCCGGTTAGTCCCGGCGCGGCCGCCCCGCCCCACGAAGCAGACCCCGCCCACCACCGAGTCCCGCCCGCTCCGCCCAGGGTGCTAAGCTCCGCCCTCTCGCAGCAGGGCCCAAAGACCGAGAATTCCATTCTACTGAAGGGTACAGGTCCCGTCTGGGAGAGCCAGGGCACCCGGTACATCATCCTCTTCCTGGGCGGTGCTCCAGCGAGGAGGGCCGGGTAGAGCATACTTTATGGAGCTCAGAATGTGCCAGCCCTAGAAACTGGGAGCAGGGGAATTCTTGGGGAT
The DNA here is from genome assembly GCA_021653895.1 of Mastomys natalensis. NCBI lineage: Eukaryota > Metazoa > Chordata > Mammalia > Rodentia > Muridae > Mastomys > Mastomys natalensis. The sequence goes on from JAJTUV010000803.1 coordinate 72,004, forward strand.
GGGAAGTGAGGGAGAGTTCCCTCTGCAGGACCGGAAGGCGACCAGAGGGAGATGGCCTCTATGTCTCAGCTTACGAGGAAATCAGTAAAAGTCTGCCTTGGCCAGCACCTGAAACCTTTCTTCTTGCAGAAGTCTGATAAGTGTGCTGAGTAGTGGATTTGTGCCATCAAGTTACGATGTGCAGACCCTGTGGTTGTTTTACAATGGTGGGATATAATTTACACCTCTATACAACACCTAACTGTGCTATACTCAGTGCTGAGAAAAGCAATAATCTATCTAATACCTATATGTGAAGCACTAATCTGTGACACTTCGTTGCCTCATCGATAGTAAGAAGCAACTATGATCCCTGGGTAGAAGGAAGGAAGGAAGAAAGGGGCTCCCGTTCTTTCTTCCGTAAGTCAGTCATATGAGGATAAGTGCCTAGCTGTATTTGATTCTTAAAGTAATTCATGTATTCAGTGGTGTGTGTGTGTGTGTGTGTGTGTGTGTGTACTTTGTGCTTGCAACTCTGACATGGCTGTCCCTCTTCCATAAATAACTGATGGTTATTTCCTGAATTGCCCACGAGATCTTCAATATGTCTTCCTAATAAAAACCCAGTGGAAGCAGTTGTCCTAAAGACTAATACTGAAATAATATAACCTAATTGTGTATGAGCTTGGGGTGGTTGGGAGATCTATTTAAGGATGTTTTGTGAACTGAGAAAATGGTTAGAAAAAGCAACAATGTAAAACTATGAAGCACTGACAATTCAAAGAGAAAAGGATAGAATCACTTACTGCTGTTACAATCATGAAAAGATACATCAAGAAACCCATGCTGTTGGCTTGGCTTACAAAGCACAAGATAGTTTTTATCAGAAACAGTGGAGAAGTCACTCCCCATGCAGTGACGCCTACACACAAAACTCCAGCAGCATTGTCTTTAATTACAGAATGCAGTGTATAAACCCACAGCCTGCATTGGTGGAATTTGGAACTACTTTGAGACTTGGTTTGTGTTTTCAGTGTTAGTGTTGGTGCACTTTAACAGCGAATCAGATACAACAAAAGAAAGTGGACCCCAATTTAAAACAGGCACCCTTATATACTGTTTCTTTTCTCTTCTACTAACTAAACATGCCACTTGTTCTATGCTCTGTGAGAAAGAACGTTGCTTATTTCAATCGCTGCTACATCTTGCTGTCTGTTATTTACTATGTCCATCACAGAGGAGGTGGGTAATAAGTATGTTTTTAGTTGATGAATAATTCCACATTGGAAAGATAGCTTATATCCCCTTTTGTAACCGCTGAAGACTTTCATATGATATATCATTTCGAGCTATATGACTTAGACATGTTAATAAAGTCTGAAGCATAGCCCAATTTTACTGTCTAATTCTAAAATTGAAAAGGCTGGTTTTGACCTCCTACTCTAGCTATACTGAGCAACGGTGTTTGACGAAGCAGTTACAGTTACATTTCTATGACAAGATCTTTTGACCTGCCCATGTAATAAGGCTGTTGGACCTGACTTGGTTGACATACTTTTCTAGTTTTTCTCATAATAACCTGGAAGAACAATACAGAGTTAAAACTCTACAGTGCAGTGATTATGAGCAGGAAGGAACAGTGAAAAAAGAATGCCATTCCACAGAATCAAAAAGTAGTGGTAGATCCATAAAAGCCAAGATATTTGTCCCTGAAATAAAACCATATAACAATGATTGAAAGTGGAATAGTTGAACCTAGAATCTTACTGCTGATAACTGACAGATGATGGTAATACTGTATCCTTTGTAAGTGCTCGAAAAATTTTTAATTGATAATTATAAAATTGAGGTTAATTGTTGATGCTCAAAAAACAATACTCCAAATGAAAACCTCAAAAGCAATCTCAGAGATGGAGAGATTTTTTCCCTCCTACTCAAAGCAGTCCCATGGAGATACAGAGATGTTAAGACACACATTCTACTGAGGTCTCAAACCTGGGAGGAAGAAATGCTACAGCTGGGCCAGCAAGATGGCTCAGCAAGTAAGGGGTGCTTTGATGCAGACCTTATGGTCCAAGTTTGTTCTTCAGAGCCCATGGTAAAGGAGAGGATGGACTACTTCAGACTGCTCTCTGACTGCCACAGGTGCACTGTGGCACACATGGCCACACAAATAAGTAATTAGTTAATTCGTTAAAATGCTGGGTGTGATGGCACATACCTGTGACCCCAGAGGTTGGAAGACAGAGATGGGTGAATCTCTGAGACTAAGGCCAGCATGGTCTGCCTATGGAGTTCCAGGTCAGCCTTCCTGGAGGGACCATGTCGCTTGGGGCAGCCTTTGGGAGTTTAAAGTCTCACCACTTTCAGCTTTGCTCTCTGCCAGCGACTGAAGGTGCCTTCCCCCATGCTTGCTCTGTCATTATGGACTCTCCATCTGTAATGTAAGAGAAAATAAACTCTTCGGTCTGTAAGTTGCCTTGCTCATGGTGTCTCATCACAGCAACAGAAAAGTAACTGAGACAACCTGGTAAAGACATGGTCCTACCTTTCATGTGAGGGTCACGGAGCCTGCCCCTGGCGCAGGTGACGCTAAAGCCCCTTTGTTCTCTAGACCATGTGGCCCCAGATATGGCATAGTCCCTGTCAATTACAGAGCATCATGATTTGACCTCGTGCCCATGAACAAGAGCCTATTTCCATTCGTAGATCTCTTCTACGAGATCACACCTTCTGATTTGGAGGTGGGGCTACCCCACCCTGTTGACTGTTGTCTTCATGATTCACCATAGCATGGCTTAAGGCCCCTCATGGTCTAACTAGCTGCTGTTTGCCACTCCAGCACTATGCCCATTCTGAACTGTTTGCTTTGTCTATACCACAGTATTTTCTCCACAGTTGGGTCTACACGCATGCGTACACACACACACACACACACACACACACACACACACCCTACTCTCTTTTCTGATATTTGCTGGGCCTGAAGACAACTCCTGCCCTAGTGATCTTTATCTGGACCTTTCCACGTTTGCTGTGTTCTTCCTTCATGCCCAGGGCGCCTTTCCCTCTGTTGTGGTATATACTGCTTATGGATGTGGGTTTATTTGCCTGTCTCTTTGACTGGTGGAGAATGTCTGCTATAGGAACTCATAAGTATTTTATAATGAGTGAATGAAAAAGTACCCTTGAATAGGACCATATTTCCCCCTGAGCATTGCAACATACACAGACAGCAACTTTCTTCTATTTTATAGCATTATACCACAAGTTTTAGAAGGCTTTAAATTTATTATTCCATCATCTTACAAGAATGAGGGGATAAACAAGAAGTGCTTGTGTTTGTTTTCGTGTATTATGATAAGCAGTCTAACATCTCAATATGCTTGTTATACACTGCTAAAAAAAAAAAAAAGAAATAACGGTTGCAAGCCTACTGATTAATTGTTGTTTCATGATTTAAAGATTGTTCCAGCTCTGTGTTTGATATGTCATTTCCTGATGACTGTCTAACAGATAAGACAACCCACTTTGGCGTCTGTTCTCATGCTCTCTGAGAGCAAGCTCATAGGCACACTGTGTGTGGATGTTTACAGACGCTGGTTTGATGCGGTGTGTCCATGGTTGGCCTGCTGCAGATGCATCCGCTGGCCCTTGCCGATCATATGGGGTGATCCGAAGCCCAGGAGACACTGTGCTGCTCATTATGGGAAAGAGAATGAACAATGAATCAGAGCCACACAACCCCCACACTGCTCGTTGGTTTTCATGCTTCCTCTTTCACCCCCATCTTGTTCAACTTTTAAGCACACACACCCTCTGCCTTCACACTTGCTTCTGTATCTATTCTTAGCACAGAGCACTTGGGGAAAGATTCTGGCTGTTTAATAAGCAGCTGACCTGAGATACAAAGACATCAGGTGTGGAAGGTGGCACTCGGCACACATCTGAAGACCATCAGATAACAGTCTACATGATACAGGGAGGGTGGGGGAGGAAATAAAACCTCCCTGGGCCAACCCCAAGAAAGTCAAGAAATGCTGTTAATAAGATGCAGAAAGCCTCTCTTGTTGCAGACAAGCTTTTGTGTCTGTTGCTTTGAAATCTGAGCCTGCATCTATGGCATCTCATGTTTTCAGACTGAGCCATTAATGTTTTATGTTATTAAACAATCGAAGGTTGCTATGTTGCTCCAGCGTTGTGAAGGATGTCTTGATTATGTATTTCCACTTCTGTATGCACACACCTAAGATAAGGCACTTCCGTATCAAATGAGTTACTCAAAACTTTGTAGCCAGAGGCTGGACTACCTCAGAGACCCAGGAACTCATTACAGACCAGTTGTCCCTTGTGAGGGTACTAGCTGAGAAGGCAAGAAAGTGGCTCCAACAGGTTCTTGCCTGCACAGGCTGCTATCTTAGTACAACAGGGTTTGTTAGTTAAAACAAGTCCTTCTTTCTAGCCACAGGTGACTTGAGTGGGGATGGCGGCTGCAAAGCAGCTGGTAGTGTGTGGGCTGGATATAAACTTCCACTCTGGAGATGCTTAAATGAGCAGGCCTGGGGTGGCTGGCCGGTTCTGGGCAGTCTTAACCCAGTGGTGGCAGATCAAGCCAGATTTCCCCCTCTGAGGAAGAAATGAATGGAGTGATGCTCACCTATGACCTGAGACAAGCCCAGCACCTTTCCTGGTTCTCTGAGGAGCTGGCTATAGGAGCTGCTTATACTTCTAAGGCTGGCACGCTGACTTGCCCCACCACCGAAGGGTGATGTCCAGTGTGCCCTTATGCTCTGGTATGCTTTGCCACAACCTTGCTGCAACTACGGGATGTGATGAAACATGTCGATTATCTCCTGCTAGCCTGCTCCAAGGCTCTGAATTTCTTGTCAGTGCTGTTTGAACTCTTGCTCAGGGGAAAAATGCCAGCCTTGGGAACAACATCATAGCTCCTTTCTCAGTAACCTCCATTTCTTAAATAGCAAAGAGGCTGCACTAGGGAAGGGAAAGACTGTGAAGGGAGAATGTTGTTGTGATTTACATATAGTACAAAGCTACTCTTTCTAGTGTATAGCTCCAGAATTTTAACTAATATACAGTTGCCACAAAACCCAACGGAGTCATGAACATTTCTGTGATCTAAGAGTTCCCTAGTGTCTCTATGTTGTCTATCTCCAGCCTATGGCAACCACTTATCTATTTTCTGTCCCTGTGGTTTAAGCCTTGTCCCACGTGGCATGAGAATGGGATCATAGCAAGGCTCTCTCAGCATCCTCACATAGCCAGCCTGTGTCCCACCCCATCCATTCAGACACTGTTATTTTCATTATCTACTTGATTCCTCTTTCATTTGAGTGTCCACTTGCACTCGGAAGTAAGACAGGTATGTTGCCTGTCTGCTGCCCAGTCTCCAAGGTTCACAAAGCAACCTAAGTGTTCAGTAAATATTTGTTGAATGAAGCACTATGTGAATGAAGAGACTGAGGATTCCTGGGACCCTCCCCGGGCTCGAACAGACCTTGTTAAGAAGAAATTATTTTCCTTACAAAATTTGTTAATTGAAGGATTTGTCTGTTGCCAAAGTAGTTGGCTATCTGAGAGTAATACAATCAGGAGGCATCAGGATGATGAATCGTTTCTTTAAATTCACCTGGATGGTGAGATGACCCAGAACAGAACTGGCCTGAGGAGAGGAAAGCGTCAGTAACTCGTTCCTGGGGTTGTTACGGGCACTGGATGACTTAATACACATGAAGTGTTTACTGCAGTGGTTTTCAACTGGGAGCCGTTTTGTTTCCCCAGAGGGCTTATGGCAATGTCTGCAGACATTTTTTTGTTGTTGTTGTCAAAAGTAGGACAGAGAGGACAGCTACTGGAATCTGCTGAAGATCACAGAATGTGCAGTTTGGTTCTCCATGGCAAAGAAATATCAGTAGGGCCACCAGCCAGAAATGCTGGGTAATGTGTAGTCAGGCTTGAAGTAAGGGCTGCATTTGCATTTGGTGATATTATTATTATTAGTATTATTATTAGTAGTAGTAATAGAAATATTCCCCCATATGTGTGTGAGTGTGTGTTGTGTGTGATGTACATGCAAGGTGTGTACAGATGTTGGACTACGACAGAGGTTCTGGATTGCCCCAGAGCTCTCAGAGTTACACGCGGTTGTGAGCTGCGTAATATGGGAGCTGGGAACCAAACTCTCATCCTTTGAAGGAAGGATACATACTTCCAGTGGCTGAGCCATCTTTCCACCCCTGAGCTAATGTTATTTAGAAATGATCCTTCCTAGCAAATCCTCTCTCCCGGGCTTACAGTGAGGCTGGGCATTAAGTCTGAAGTCAGACTCTTTATGTTTAAAGCTCAGCATGACCCTGAACAGTGTGTCTTTGAGCGTGTTACTTGACTTTTCTATACATCTCTGCCTGTGAAAGGGGATTAACTAGAGTAACTGCCTCAGGGAGTTGCCAGGGAGTCGATTGCAGTAGTCCGTACAAAGCATGCACCACTGCAGTAGTACATAGTAAATGTTCAATAAATGTCATCGATTATTTTTTGTTTTTGATGCCAAAAAGATCTTCCCACAGAATATAATAAAGGAATGAAGAATAGTTTCCACTAGGGAAGAGAAATAGAAAATACTGCTCATATAAAGTATATACTAGCATTAATTTCACATGATAGGTAACTACATTGAATTAAAATTCAAATAAAGCACCATAAGGCTATTCAGTGTGTGTGTGTGTGTGTGTAAGAAATCAAAGCCAGAATATTCAACCATCAGTGTTCTTCACACACAGCCTTGGGATGAACACTTTCACCATACTGGCTCAGGTCCTTCTCAGAGGACCCGCTGCTGAGCGGAGTGAGGGTGGGATGCCCCATGGGAGGAGACCAGAGTCTACCTTCAAATCTGGCTGATGAGGAAAGAGGATGACAAAATGAGTGTTTCAGGGTCAATCTAAATCCAAATCCTGCAAGTTACCATGAGGAGAGACAAAGTACCTGTCTACCTCATTGTCCCCGAGAGTGACTGCTACCCGTCGTGCTTCCTGACTCCGAGGCTAGGCACAGTGACGCCAAAGCTCTTCGTGATATTAGCATGCTTGTCCCTTACGAATCAAATGGTCACATTGGCATGACATTTCTTCTTGTATTTGGGATGGAAGGCTCTTTCCCTATTCAAATTTTCTGAGTTCTAATTTTGTTTCAGAAATCCACAAACATTAAAAAATGTTAAATGGTAGGGATAAAAAAAAAATAACATGGTGTCCAAGAACCACAGTATGACGTAGTCAGCAGTGTGGATTACACATCGCTTCACCCTCAGCCACAGGCAGCTACTGCAAGGGCCACCACAAGATTACACAGTCATTGTGTCTAACTGTCAGACCACACCAACACCAAGGCTGGCTTCTCTCTAAAAGATACCCGGCTATTTCAGCAGTACAACTCATGGGCAAGGCAGACTCTGAAGAGTCATAGTTTCTCTAAAGAGCAAAGTAATGTCTGGGCTGAAAGCTGAGCTTTAATGACAATCACCAACAACCCAATGAAGCTATTCAAACTTACCCTGGACTCCTTAGCATTTCCTGGTCACAGGCTGGCAACTCAAACCTACACAGCTTTTCCTATCAAAGCTAGCTATGGATACTTCTGACTCTTGGTTGTAGTACTGACTGAACAGGCTGCATTAAGTTTTCAAAAGGACCTTCCAAGTTCTGGCCCTCCTCTGCATTCAGATAAGGTACAGGGAAACTAGACCACCTGGTGGGTAGAAAGAAACAGCTTATTGAAGAACAAACTTCCTCAGAGAGTAGAGATAGCACCCAGTGGGAAAGCTTTGTCAGTTTTATTGAGAAGGTAACATGCAGGAGGTAGCATGCTGGCCATTACAGCCTAGGAGTTAGCGTGGGGACTTTGTACTGCTCCAGGCTTTTCCGATTAATCAGGAACTAGATGCCCTTTGCTCAAGGTAGTTGATCATTGGGGTAGGTTAAGGAAACTGTAGCTTTCCTGACAAATAGAAACCCACCTTGCAAGATTTCTGAGGAATGCTGAGTTTGGGCTTTTGTTTACCCAATAACACCCTTGTTTTACTTAGTAAGAAGCCCACCTGGTTTGTGCCCAGGCTGTCCTCTCAGGACATTGTCAGTAGCTCTGCCCATTGGGGACCTGCTTTGAACCTAATGGTTTTCTTGCTTTTGGTGCTTTAGTTGCAGTGTCTGAATTTAGAAGTGACTGAGCTGTTTGCAAACTCTTTAGGACAGATGAGCTGTGAAGCATGTCCTTCTACGTTGCTTGTCCGTGGATCTCTGCCACCTGTCATGTACCGGCTAGTTTTATGTCAGTTTGACACAACTCAGAGTCATCTGAAATGAGGGAACCTCAATTGAGAGAATGTCTCCATATGATCCATCTGGAGCACATTTTTTTTTTTTTTAAATTAGTGATTAATGCAGGAAGATCCAAACCATTGTGAATGATACTATCTCAGGATTGATAGTCCTAGATTCCATAAGAAATCATGCTGAACAAGCCAAGATGAGCAGGCCAGTAAGCAGCATCCCTCCATGGTCTCCGTATCAGCTCCTGTCTCCAGGGTCCTGCCCTGACTTCCTTCAGTGATTGATGGACTACAATGTGAAAGTATAAACCAAATAAGCCATTTCCTCCCAAACTTGCCTTTGGTCATGGTGTTTCAGCACAGCCATAGTAATTCTCACTAAGACAAAAATTAGTATCAGGATAATGGAGTAATGATGTGACAGACCTGACTATACTGTTTTGGGGAAGATTGTGAAGGGACTTTGGAACTTTGGGCTAGAGTGTTCAAAGCTTGGTGAACTGTTCTGTGGAAGCACAGAAAACAAGAGTCTTGATAGAAATGCAGAGGATGGAGGCCTGGCTTATAAAGGTCCAGAGGAAAGTTGGAGAGTCACTTGAAGAGTATTGGGGCCATTGCTTATTTTGAGTTAAGAATCTGTAGTTCTGGTTAGCTAGGGCTGAAGAATTGGCTATGAGATACCAGAACCACTACCATGAAATCTTCTCATTACTGGGATAATTGATGCTGGTTAGCCAGAGCTGAGAAACTAGTGGTGATTGAGAAGAGACCAGCAGCACTGAGCTGAAATCTTGTGGTAAATGTTTCCTGAGAGTCAGCACACAAAAGCTGTGTTCCAGAGGTGGCCAAGGCTGTATCTCAGGCTGGAAGCCAAACTTGGTCGTGTGTCAGTCTCCCAGGAGGTACTGCTTTTGAAGGCATGAAGGAGTCATGGAGAGAATCTCAGGCTTGGTACTGTGAGAGTCCAGGAGAGGCCCCTGGTGAAGGTGCAGCCAGAGTAGCCATTGATGGCCCGGGATTGAAGGGGTCATGCAGAGAAGTTGAGGTTTGGCATCATGAAGAGAGCCTATGAGAGGCTATTGGTGAAAGTTCTCTCTTCATGGTGTCAAGCTGCTTTCCATGACTCCAAAATTCTGGAACCTCCTGCTAGAATTTGAGAGATGCCAATACTGGGGGATGACCACCAAGGACAGCAGAAGCTGTGGAATGGAGAAAGTCTAAACCTCTAGGCTTATAGATAAGCTCTATATGCTGTTGATGGCTATCCAAGCCCTTTGGAGGACTCCAGATGATCCTGAGTGGATCCCAGACATTAGACACTGAGTTATTTACAGTCAGTCTTTGCTTTGCTTTGCTCGTGACTGTGTCCTGGTTCTTTCCTCTTTGGTAATTCAGAGTTATTTTTTTTTTCCAACTTTTCTGTTACATCAGGTTTCTGTTTTTTCTTTCTTTTTTTTTTTTTTTTTTTTTTGAGATAGGATATCCTGTAGTCCAGGCTAGCTCTGAACTCACTAAGTAGCCGAGGATGACCGTGGACTCTCCCTTCTACCTCTCAAGTGCTTTGATTGCAGACATCCATCACCACCATTGGCTTAGTGCTTCAGTTTTATCTTCAAAATATAGAAGAAAGTCAAACAGATTCAAAATTTACCATGCCTGTTTGTTTCCAAGGAACTCTCACTTAAAACTGAATTGATTATAAGAAAGCGTAGCTTAAATTTTTGAGATTTCTGGTATTTAAACCACAAATATATAAGGATGTATTTTATATATTTAGAAATTTCAGCTGGGAACACTTTAATGGGTGGATTACAGCAGTTAGAAAAAGCAGGACATTTTGGCCTATTGTTTTTAGTTCTTGCCATTGAGCATTGAAAGATAATTGTAAGAAAAAAATATTTTCTTTTCTATCAAAAGCAGCTAGTCTTACAAGAGCCAATATTCTATAAATTTCAACACCTTGCAAAACTTTTACGTAATTCTTCTACTCTCTACCACCTAGTAAAATATTGTTTACACAAAGACTGGGCTACCTTCCCAGAGCTTGAGGGACTGAAGTAGCCAACCTCTCCCCTCCTTTTTCTTCATTCCATCACATCAGTTCTTTCCTTTAAATTATTCTTTTATTATTTTATGTGTATGGGTGGTTGGCCTGAATGCATGTCTGTGTACCACATGTGTGCCTGAGGAGACCTGAAGAGGGCACTGTATCACCTGTAACATAAGTCACAGATGTTGTGAGCTGCCATGTGAGTGCTAGGTACTGAACCCCGGTTCTCTGCAAGAGCAGCTAGAAAGCAAATTGTGAAAGATTGTAAGGTTGGACCCCAGTCCGTTGACATTATTTTTTTCTACTTTATTTGTTGTTGTTTTAAAATCTCTACCTCCTTTCTAACGCTTATTACTTCTAACACCCCAACACCAAGTAGGAGAGAAAGGTTAGAGGGGGCATAGGTCTCTTTAAACTACTTCTTACTGAGTAGGGTCACTGAGTTCCTTGGGGCAAGTCCAATCTTTGTCATGAAAGGATATCTCTAACTTATTATCTCTTTTCCCTCAATCATAGCAACAGTAGCAGGAGGAGCAGGACCCAGCAGCAGCAACAGCCATTCTCTTCTTCTTCAGAGTGCACCCCTTGGGTCTCTGACATTCATTCCCTCTATAGAGTCATCAGAATTAAACGACCTACAGCTGGCAGAATCATGTTCCTGTCAGAGCACCACGAGGCAAATAGTCTGCTGCTGTGGCTAAACTAAAGCTGCCCCATATCCTACAGCCTGGATTAAAACAGAAACAGGTTTACATAACTGAGTTTTTTTAAGACGCCAAAATTCTTACTACACCAGCCAGTTTTGAGGATTGCAGGGGGTACAGTCTCCATCTGCGTTAGAATAAAAACCAAGTTGTTGTTCTGATGTGATAGCTAATTTAGTTTACATCTTGCTGCAGCCTATTCCCAATAAGAAATTGCTTTGTTGTGGTGGTTTTGAATGAGAATGGCCCCAATAGGCTCATATAGTTGAGTGCTTGGTTACCAAGGAGTGGAATTGTTTGAAAGGATTAGAAGGATTAGGGGGTGTGGCCTTGTTGGAGTAGGTATGGCCTTGTTGGAGAAGTATGTCACTAGGGGTGGGCTTTGAGGTTCCAAAACCTCTTACTAGCCACACTACACCTGTTGTTCTCACCTACTGCTTCAGCAACATGCCTACCTGTCACCAGGCTCCCACTGTGATGATAATGAGCTATGTCTCTGAAACTATTAAGTAATCCCCCAATTAGATGCTTTATGTTATGAGTTGTCCTGGGTCACAGTGTCTCTTCACAGCAATAGAAAAGTGACTAAGACACTTGCCAAGCCCCTTTTGCTTTGTTTGTGTGTTTCTGTGCCACAACCAGATTATTCTTTGTTTCTAGCGGATCAAATACCCTGGATGTTTGGAATATGTCTTTGGCTATTGTTCTGCTAATATCTCAAGCAGTTAGTAACCACAGACAGAATGATTGAAAACATCTATAATAACCAGATATAGCAAGATGGCTCAGTGGGTAAAAGCACTTGCTACTGGTTACAAAGAGACCACCAATCCAACGGAAGCATCTGCACAGGGCAAAACTTCATCTTAATAAAGAGAATGTGCTCAGAAGGAAAGATCAGTTGCACATTAACAGAAAATGTGTTTGGTTTTTATTCTAACTCAGGAGATGGTGACTGTCTTCCCCATTGGGTGGGGTCTGTCCTTGAAATCATATTTTGTTGGCTAGACTGAAAAGAGTTTGTACACAGGAAATGAAAGAAGAGAAAGGGAGGGGGGCGTATTGCTCCTAGGAGAAAAGAGTCACTACCAGTTCAAGTCATCAAATTCCTGGAATGTAGCAGGAGACTTTGTGTAACCAAAGGCTTTACTGGTGGAAGGGATTAAAACTGGCATAGAAGTCTTACAATGTGGGAGAGAAAAAAGATTTGAATTCCTTGCTGTCTTAGGGTTTTACTGCTGTGAACAGACACCATGACCAAGGCAACTCTTATAAGGACAACATTTAATTGGGACTGGTTACAGGTTCAGAGGTTTAGTCCATTATCACCAAGGCAGGAGCTTGGCATCGTCCAGGCAGACTTGGGGTTGGAGGAGCTGAAAGTTCCACCTCTTGTTCTGAAGGCAGATAGGAGAAGACTGGCTTCCAGGCAGCTAGGACAAGGGTATTAAAATCCACACCCACAGTGACACACTTCCTCCAACAAGGTCACACCTCCTAAGAATGCCATTCCCTGGGCCAAGCATATACAAACCATCACACTTGCACTAAAACACAAGTTTTACAGTATCTGAAAGAGAAGACTCGTGTTTAATATGTCTTACACCATCAAGCATGACAACCTGAGTTTGATCTCCAAGACCCACACTCTGTAAGGAGAGAACCGACTGCTAAAAGTTATCCTCTGTATCTCCCCAGTCTCTCTCTGTCTCTGTCTGTCTCTCTCTGTCTCTCTCTCTCTCTCTGTCTCTCTCTCTCTCAAACATACACACACACTTAGAAAATGTAAAAAAAAAATAATTGGATTAACAATCTACAAGAATGATCATAGACAATAACATTTTGTTCTTAATATTCGGTAAATCAGAGATAGCACAAATGTCTAGCAAGTGAATTACAGTCTGGCTGAAAGAGTCTGATCCCCTGTATCCTCAGAGCAGCCAGCCCGTGGTCTAGGATTTATGGTCCTTCTGTTGCTCTCCTGATAGCCACCATCTGGACACCACCAGAGAAGCCAGGTGCAGAGCACATGATTATAGCCAGGACAAAGAGCCTTTCAAGAAAATTGACTTTAAAGTGTCTAAAAATATGATAACCAGATTGAGTCAGAATGGTAGGGAGCAGGGTGGTGGTGGCAACCACAATAGAAGTAGTAATGCTTTGCGCGCGTGCGCGAGTGTGTGTGTGTGTGTACACGTGTGCATTGGAATGTCATTATGCATTATGTCAGAATGGTTTGATTGATTCTAAAAAAAAAAAAAAAAATGTTTCATGTGTTTAAGGCTTAGCCGCCAGCTGACAGATTTTTGATAAATGAATCAGAACCCAAGCTCTGATTTAATTAATAGATTAGTCCCTGGAATTCTTAGCTGAATGAATTATTAAGTGGGCTCTCGTAGGGAGTAGGCTGCTGGAGGAGCTCTCTTAACGGGTATATTTGTTCCTATGCAACCTGTCCACCACAAGGTGAGCCACTTCGCTCTGCCACGTTTTGCACCGTATTTTGCCTCGCTGTGCACAGTCATGGAGCCATGTGTCTATGCAAAGAAGCCCCTCAACATGTGAGCCCAATGAATCTTCCTTCCCTTAGGTCATTTTGCTCACATTTCGCCACAGCAAGCGAAAATGACTAATACAGACCTGGCAGAAATATTACAACATGGAAAGCCATTAAATCAATAATTTTTTATATGGGTATAAGAATTACTGAGTATTTTAAGGTATTATTGCAACATTTATAAGGAAAGAATAGACATTAAGATATCAAGGAGTGGGGGAGTGAAATATAGTGTTATAAAGGGATAAAAGGGAAATTGTAATAGAAGGAATGATGGGGCAGGGCTGGGACTGTGTCAAGGACCATTAACACTAAAAGTTGTATGGAAACCTACTACTGTAGAAGCTTTCTAAGATATATATTTATATAAAGGGTTTAAATGGAGTTAGCATATCATGGGGCAGGAGGACCAGAGTCTCAACTAGATGTCATATGCTACCACATAAAACCCCCAGCACCAGGAGTGACTTATATCATTTTAAATTATTGGCCAAAGGGATCCCATAGGTTCTGCTCCATGACTCGACAGTAAGACCCTATTGCTGAAGGCTACAAATACTTATAGAGTATCAAGGGATCCAGATGGTACTTAACTGGAAACTTCACTCCTCCTGGCTAGTGTTCACATAATAATCCTTAATGATGTTCTTAAAATAAAGTGTACGCTTGGGAATTCTATTCCTATTTCTACTGCTCAGGTCTTAAAATCCCCTTACTGAGGATTCCCATGTGTATCCAATGGGAGGACAAGTCAGTTGATTCTTGGCGCATATTTCCAGCCTAATCTTTGTCCTTTTCCTCTCCACCCACCTGTTGTTCCATAAACCCTAGGAGTGTGTGAGAGAGAACAAAAGAGAGAGAGTCAGCGGAAAGGAATGGTTACAAAACTACCAGCACTGAATAGGGAGCAAAGGATACATTTGCTGCAAGTACAAATTGAAGTACTCGATACATTTTATTTTAACTAGAGGAGGGAGAGGGAATGAGGGGGGGCAATGGAAATGCTAACTACTTGCATCGTCTAAGCAAGAACATTTGCTTGCCGCGTATGCTGTATTTATCATAGTTTTCTCCTATCCTTCATTTATACTCTAAATGATTTTATTCTTTTCCAAGGAGAACAGGGATGTGGATTGTGTCATAGTAAACACTGTTTATAGACGTAACATTAACCAGTTCCCTTCGAGGACCTCTCGCAGAGACAACAGGAAAGCAGAATCCCAAATTTTCATAAGCCTTTTGTTTATGCTCATATCTTGTGCTGTTTACTGTCTTCCAAACACCAGAATCCAGCGCAGCATCTGGTTTTGAGAGATTTCAACTATCATTTACTAAGCAAATGAGTGAATGACGTTCATAAACCAGGGTGCCGCTGACATTTGCCCTTTGGTCTTTGGTTATTATGTTGTAGGTTTACATGTATTCTTACACACTGGTAAACATGAGAAGCCAGACCCCCTTTGTTTCTTAAGATCATTTCCTCATCCTTCTTGTTTTTCAGTTAGCTCAACAGTTCTTGTTAGAAGATGGCTTTATTAGGCAAAGTGGCTCAAAATGAAGAAGTCTCAGTTCGGGGTAACTTTTTTTTTTTTTTTTTAAAGTCAGACCCAAACGGAAGTGAGTGTGAGGTGAATCTCAGGAACTCGAAGTAGAGCTGAGATGAGAAGCAGGAAGCAACATAGTATCAAGCTACCGATGGAAACACATTTGTGTCATGTGAGTAGACATGACAGAAACAGCTTTCCTTAAATTATTTGTGGCAATAGTGATCACCTTCATTTTAGTCCTGCCAGAATTTTTCAAGACATCAAAGGGTAAGGAAATCATTGCGGTTGAGGTCTCCTTTCTTTCTTTAGAGTACATTGTCAGCTCGTGGTGACAGAGAAGATCTTTTTGGGTGCATGCTGTGTGAACTGAAGTTCAGTGACTGAAAAGTCTTTAAGTAAAATGAGATGCCAATTTTTAGTTGCCTGCTGTCTAGCATAGTGACCTTAGGACTTAGTTATGGCTACAATTGAAAATGAAAATGAAATATTTAAAGTCTGATTTTAGATTCCAGACACGGGACTTAAAAGAGAATACCATTTTATGAGTTTGCTCTTTAAAACTGTCTCCTTTTAAAATAATCATACATCTGCTTTTATATTCTGGAGGTATTAACTAAGGGAAATGACATTTATTTATTTTAAAATGATCCATTTGATCACAAGGTGATGCTAATAATTTACTGCTGATTTTAGAAAAATAGGAGTAAATTTTAGGATTTTTAATATACAGTAAAAACCAGGTGAGTACAAATACAGGCAGCTATGTGTGTGTTTGAGAGCACAGGGAACAGGACAAAACCCACTCTGAGAGCCCTTCAAAGAATTGTTATATGGTTGTTGAAACTTCAGGGTAGAGAAGCAAAAAAAAAAAAAAGGGAATTTAAACTACTTTTTATACATTACTAAAAGATTGGAAAACATGTTATTGTGAATAATTGTACTCATTAGTCTTTAATAAGAAGAAAAAAGTAAAAAAAAAAAAGATCCCACTGTTCTATTACTAAATAGAAATCATATAAATTTACTAAAACTAGAGAAAAACTTATATTTGAAGCTTGCTGCAATGAATATTTATTGTTGAATATATGCAAAGTTAAGTATTCAGATAAAAATACTTTTGCTAATTTTATTTGATGACATACTGCAATGATTATTTAATGTCGCATATTAAATGATGCTAAGAAGCCAGATAAAAATATTTTTGCTAAATAAACACTGTAACTGCAATTTTTACGAATGATCGAATTTAAATTTTTTCTTTCTTTCTTTTTTTTTTTTTTTTTTTTTATTGCTCAGATTGGGCAAGCATAGTATGTCTTTTTGATGCTTATTTTCACCCGCTGAAAATGTGTCCTAAAGAAAATAGAATAAAGATAAGTTATTTTTAAGATATTTGGGTCGAGAGTAAAAACATGTTTTTAGCTATCTAAACTAGGCCTTCTCTGTGTTTATATTCCTATTAGCTTGACCAATTAGTTTGAATCTAATGAATATCAGGTGATTGGCACACACTGTTTGCTAAGTTGGTCAGCGCTTTGTGAGAGGTGCTAACTCTAAGATCATATTAAGGTTTGTGAGGAGGAGGGAAAAGACAGAGGCATTGTTCTCTTGACCTCTAGTTCTTGCTAGAGGTGACACCAGAAGACCAGTGTGGCCCAGGGAAATTTAGAGAGGTGCATAGTGGAAGCCTTAGTGGGTCTTTGATTTTGTAAGCAAATGAAAGCTGGGTTTTTTTGTTGTTGTTGTTGTTGGTTTTTTTTTTTTTTTCAAAATCCACTTCAGTTGAATTTCCTCAGCCCGTGCTGGTCTGTTCTTCATTTGACAAGTGCCATTTATGATGTTTGTTCTCTCAACTGACACTGTGCTTTCACTGCTGTTCTAAACCAGAAAGAATCACTCTGTTTTCTGGTTGGAGAAGAGCATCAGTGGTTGTTTCCATTCTTTAGGATGATGAAATTATTTGGATATTTTGTTTCAAAGGATCCTTACTGTGGAATAGCAAACAAAACTGTTTGCCAACCATTGTCTTTTCCTGATGTCCTTCAGTGGTGGAAGGAATTTTGCTCAAAGCCATCACAAAGTGTTGGCTATTGGGTTAACTGTTTCACATATTCAATAATGTAATAATTATGCTTTATAATAGTCTATGAGTCATCAGGATTATTGCTATAACCTCAACAGTGTGGCCTTACATTGATTAAACTAAAGAGACTTGGATTTAACTATTTTGTTACTTAATTGGAGGTAGGGGTGCAAAGGTCAAGGTCTCCTTATGTAGTTCTGGCTGTCCTGGAACTTGCTATATAGAACAGGCTGGCCTTGAACTAAAATCTGGCTGCCTTTGGATCCCAAGTGCTGGGATTAAAGGTGTGTGCCACCATACCTGACCATTGATGTTAGTTTTTAATCCCAATATGCATTACTTTTTGAAATGAATTCAATGGTCAATCAGTGAATTTCATAAAGAATCTGGTATGATTAGTTGGATGATGAAGAGAGATCATTCTCAAGCAGAAAAGTGAGTCTCAAGACCGTCAGGCATTTGTCTTTTCTCCCTTCAGATTGTATTGCCTTTAATTCTAAAATAAATATGACAAAATTATTTGACTTCTAAATTACTCACCAATACCCTGTCTTTACCATGTTAAACAAACTCAGAAGGAATTTCAAGGTGGAACAATGCATAAGTTAGGTTTAATATATTTGGTTTCAAAACAATAAACTTGAGCCGGGCAGTGGTGGCGCATGCCTTTAATCCCAGCACTTGGGAGGCAGAGGCAGGCGGATTTCTGAGTTCGATGCCAGCCTGGTCTACAGAGTGAGTTCCAGGATGGCCAAGGCTACACAGAGAAACCCTGTCTCGAAAAAAAAAATTAAACAATAAACTCTCTCAGCCCCCAAACTGAAAAGACAGCATCATATCTGATCATATTTTATCAAGAATGCATCCAAATCTTTGAATGATTATTATCAGGAATTTTCCATTGTTATAATTATGTAGTATTAGCTATTTGGCCTAATTTTAAGAATGAGAGCTTCTTAGCTATTGCTTGCCACTAAAGAAGGCTGCATTGGCATGATAACCTATTGTCCAACAATGGTCTGAAGCCCCCAATTAGTTTAAAAAGTATCCAGGACACAGTAGTTGATGAACAGCTTGGCTCACTTCAATTGCTTGTAGAGAATGCAGATACTGATTCCCAACTACAAAGTCACGGGTCTGCTTTTGTTGGATGAAACCTTTAAGATGGAGATTTGGGAGGCTGGAGAGGTGACTCAATGTTTAAAAGCACTGGCTACATATCTAGAGGACCTGGGTTCAATTCTCAGCACTACATGGCAGCTCACAATAGTATAACTCAAGAACCAGGGGATCCTACACTGTCTTCTGGGCTGCACAGCCACTAGGCATGCAAACGGTACGTGGACAATGATGCAGACAAAATACACATGTAAAATTTGAGAGGGAGACTTGATTAAACCTTGGATAGATCCCAGTACTCTTTAATTTATTCTTTCACTTATCCCTGGTGTCTCTCTGTGCTGGGAAGGTGCGGCTTGCAAAAGGAAAGGCAAGTCTCTCTTAAGGAGTTTTCAGTCATGAAGAAGACCAGTGGTCGAGCAATTAAGTACAACCCCATAAAGAGTAAACTGGGATGTAAAAGGGAGTTATGAGAACATTAATGTTGTTTCCAGGCCTATGCAGGGAGGAGGGTTCCTCTGTCCCCAGTTGCCAAAATAAATAAATAATAATAATAACTTGACAGAGTTCAAATAATCCCTCACTATTCTTGCTCACAGAAGCACTTTCTAAGAGAAGTCATGATTCTTATTGATTTTCAAATAAAATGTTCGCATATCAATATCTCAAAACTTTATAAGAGCAGACACAGTGGGCATTACAGAGGTTTGCAGCAAGCAGCACAAGGACAATGCAGATGAATACACTGCGAGTCTCATTTATGTCCCGATGTTTTGATGTTGCTCACTTTGAAGAGTCACACTCAGCCTAAAATAGATTCACTGACTTTCATTTCTCTTCCATGTCACACTTTCTAGTGTAGTGAGTGTAAATGTAATGAGTAGTACACATTACACACATTTCTAGCGTAATGAACAGTAAACTGAGGCAAACCGAGGATGAAGGACTTTTCCTTGTGAATTATAGGACAACCCCTTCTAGGACAACCCTTCCTCAACTCCGCAGAGTGTCTCCACTGTGTTTATGTCTCTATTACAAAGGCAGTGTATTGACGGGGTTGCAATGAATGAATGAAATGTCCTTGTTTTCAAACTGGGCACTTTATTATCTTCTTATTGACTCCTTCATAAAAATGTAATCAATTATCCCTAATAAGGTTTATTTAGGACATATGACTATTTAAATTTTGAACTGGCAGAGGTCAAATTGTATTGTCCAGAATACTCTCAAACCCTTAGGCTCAAGTGATTCTCCCACTTCAGCCTTTCAAGTACTGGGACTATGGGTGCTCACCACCGCATCTGGCTCATTTAAAGTGTGTGTGTGGGGGGGTGGGGAGTTGGAGGGGAGGGTTAGTGCATGAGGAAGCCAGAGGTCAATGCCAAGTATCTTTCTCTATTGCTCTCCATCATAATTATTTTAGGTGGTGTTTCTCATTGAACCAGAGCTTATGAATTGGTTTGACTGGTTCCTAGTAACCTCTAGGGATCTATCTGCCTGTTTCCAACCCCTTAGTCCTAGGGTTACAGATGTGTGCCACCATGCCTGTTATTTTGAAGTGTGCTGGGGACTCAGTCAGGTCCTCATGCTTATGTTGCAGGCACTTCAGTGACTGAGCCATCTCCCTATACCTCTGGCTCAACATCTGTAAAAACTCTTAACAAATACTGCATCTACATATGCCAGACACAGGGCTAAATATTTTTACATATAACATCTTCTTAACAGATTCAATATTCAACTAAACTACTGGGAGTGTAGTTCAGTGGTAGAACATGTGTTTGGCATGTATAAAGCTCTAGGTTCGATTTTGGTTATACATGAATCTCTCTCTCTCAACACACACACACACACACACACACACACACACACACACACAAACCTCAGTGGTTGTGAAGCATTATTCTCAAGACACACTCGTCTGCAAATTTCCATAAAGAAGGACAAAGATTAAACGGATAAATTAGTTTTGTCCTGATGTTACTGAAATTTCTGAATCGTCGTAGTTTTAAGATGCTACAAGTTACTGTTCTGTACATATTTTAGGCAATGTGCTTGCAAATGTGCTGGAGTCAAATGTGTCCATCATTTCTGAAAATCTGGGTTTACGGGCTGAGCTGTGGAGCTGCGATAACAGCAACCCTTGCCTGGGATGCTTCTAGCTGTTTGTCCCATTATTTGATGGGAGTGGGGTGCGAATGTTATCTTAGTGTACTTAACTTTATTGCTTTTAATAGAAAATCATTTAATAGAAAAACATTTTATTTTTAAATTATTTGTGTTTTCATACATTATAAGTATATTATTAAATAAAAATTGTAAAATTTTGCATGGTGGTGCTTGTCGGCATTCCTTTTTCATTACCCTCACCCCCTCCCACACATACACACATTACTGGTCTTGTCTTTCCAGCTAAAGGTCACCTGTTCTTCTCATTCACCCTTTAGGCTGCTGCCTGTGTCTTCACAGTCTCCCTGGTATCCTCATGTCCCATACACATACATATTTGAATCTAGAGTCCCCTATAAGACAGAAAATGTTGTATTTGTCTTTTTTGAGCTTGGGTTATTTTGCTTCACATGATATCTAGTTCCATCCGTTTTCTCAGAGATGACTCAATTTCATTCTTCTCTACAGCCAAAGAGAGGTCTCATTTTCTTTATCCATTTTTCTGGTGATCGGTAGCTAAACTGGCTATCCCTGTTTGTCCGTCGATACACATGGATGGGCAGATACCTTTGTGGGTGGCTGACTCATTCCTTCAGGTATATCTCCAGCACTGGCATAGTCGTTCTATTTCTAGTGTTTTTGTTTTTTTTTTTTGGTGTGTGTATGTGTGTTGGTGATGGTGTTGATGGGACGTGTGTGTACCATGATGCCCATGTGGAGGTCAGAGGACAACTTTGAGAGTCCCTCCTCACCTTCTACATTTCGTGAGGCTGTCGCTCTCTTGTTTTAACATTACACTGCTTGCTCCAGGGTAGCTGCTGGCCCATGAGCAGAAGGGGAACTCTACCTTGACCTCCTATCTTGCCAAGAATGCTGGGATTACTGACAAGCACTACCATTGACACAAGTTCAGGGAATCCAAACTGAGGCCTGTCAATCTTGTTTGGTAACACTTTCACCTACTAAGTCATTATCTCCTTAGCTCTACTTTTAGTTTCTTGAGAAACTGCCACACAAATATCCAAAGTGGATGCACTGGTTTATTGTTGTAGTAATTATTTAAAAAGGCCTCTGGCTCAGGCCGACTATCTAAGCTACAGCAGCTCTGCCTAGCCCAGCCACCATGTTTCTTGGCTAGGGCCACATGCGTGCTGCAGCTAGAACCAGCCGCCAGAAACACCAACCCTGCCACCGACTAGATGCCAGTGTGAGAGATAGCTCTGCCAATCTTCCACGCTGTCTCCGTAAGGCAGGGCATTGCCCAGATCATTCCGCCATCCATGTGGGTCCAGTAAGAGAATGAGACTCTAATTCTTATAGATTAATCAAAGACTTTATATGTTTGATAATGATTAATAACAAGATGCCCATACAAAGAGAGTTGTGTCCCAATTAGCTAACCTAATTATAAGTTTATAAGTTGTTCTCCACGAGTGCTCTCCATACCTGTGTGGTTCTCCATTCTCCTACATCTCTGCTCTTGTCTCCTCTCCTGTCTCCTAGCTCCTCCTCTTTCCTTTTCCTCTTCCTCTCCTAACTCCTCCCACCTTAGCTCCTCCTACAGTTTATACTCCTACTAAGGGTGCCTAAGAAATTCCTCTCTCATGATGTCATCACAGCATTTGTTACCATTCGTTCTCTTAATGGAGGGTAAGCCATTCTGACCGCACTAAGAAAGAATCTCAACATAGTTTAACCTGTATTTCCTGATGGCTGATGGTGTTGAACACAAATGTTTATTGGTCATTAGATATTATTCTTTTCTAGAATTCTCTGTCAAATACATTTAGCTGTTTATTGGTTGGATTTGTGTATGTGTGTGTAGCTTCCTGAGTTCTTTATAGATTCTGTATATTTATCCTCATGTCAGATGTATAATTGACAAAGCTTCTTCTATTCTGCAGGCTATCTGTTTATTCTGCTCTGCAGAAGCTTTTCAACTTCATGCAGTCAGGATGCCCCTGTGACTGGGTTCTAGTAAGGATCCTCTTTTGAGATATAGACTGTCTAGATCCCCTGAATTTTCATGGAGCAAGTTATCTCCTTGACCCGGTTTTATAAAGCACAATCCTCACTCTTTAGAACTTTACTTTCATGAATTAATTACCCCACAGACTCCACTTCCAAATATCATCATATTTAGACTTGAGTTCAGTAGATGAATTTTAAGGGGATATAAACAGTACATTGAGTTGGCTATTTAATTTTATAAGACAGTGCTAAATATTTTCCTCAAATGATTATATTAGCATTGTTCCTAGTAGCAAAAGTACTATATACTGGGCTTTCAGTGAGTATCATGAAGCTGCACATAGAATACATATACTCTTATATAATCCATATGTTCCTTACAAAGTTTACTGACAATTTGCTAATTGGAAAATAGCTAAAGCATTAGGGAAATAAGACTCAACTTAGTTATCTGACAAGCAATGGGGAAACTGTCTGACTGTGGGGAAACTTTGTTTGTTTGTTTTCACCTTGAACAAAGTAAGGGGGAAGACCTTATTGAGAGCTTATGCATATCTGCCATAATTTGGATACTGAGGTGTATTGTGTGCAAGGTATGAAAAATTCAATTCAAGAAATGAATTGAAGGCATTTTGGATCAATGGTGCCACTAGACAGTCAGCAAAGGCAGATACTAATATTCTATGGAGGAAGAGAAAAAAAAAAACTTCAAACCAGTCCTCAAATAATTCCCAAAGAAAATAAGCTATTAACTAAAACATCATAAAACACATGTAGACTCAACAGACGAGAATCAATAGAAACAACAGACAGCAGAACCAAATCTTAAAAGAATATTATATTACTTATATTAATAATTAAAGTATTATACATAAATACTTAATTATTTCAGTAGATAAGAGAAGCCTTCAAAATTATGAATAATAGAAGCATACATTTGGATGTTTATTTTATATCACATATGGAGCCAATTCAAAACACATTGTAAGATCCAAAACTGACAAACTGTTACAAGAAAAGATTCTTGATTTGTTGGTCCCTGCCATGACTTTTAGAAATGTCATCAAAAGCAGAGGGAACAAAGATTTTAAGATAGACAAACAGAATTGCATCAAACTAAAAAAAAAAAAAACAAAAACAAAAAAAACCCCAAAAAACCAACAACAACAAAAAAACCTAAGCAGTCAACACAGCTGTGGACAAGAGAAGATATTTTTAAGATACAGTGTAACAGCTATATTTACCAATTTGACTATCACATTGTAACCACAATTAAGATGTATCTTTCCAGTTTCTCAAAAAGTTCTCTCTTGCTCCAACTCATAAGAACCCTTCCACACCAAGTATTGTGCATTTTCCTAAATCTCACACAAACAGAATCATGTGGTGCACAGTCACCTGTGTGGTGGCTTATTCGATTACACAAAAACACCATTGCGATCTGTCCATGTTGTTATTTATAGTTTTTTCTGTTTGTCCCTGAGTGATATCCCATCATATATCAAAGGTTGTTTTTAGATTCACTATTTGCTGAAAATGTGGATTGCTTTCAGTTCTTGACTCTTACAACATTGGAAAGCTACCATAAAACTCGTGTGCAGGTAAAACAGAACCATCTGATCATTCGGATGTTTTTATTTGTGTGTATAAATTCCTAGGAGTGAGGTTTGGGGACCATATGGTAAGTATATATTTAACTTATAAGAAAATGAAATCTGTTTCCCAATGTAGTTGGGCTATTTTGCATTCCTATCAGGAATGTATGATGTCACACTTCAAAGCATCATTATTTTGAACAGCTAAGAATAGAAACAACCCAAATGTTCACTGTCAGAAAACAGATAAATTATATAATATATTCATTCATAAGACCCAACAATTTAACTACAACTGTGCAAAGCCAACATGACCAAAACATATTAAGGAAAAAAGAGTAAATCACAGAAGAATCCATATGGCAATGCTATGCATTTGTATGCTTCTAAAATGTGTCAAGGTGCAGGGGGTTTCTGAGAATGCTTCAAAGGTGTTGACAACAGCCCACGTCTTAATTTAGGGAGAGGAATACTAATATTTGCTTATTTTCATCCTCCCTGCCCACAGATAGGGTTTCTTTGTGTAGCCCTGGCTGTCCTGGAATTCACTCTGCAGACCAGGCTTGCCTCGAACTCAGAGATCTGCTTGTCTCTGCCTCCTGAGTGTTGGGACTAAAGGTGTATGACACCACTGTCTGGTGTTATTTTCTTTCTTTAATGGGCGCAAAGCATCTTGTACAAACATATGTGTGAGATGTTCTTACTATGAAAGTTAAGGAAGGAAAATACAGTTCTTTAGTGTTGTCGTTTGCTTTTCTTTGAAAAGGAGAAAATAATTGGCCTGGACCTTTCTCCTACTCTGTCATGTGTTTTCCTAACTCTATTTAGTATTCTGCATACTTCCTCAGGGAAGGTGCCAACTTGGTACTGAAGTAATTCTGGGATGCATTTGCATCTCTCAGAGTGGGCAGGTAGATGTCTGACTCTAGGAATATTAATGGAGGTAGTTCAATTCACACAGCCCTGTTTATGGAGATGGGAAGTGGCCCACCCAATGCCTAACGTGGTTTGGGAAGACGATTTACTTCTAAAATTATACCAAGAAAGGCTGCGTCCTCTATTTATTCCTTTTCCAATAGAATTATTTAAAATTGAGGGTTAAAAACCACATAAAACAACCTGATAGCCAAATATAGAGGGTATTTCATCCATTCTGGAAAGCTGAGCTGGACACATAATTAAATAAGACTGCAATGTTGATAGCAAAATTGTCTCACTCTCCTTTCTAGGTCATGTCATGGCAATATAAATTCAGGAAGCTGAAAAATCTCATAAGATCAAAGCGCCAGTGAGCAAGATGGAGAGGCAGCAGGAAACACAGGCTTCATGCGTTTTAGTAATAATGAGAGAGCCGTGAGAGAGTTCTGTCAGTGTGTGCATGGTCATCCACCCCCTTAGACCATTTTACTAAACAAAATAATTTTTTAAAGATTTTATTTATTCTATGTCTATGAGTACGCTGTCGCTGTCTTCAAACACAACAGAAGAGGGCATCAGATCCCATTACAGATAGTTGTGAGCCACCAGGTAGTTGCTGGGAATTGAACTCAGGACCTCTGGAAGAGCAGTCGGCGCTTTTGTTATAGTTATGAACTCTTTACAGTTTCTACTGTAAATATTTATAACATCATAAAATTTATTTGAATAAAATTCTGCTCCCCCCAAAAAACCTTTATTAACAATTCAATTTTTAAATTTCTTCACTGTTAGAAATTACAAGTGAATGATTTGAGAAATACTTTTAAATATAGAGGGCTAAGACATGAGCGTTTAAATTATTAAATGACAGTACAAATCACTAGTAATCAATGCTTATGGAATTACTATTAATATATAAACTCCATTAATTGAAACTGTTTTTTAATATTAGTCACTAGTTTGGCTTCCTTTTAAGCCTGAGCCAAGGCTGAACTAAAAGTAACTACTTTAAAACTGGATTACTTGTTCTATTGTGCTCTGTGGCACTTAGAGATCTAAACTACATTTTAGGGAGAAGGTGAAGAAGCCACGGAGAGGTAGGATGGCTTGGCCATGTCATCGGACAGTGTCTGAGTCACTGGAGGATGTGTTAGCTAGTCCTTAATGGATCTCACTGCTAAGTGATTAGTCTCAGTTACGCAATGAGTTCAGATTTGTTCTTATTGATTAAACCACAGGGAAATCCTAGCCTAGGCCAAGGATGCATTTAAAATTTATTTGTTTTTATTTTGTGTGCATTGGTGTTTTGCCTGCCTGTATGTGTCTGTATGAGGGTGTAAGATCCTCTGGAACTGAAGTTATAGACAGTTGCAAAGTGCTGTGTGGGTGCTGTATTAGCTTGGGCCCTATGCATTTAATTTTTTAAAAAATCTGGAACACAGGATCACATTTAAAAACTTGAAGGCCAGAAGAAGGCATTGGGTGCCCGGGAACTTGAATTACAGATGGTTGTGTGATCACCATGTAGATGCTGAGAATTGAACCCAGGTCCTTCAGAAAATTAACCAGTGCTCTTAACAGGTGAGCCATCTCTCCAGCCCCAAAGGCTGTGGTAAGGCAGAAACACAGGATAGGGAGGAACTGCTCACCCATGGCTGGAAACAAAACAGTCTAAAGTCTCTTTGTGGTGGATTTGGTTTAACACGTGTATTATGATAATTAAGTTCCCAAAATTGCAAGAGATTCTGCAAGTAAGACGCTGAGGGTCCCCGCCCCCAGTTGGCTCTGATTGGTAAGTTGCCAGCGCCAATGGTTGGGCAAGGAGACAGAGGCAGGACTTTAGGATTCAGAGGGCAAGGGAGGAGGATTTAGAATCACCGTGGGAGTGGGGGAGCGGGGTGGGAGCGGAGGAAAAAGTTCTAGGCTTGAGAGCTGCAGAAGAGAGGGCATATCAATCTTGTAAGAGCTGGAATAGAGCAACCCCAGGGGGCCCTGATTGGGTCTAGGGTAGCAAAGATGGAATATAGGTTTTAGTAATAACTCAGGAGTACCAGAGAGGAGGTGTTAGCAACATGGAAGTTTGGGAGTGGCCTAGCCATTGCGTCGTTTAAGGCATATTAAAATAGAGGGCTGCGTCTGTGTGTTTCATTCGGGAATTCCGAACATTGGAGCAGATAGCGAGGAACTCGCACCATGCTGCTGGGCGATTTGAGTAGAGAATAATTGCCTACTGCAACATCTCTGTCTACTTGCTCTCACTCTTTCTGGCAAGTCCATTCCTTCATTAGAGCCTACTCTTTGGGGGATTCCAGCATATACGGAAGATCCACGAGATATCTGGCCTTGTGGACTGAACAACTGCTGGATTCTTAGACTTCCCATCAGTAAACAGACACTGTTGGTCTAGCTGGACTGCAGCCTATAAGCTACTCTAATAATCATACATATACATATATGTATACAAATAATATATATGTATATAAATATATTTTCATTCATGCTATCAGCTTGTCTTTCTAGAGACACCTGACAGATACAGAGCAAGCTTTGACAGAGCTGAAAGAGTAGAAAGCAGAGACACAGAGGAGAAAGTACTGTGACTACGGAGACACTAGTGTGCATAAACCAAGGAGCGCAGGCAGCTAACAGGAGTTAGGAGAGAATCAAGAAGACTCTTCTAGAGTCTCTAAAGCTTATACACTTCAGGATTTCTAACTGACATTAACATTGAACTTCTGGCCACTCATTCTTATTTTGAATGGCCAAGGTTGTAGTACTGCTCTCTAGCAGATTAGGAAACAGAAATGCTGTCCAGATTTTGTTATCTTTTCTTCAGATCCATGCAGTCGGTTATTTGAACATGGAGTGTTTCAGACAAACTTAAGATTTATCTGTTAATTTTTTTTCCCCAGGGGCTGGAGAGATTGGTCAGTGGTTAAGCATACTAACTGTTCTTGAAGAGGACCCGAGTTCAGTTCCCAGTGCCCATGTCAGGGTACTCTAACTATAGTTCCTAGGGTCCCCATGCATTCTTCCGGCCTCCACAGATGCACAGGAGACATACATCACACACATATGCACACGCACACATGCAGGCACACAGGCACACAAATCCTTTAAAAATTTCCAAAAGCAGAGATGGCTGAAGTGTCAGTGTTTCTAATCGCTTCCCTACACAGATATTTGTTCTCTGAAAACTAGCACGGAATGTCAACAAATTTAAAAAAGAAATGCTTAAAAGAAGTAGATACTAATTCATGTAAAAACAAAGCCTTGTCAAAGACTAGCCACCCCTCTGCCTAGAAACAACGAAGAGCTTACTTTGTGTTTATTCAAATGTCAAAAACTCAGGAATCCACAGCTAAAAAGAGTTTTGTTTTGTTTCTCTGCAGAAAGAACCCATGAGCTCTCCTGTCTGGAAGTGTGTTTACTGCCTAATTTCACCTATCCACTTTCTTCCTTCAACTTTTCTTCTGTGGCCTTTTTGCAACCAGCAGAGGAAACACAGACTATTATGGGAATCTCTCCAAATCACTCCAGTTTCCAAAGCTTCGCTGAGATTTGCCAAGGCATCACAAGTGGATTGCCGATGTGCTCCTTGTGTTTGGTTTGTGAATCCAAAGGAGACGTGGATTTTACTTCTCAGGAACAAACATCAAAAGGTAAACACAAAGGAATAGACTGACATTTACCAAGTCTAAATTAAGTTGTTCTGGAAAAAAAAAAAAAAGCAAACAGGGCACTGAGGCTTGAGGGACGTCTCAGCATCTCTTTCAGAGGACCAGCATCCACATGGAGCTGCTCACACCTAGCTGCTACTCTAGTGCTGGGGATCTGATACAATCCTCTGGCCTCTGCAGGCACTGGACTTGTGTGTACATGCATTCACACAGATGCAGAGTAAATATCAAATAAATATTAAAGACAAGAAAAAGCTGGCATGCTGGAGAGCCTTCTTGGAATCCCAGAGATGCCAAAGTGGGAGACAGAAACAGGCAGGTCTCTGGAAGCTCACTGGCCATACAGGGTAGGCTACTTGGTGAAGTTCTACTAGGTCAAAGTCTCAAACAGAAGTCACCTGAGTCAGAAGGCACCTGAGGAATGGCACCCGAGGTTGTCTTCTGACCTTCAACTGCCCATGCTTGTCTGAATACACTGTGCCCTGCCCTAAACATTCTGTTTTAACATCTAGTGACACTGAAACAGTGGTGTGGCTTCTAATGAGTGACTTCACAGGGCCTTGTAATCTTGATGAATTTTAGTTTAACCTATTGAAAACAAAATACTCCTTCATAAAATCCATCAGAATGCCCGTGTAATTCACATGCATTTACTAGCTAAAAGCTTAGCTGGGTATTCTTTTCAGCTAGTTATTGTTTAAAATAAAATTTAAAAACAAACAAACAAAAACACTTCTAAGTAAAGGCTTAGCAATCACCCACCAGGTATGATTGATTGTCTTTTGTCTGGCTCTCCAATGGGCCTTTTGAGGGCAAGACCTTTGCCTTCATTTACTACCATATCCCCCCTTTCAGCACCATGCCTGATGATGTCGCGTCCGCCTTGACCAGCAATTAAGACACGACATGGTTGGATCCTTCTCAGACAGCTTTATTGCAGGAACGAATCTTGACTTATGGACGGGGACCCCAAGCAACAGAAACGAGCTGATTATATATCCGCCCTAAGCAGGCTAGGTGGCATGTTCTCTAAGGATAGGTTAGGCTGCCAATACCTCATTAGCATAAGCCCGATCAGGCGGGGCTCAAGGCAGACGCATGCCAACGGGTTTGTTTATTCAGAAAGCTGAACTGGTCTTGGAAAACCGGCGCCATCTTAAATCGGCTGCCTACATGACATAAATCACAATAGACACTCAGTAAATATTTGTTGAATGAAGGAAGGAACGAACAAAAGAAGAGCTGTATATTCTCTGCAGTGCCTAATGGGGCATTGCATATGATCATAGTTAACTTGGACTATCAAACTGATATATAACTAGTCATGTGGGAAGAGGGAATCTCACTGAGTAATTGCCCAGATAAGATTGGCCTGTAACCATGTCTGTGAGGTGTTTTCTCAGTTACAAGTTGATGTGTTGGGCCCAGCCCACTATGGGTGGTACAATTCCTACTTGGGTGGCCTGAGCTATCTATATAAAAAGGGTAACTGAGCAAGCCAGGTGATCCAGCCAGTCAGCAATAGTCCTCCACAGTCTCTGCTTTAGTGTCTGCCTCTAGATCCCTGCTTTAAGCTCCAGTCCTGGCATCCCCCAGTGATAGACTGTAAACTGTGAGCCAAATAAACCCAAGTTGCATTTGGTCATGGTTGTACCACAATAGAAAGCAATAGAAAGCAGAACACATGTGTTATGAGATCCTCATATATGATATAGTTAATTGAAATGAATCAAATTGATCACTGAGAAACCAAGCAATTCATTCACAGTTGTGAAATATGCTGGTGGCCTCAAGCCTCAACATCATCACCAATCACTCATCACACACACCACCACACCCATCACCACCATCACCATCACCAGCATCACCATCACATCACCTTTATTTAGTAGAGGTGATGCTCCTGTGTCACTAGTTATTGAACTCTTCTTTTTCATTCTTTGGGAATAGCAACAATATTCCTTGGCATTGGCTTTGGACAAAATTGTTATTCCTGTAGTTTTATAACTGTCTTTATATTTTGCCCCGAATCTACAGAAACAAGTTGGGGCAATGCCTCTGTGATGATGGATGACTAGGAAGGAAGCGTTTTAAGAGCAGGTGGTTGGCAGCCATCACTGCTCTGCCGCCTCAGACATCTGTGAACAGGGCTTTGAAATGTGGCAGTCATCCTGGCTGTGTAACAATCACCCCACCAACAGCGGCTTGAAATACAACAATCCCCTCCTCTCTTTTCTTTTCCCTTCCCCTCCCCCTTCTCTCCTCTTCTTCACTTTTGTTCCCCTCCCCTCTCCTTCCTTCTCTCCTGGCTCAGGCTTGGGGCAGCACACTCTGTTGCAGTTGGTGAGCAGATGCCACAACTCAGGGGGAGCAAGGAAGCTGGGGACAGCTCTCTTCACAGGGTCACCTGGGAAGACTGAAACCTTTTTTAAAAAGATTTATTTAGTTCTATTTTTTTGTGTGTTTGTATTTGCTTGTATCTGTTCACTACGTGTCTGCAGTACCCACAGAGGCCAGAAGAGGGCATGGATCCCCTGGGACTGGAGTTGCAGAGGGTGTGCATGAGCTGCTGGGAATTGAACAGGGTCCTTTGGAAGAGCAGTGCGGTCCCTTAACTGCTGAGTATTCTATCCCTGTCATCTTATGCTAGCTTTGCATAGTCATTTCTTAACTGCTGAGTCATCTCTTCAGACCCCCTTTTCCTTAGGCATTTGTGGTTTCCCTATTTCAGTTATTGTGAACTGTGGGAATACAAATACGTCTTTGAGAGTCTGATTTCGGCTCTTTAGGTTATATGCCAGAAAGTGAGCTTGTTGGTGTAAATGGTGATTAGACTGTTCAGCCTTTGAGGAACTTATTGACTATTTCCCAAGCTGACTTGGAAATAGTATCTATCCCACTGTCAGAACAAGGACTCCAAACTCCCCCCACTCTCAGCAGCACTTACTTCTCCTTCCTTGACGGGATTCCTTACATATCTTGGATATTAACTTTTAGCAGCTATACACTGTGACTCTTTCCTCCCATCCCATGGGCTGGCTCTTCCCTCTGTGGATGGTTTCTTTTATGTTGTCTTTCCACTTGCATTCACCTGGGTCTTCCTTGAGCAAGGTAGCCATAAAGTGAGTCTTTTCACAGTGACTCAAGACTGGTCTTTGTATCCCAAAGGATCAAGTGGAACTTCTTCACTTTTTTTCTGCTTGGTGATGCAGTGCATTTTTCCCTCTGCACGTGACTATCTTAAAATTAGGTCTGGGGTCTTGAGAAAAGGACCACAAAATACAAAATATTTCAGCAAGGCAAAAAAGGTTTGCTTTTATAGAAGGATATGTAGCCAGCCTTAATCAAACAAGCAAGTATGCCCTCCAGGAGTCTCACTGGATTTTCATTTCTAACTACAAGGGGTCCTAGCCTCACTGGGAGTGGCCAGCACTTAGCCTTGCCTTCTGCTGCTGACTAACTTAAAGCAACGAAGCTGAGAACTGCTGTAACTGAGACAGGATGCTACAATGTTGAGCTCTTACTTTGATCTTAGAAAACTGCTGACTGGGAAGGAATTTTTTCAAGGTGGTAGCTTTACAAATTTCTTTAAAGACAGATCTAACTGTGTCTCCTTTAGATCTTTGATAGAAAAGACAATATTTCATTTCCATCCCACAAGGAGAAACCATCTAACTCTCCAGTACTCTCTGGGGAGGGAGTTAAATCCCCCTATTTGTGGGAAGTCGGTAAAATTTTGGAATAACCTTTGGTGTAGACTGAAATGTAGTCTCTCAAATTTTAATATGTTGAAGTATTAACCTTCAACATCTGAGGCTGTGACGTTATTTGGAATAAGATTGTGGTACATATAATTTTCTTAAGATAAGATTGCCATCCTGGAACCTAGCCCAGTATGACTGATGTCCTTTTAAAAAGGAGAACTTTGGACTAGGGAGGTGCTCATTCTTAAAGTGCTCACCAGGCAAGCACAAGGACCCAAGAACCAGAATGAAAAGCTGTGTGTGTAACACGTACTTGTAATCCCCGCAGTGGGGAAGTGGAGACGGAAGGATCCCTGGGACTTGATGATCAGCCAGTTTAGCCAATCAGCTTCCTGCAAAATAGCAAAGGCTCACATCTGCCCCCTACAGGTGTACATGTGTACATGCAGGCACACACATCAGTTTACCGGTACACTTACTATGCCAATACATGGACACAGAGAAACACACACATGAAAAATACCACGTGAGGATGAAGGAAGTGACTAAGGTGGTGTTTCTGTAAGCCAAGGAAAGGCAATGATTTTAAAAAGTTACAAATTTGATAATTATTTGTAGTGCCTATAACTTCTTTTTCTATTTTGTTCTATACAAAAGAGGAGATTGTTTGAGGTTGAGTCTTTGTCTGTTTGTGATTGTTTTTTGTGTGTGTTTTTTTGTTTGTTTGGTTTTTGTTTTTTTTGCAGTTTTTTTTTTTTTTTGAGACAGAGCCTTGCAATGTTACCCTGGTACTGTCTGTCCTACCTCAGCATCTCAGGCTTCACAACTCTACCCAGTGATACTTAGCTCTGAACTGTGTTTTCTTATTAGATATCACCACTCTTCAAATAATCCATTCTTAACCTCTCTGTAGGTCTTGTCATGAGGGGATTAATGGAAGTGAAGGCAAGTGACTTTTACTCACCCTGTCGGCATTTCAATATCACTGCTGCTCTTCTAGCTGACCCTATGAAGGAAGACAACACTACCTGCACCCCTGAAACCCATCCTGGAAAAGCCACTGCTGTAGATGAAGATCCAGCCAGGGAGATATCTCTCAACCACACTTGTAGATTTATGAAAATATGAACAACTGCACTCACATTTTCTTGCACCTAGAAATGGATGTAAAATGTAAGTTTGAAGGAAATTAGAGGGAATGGGAGAATTTTGGTATCTATACATAAATTAGGAAAGAGATGTGACATTCACCAAATGTCACTGGAAGTCGAGTAGCTGAAGAATTTTGTTGCTGAAATAATGCAGCCTGAAGGAATACTAGTCTTTTTTATCTGTTTACCTTTCCTTTCGAAATGTGTTTTTATGGGACTCAGCCATAACCGGAGACAGAGGTGGTGTAACTGGGCTGTGACAGATATAACCTGGGACACTAGGAAGGGACACTAGGAAGATTCTCTGTCCTAGGAAAACTGTTGTCTGTCTGGTATCTGTGCTCGATGAAAACCAACAAACCTCAGAACTCAAAGGTGGGAGTTCTTTTAAAAGGTAAATATCCATATAGGATTAAAGTTGGCTTCTAGCCAATTTACACATCCTCTCTCAGAGTTGACACAGCCTGGGCGAGAAGAGTTTTCTGATGGGATGCTGTGTGGATTAGGCACTTGGCGGTCACTGGTTGATTCTAAGGGGAAAGAAGGTCAGATGTATCTAAATTCTGTTTAAGGCCAATTAAGTTCCTAACACCCTGTTCTGATCCCCACAGTTAATATTTTTTTTGCTAGGCACTGTGCCCCCACCTCAACAGTAAGGACTATGATTAGAAAGCATCTCATGGTGTATCCCTTCAGCAAGTGCCTTCTGTATGTCAAGCAGCGTGCTGGGATGGGAGCCCAGAGTCAGATGAACATAAAACTAGGCAACAGAATCACCTATAAACAAGTGCCTCCTGTGGTGCTCCACAGGAGCACCTGTGGAAGTCTCCCCATTATTTTAGAATGCTTTTCTAAAGCTTAAACATCTTAAAGGTAATGATTTTTTAAAATAATGTTTCTGCAAACATAGATCTATAAGGTGTAACCTCCCCAAATGCTCCATCACAGGAGTCTCTGGGGACATTTTTTATTCAAGCTGTAACAGCCTATTACCTGGCAGAAGCAGGGTGTGATCCCTCATCTCCTTGGCCACCCATCCAGCACAGTGGGATCCTCTGTCTCCGTCAGCCTTCACATTGTTGCCCCATCTCCAGGGCTCTTGCTGGACTGTTGTTAATTTGAGGGCATATTTGGAGGCCCATGACCAAGATGATTAATGGCACACAGCTCTGACTCTAGGGCTGCTGCCCGTGGCACTCTTGATATACAATAAGAACATTGATATTGGCATCACCTGGAAATGAAATGCCAGGAGTTTGAGTTGAATGGATCCCTGAGGGCCACTTGGCCAATTTCCTCATTTAGAAGCTTCATTTCATATAGTGCAAAGGTGTTCAGGGGAGCAAGTGACCCTGTTCCAGTTAAGGCTGCAAATGCCTTCTCCATTAAAGGCATGTGCCACAAACACTGCCTCTTATCTGAGGCACTATCTCATTGTATAGAATGTGTGTGTGCATGGCGTGTGTTGTGTGGTGTCTCTGTGTGTGTGCACATATGATGCATACATGTATGCCATGGCACATAAGTAGAGGTCAAAAAAACCAGGAGAAACCAGGAGTTGGTTCTGTCCTTGCTCCCTGTGAGCTATAGAGATGATGGAACTGCATGTAGTTGAGTACCTCACCCTGCTACTAATCCTTTACTGGTCTTTATAGTGTTTAATTTTTTTTTTTTTTATAATTTTTACAGCTGTCACTTGTTCCATGAAGATCACTTGGTACGTTTTAGTGCTATTAGTTTTTATGCTAGGTATCATCTTTATTATCCACAAAATACTTGGAGACCACAGGAGAATGAGGAGGCGGCAGAGTAAGTACTGAGAAATAAATGCATCGCAGGGGTTGTCTCTGTGAGGGCATTCCTTTGCCCAGGGAAAAACATACAAACATATGACCCCCGCCCCCTGAATTTCTTTTTAGTTCAGTTGGCCACTTATTGTGTACCTACTATGTGTACTATGTATGCTGGTTCTAGATACTCTAAGAGATTGCTAGTGTAGGGTAGACACCAACACCAGTGGTCGTGTGCCGTTCTCTTACATGGAAAGGCACATGGACAAGAAGGACGGGGTAAAGAAGGAGCTGTCCAGATGGTGGATGAGAGGGCTTAGTGGAGGTGAAGGCAGAGAGAGGCAGAAGACATGGTGATGTTGCAGAGTCAGAGACCCTGAGCAGAGTGGCCTCTAGGTGATAATATGAGTACGGACAATTACTAGTTAAGTACGAGTAGGGCAGAACTGAAAGAAACCTTTTAAGTCAGGATGGTAGGAGCAGTGTCAAACAAGCTTTAATCATTAGTATGACACAGGCATCACCTATCAGGAAAGACTGTGTGTGTACATATACTGGCTGCATATCAGACTTAACCAGTACTTCTTATGTATGTGATTGATCTCTTAAAGAATGTATGAAAAGAATAACCACGATAATAGGCTCTGAAGACATGTGGACTCAAGTCAAATCCTCATATTGCTATCTATAGCTTTGAGTGAGTTACCATTGCAAGACATGGCTTTTCTCTTCTGTCCTACAGGGTACTTGCTTCCACCACATGGAGCTGGGGGTAAAGGTTGAAATAAAAAGATCACTTAAGGAGTTGAACTGTGTAAGGAAATTGCTAGTGTTCTCTCTCTCTCTCTCTCTCTCTCTCTCTCTCTCTCTCTCTCTCTCTCTCTCCAGGATTTCCCTGTGTATCCCTGGCTGTCCTGGAGCTTGCTCTGTAGACTAGACTAGCCTCAAACTCACAGGGATCTGTTTGCCCATGACTCCCTAGTGTTGGGGTTACAGGTGTAGATCACCACCACACCAAATATTTTCTTTCCTCCTTTTGGTTTGCACAGCCAGTTCTCAACAAAGGATTGTAGTATTGTCCAGCAAGTTTACTTCTTATGTTCTTATGTTCTTTGACATTGTTAGTTATTGCAGCAACAGAATAACTAATGTTCACCTGTAGACAAGCCAGGGTTCCCAGTGCCCTTGATTCTTTGGATTAAGACTTTGTTGTAGGAGTTTTTGAGAGTTGGCTCAGTTCAAGTCTTATCTCTGATACCTTAGTAATAAAGGCCTAAAGTGTCATAGTTAATGAGATGACACTTTGTGCAGTTGTAGAATAACAATTTTCACTAGCTGATCAAAGCATGTGTCTTAGATGGCCTTAACTGTCAACTTGACATGATCTAGAATAACCTCAGAAGGAAGTCTCAATGGAGGGGTTGCCCAGATCAGATTGGCCTTTGGGCGTGTCTGTGTGGTTGGTAGGGTTGTCATGTTTCTTAATTGATATAGAAGGAGAGCAAGCCCACTGTGGGCAGCACCATCCCTAAGCAGGTGATTCTGAACTATATAAGAAAACTATGTAAAAAGTATCAGCCAGTCTGCAAGCCAGCTAGCAAGCAGCAGCCTCTGTGGCTCCTCCTGTACTTCCTGGCTGTGAAGTGAGTTTCCTGGTGGAGGTAAACACTATGCAGAATAATAGCAAGCAGGGCTGTGTTGACTTCCATCAAAGGTAGACTGTTACCAGGAAGTGTAAGACAAATAAATCCCTTCCCCAAGTTGCCTTTGTCATAGCCCCAGAAGGAAACCCGAACAATATGTGAACTGTACTATTATTTTTGTTTTATGCATGAAAAGGGGGAAAATTACCAAATTCAGAAAAGTTAATAGTTTTATTCAAGGCTACACAATTAACAAAATCACAGTATAAAGACTTATATCTGTTTTTTCAAATATTTATTTATTTATTTCATGTATGTGGGTATATTGTCGCTGTCTTCAGACACACCAGAAGGTGGCATTGGATGCCCATTACAGATGGTTGTGAGCCACCAAGTGGTTGTTGGGAATTAAACTCAGGACCTCTGGAAGAGTTAGCTTAGCTCTTAACTGCTGAGCCATCTCACCAGCCCAAGACTTATAGGCATTGAAATCTTTGTTATTTTAAGTAAATGTATGTTATTTGAAAATAATTCATAGTTCTATGTTTCTTGAACTATTTTCCTATATGAATACAATTAAGCGAGATATAAGGTAGGAAAATATCTGGAAAGACATGGATAGTGGGAAGAACATTAAATTCTTTCAAACATCTATCCAGATGACACATTTGATGGCTTTCAAAGGTTTCTCTTACAAGCCTAAGCATATAAAGTAATCAAAAAAATAACAATACTGATACCATTATACATAATTAATCTGAAATGTTTCTTAAATACACTGAATATCATGTCAATGTAGATAAAAATAGTATTTTGTAAATAAGGGCTGATACTGTTCGTGAGCAGATGGGCCGTAATGCTATTTACTGTAACGGAGAAACCGTTACTTTAGAAAGAGTCTGTGGGGTTTTGTTGTTGGTATTGTTTTGTGGTTGGTTTGTTTGTTTTGAGATCGGGACTCAGTATGTAGCTATGGCTGGCGTGGAACTCACAGAGAAATGTATGCCTCTGTTTTTACCTCCCCGGTGCTGAGGTTAAAGACTTGCATCAACAGGCCCTTGTGTTTGTTAGTGAAAGAGGACTTAACAGTAAAAGCCCTTAAATGCCTTGTTGCTAAATCCTTTGAACTAGGACAAAGAAGACAGCGAGAATGTGATTTTGGAAGGGAGAGAGACCAGGGCCTTACTATGTAGTCCAGGCTGACTTCAATCAGAATCCTCCTGCCTCAGCCTCCCAAGTGCTGGGATTAGAAGCGTGGACCACTACAGCTGGCAGAATGTATGTTTTTCATCTAAATGCCTAATTTCCTTTCTTGAAACAGGTCATAAGTACAAATCTACATCTGTTCTCTTAAGAGGGGTGACTCTGCGAAGCTGAGCACTTTGAATGTGAGGGCTATTCCAGGTGAGTTCTGTGGTAGCCTACGGCATAGATAGGAAATCCAAAGCTGCAGTATCAGGTCAGAGCAAACTGGAGATCGGAGTTCTTTTTAAGTAGCCTTGGTTTGGAATAAACGAACTGTGGGCAAATGGAATCCAGCTTAGTATGTCTCATTATCAGGGGACAGTTATGATCAAAGCCACCTCCTTAAATAATGGAAAGTTTGCCTAATTGGCAAGAAGAAACTGGTGTGAGTAGGCAGGGAGAGAAATCCATAGGGAATATGCCTGGGGTTTATTTTTAAATGAGACAAGATACCATTATTTCTCAGAATTGCATGAAGTAATTGTAGAGTGGGCAGAACTTCTGCTAGAGCCTTCACTTCATGGGGTGTCGTTGTATAAAGAGATCTCCTAATAGCCTCAATTAAAAAGCCCCCTGTCCTCTCCGGAGAAGCAGGGAGGGACTAAGGGGATCCTAATTAGAGCAGCTAAGACGGCTGTGAGCACAGATGCTCTGGCTCCAACTTCGTCTCTTTCTGATTGTGTGGCCTCCTTCTGAATTCCTGCTGTCAAATCACATTACAGAGAAAGACTATGACATGGACAGGGGATGCCCTTTTCCTTCACCAAAGAGAAATGAGTTTTTTAAAACTAGAAATTGAATCTAGGGCCTTGGGCATACTAGGCAAGCACTCTACACCACTGAGCTGTTTTGAGGCAAGATCTCATTAAGTTGCTAGAGTTTAATGTGTAGCTGAGGTGGTACTCAAACTTGTGATCCTCCTGCCTCAGTCTCCTGAGTATCTGGGTTTCTAGGTCTGTTATTAAGGCCTGGCTTGTGGTTAGTCTCCATTTTAATCTCTTCCAGTCTGTGTGACAATTCCTGATCCCCCCCTCTGTGTGTGTTTGTGTGTGTGTGTGTGTGTGTGTGTGAGAGAGAGAGAGAGAGAGAGAGAAAGAGAGAGAGAGAGAGAGAGAGAGAGAGAGAGAGAGAAGGTCTTACTATGTAGCCCAGGCTGGCCCTCAAAATTATAGTTCTCCTGCCTCAGTCCCTTTGGTGTTAGGATTATGCTTGTATGCCTGGCAAGAAAGAATATTTTGGACTCCTAGAAAAGCTACAGAATTGAGTGGTATTTACTGATATTCTTTGTCTCCAGTGGGTGGAGAGCTCCTTTGCACTTGTGAGAAGATACAAAAGGAGGCTTCAGATCTGCTGTGTAAACTCTTTTCTAAAATGACAGGAAACTAGACAACGCCCTGTCTTCTATTGCAGGGCAACAGCAGCCTGCCTAGAGACCCAGCCAGCATTTCCCTGGGGGATCATTTGCCTAAGGCTTTTCTTAGCTACTGAAACAAGCAGTCACCCAGACCCTTAATCTGGGAAAAATTAGACTGTGTGCACCTAAAGACCTAAATTTAAATAACCCAGGCTTCCTAGTTAGTATTAGCAAGTTATTAAGCCATGTTTGGTTAGTAAGCATTAGTTAAACAATATTTAATGTCAGCTGTATATGAACCAAGTTAATGAAAATTTTGTGCGGTTCATGAAAATCTTGTCTAATTGATAATGTATTTTAAAAAAAAACACCCATAGAGTTGTTTTAAGGAGAAAAAATAGATTTTTTTAAAGGGAGGTAATGATGATTCTTCTGTTTGCCGGCTCTCTTATCTAGTATACCTGCTGTACCCCAGGAATGGTTTAACCCAGCTCTGTCGAGGTTTGTAGTTGCCTGAGGAAGCTTGACCATTTCTGTTTCCTGGCCATAATTTTGAGCACAGCGGTCTTGTCTGAGAACAAGTCAGTTGTTCCCCTGTCACCTCATGTAATTGGAGAAGTCACAAATTTTAAGTCCTGGCTAGCCACAGGATGAAACTCACAAGTTATATTTATGAGCCTCTGGCTTTCCTGCATCCAAAAAAAAAAAAAAAAAAAAAAAAAAAGCCGGTCTCTGGCCTGCCTTCCCTCAGTGGCTCTCAATAAAAGCCCTTGGCGTTATTACCAGCATATAGTTTTAATGTTCACTGCAGAGCCAGGGTGATGACCTTTTTTAAAAGACCAACAATCCTTTGAGGCTTAG
The DNA here is from genome assembly GCA_021653895.1 of Mastomys natalensis. Classification (NCBI taxonomy): domain Eukaryota; kingdom Metazoa; phylum Chordata; class Mammalia; order Rodentia; family Muridae; genus Mastomys; species Mastomys natalensis. Next base: position 112,468 of record JAJTUV010000803.1, read on the forward strand.
CATCTTCAAAAGGAGAAGAGGTGGATTTCTTTTTATTTATATTCCTTTAACCTAAATGTACCCCACACCACCACCATGCTAAGTTGCTCTTTCTGAGAGAGAAGTGGAAAGAAAATCACGTCTCCCCTGAGCGCTGTTTTTAAGGCCGCTCTTTGTAATGATGGATTACAGGCAGCAGAAGGAGGTAAGGGAGAAAAGCGTGCCGGTGTGAGCCTCTGGTAGTGCGGTAGCATGAGATAAAGAAAGGGAATGGAGAAACAATGCCCGTACGCCCTGTTCAACAGTCTGTTGTTGGTGCTCGCCACACACTCCAGAGCCACTCTGTGGCTCATGAATTACAAATCTAGTATTGTCACACAGGTACCCACTGCGATGGAGGGAGACTCATCTACCCCCAAAACATCCACCCTCCAAAAAAGAAACAAGGAGAGCTCGCCAGGATCCTTCCCGGTACAGAGCCGGACACATATTAGAGCCACGTGGAAAACATGGGCCCCTGATTCTTTCCTCCATGCCTGAGAAACAGGACGGCTCATGTTGTCTGTATTAATTGGTATTAATTTTCTTAATGTCTTATTTATTCAGTTATCATCGTCACCTGGGTGATGACTTCCTTTTACCCATCCTTGTGTCCCTCACAGTAGCATAGCTTTTAGAAGGCCATTCATTCATGATAAACGTTTATGAAACAGCACAGCCCTAGGGAGAGATAGGTATAGGAAAGGGGAGGTGAGCAAAAAATGAGTCTTGCCAGGTATGATGGCTCACACCTTTAATCTCAGCACTTGAGAGGCAGAGACAGGCTGATCTCAGTGAGTCTAAGGCCAGACTGGTCTACATAGTGAGTTCCAGGACAGCAGGGGCTACATAGTAAGATCAGGTCTCAAATATATATATATATATATATATAATATATATATATATTATGTATGTATGTATGTATGTATGTGTTATGTGTATTTATGATGTTATGATGTGATGTTAGTGTATGTAATATAAACTTTAAAATTAAAAACAAATTAATCTTAAGAATGGGAAAGGTAAAAACGAACATACAGAGTAGCAAGGGCTCTTAATCGCTGAGCCATCCAGCCAATGCTTTACACGTTCCTGAGATGAACGTGAGATGAACTTACGTGCTGGGCAGCATAGCATTGTGTAATACTACATCAGGTCGCTGTCATCGACGCTTCCATTCGCTCGCTCCCGAGAGGGAGAAGGTGTTATTCCGTATCTTGCTTCCAATGATGAAACCATCACAACCCAAAGCTCTTACTCTTTAACTCTCTTTACTGAGCACTGACCACCTGCCAAGCTTCACAGCAAACATGGTGCCTCAGGCACAGCCCTTCTGCACAGGGCCCCAGCAGGTACATAGAATCTGCTCCAGGCTGTCTCAGGAAAAGGGAAACCCTTGTCGAAACAGCGCTGTATCTGCGCTGTTCTTTGACACAAATCAATTTGCTTAAGTTTATAAGCGTTCCATTCTTCTGCTAAGGAGGAAATGGAATCTAAGAGAGTGTAAGTAACTGGTTTACTGGTCGAAGCACACGACGCAAAGACGATGGGATTTTGTGATAATCAGTTGAAGTAACTGGTTTATAGGTAGTTCCTACAGTCAGGGTTCATTCAATCAGTTCTGCCCAAACAGTGTAGCCTGAAGCACAGTTTTCAACGGGAGTGATGACCCGGGGAACAGATTGGTTTGTAACAAAACTCTTGTTGCTTTTTACATCTAACTCTGGAAATGGAGATGAAACGTGTTCCCTCTAGCATTTTCTTTCCTGCAGTTGATGTGGGCAGGTCCTAAGGTAATGCAGAGAAGAGAAAATTGACTTTTATTGTGAATGAGGCTTAGTGAAAGTCAAAAGTAGGCGGATGGCTCGATTCATAGTATCCCCAAATAAAACTAATGGCAATGTAAAGTCATAGTCGCATAGCATGTTTATGACCAGGATAATAAAGACTATGCAGGTTTCAGTTTCCTGCAGAAGAGAAGATAAACGACTGGGGCCAGATGTTTTGCAACTAAGCAAGATAACATGACATCTTAATTTTTTACTTGCTTAACTATTACCCATAATATTGATGACTCTTAAAAATGCAGGTTGGGTTCATAAAACAGGGAAGGTTATAGCTATCTGCTTGGTTATAGACTAGCTCAAAATGCAAAGGATGGTTCTTTTTTACAGGAAGAAATTCGTAGGTGTGAAGAGTCCACAGCTGGAATAGAATGATTTATTCTAGGCATTCATTGAACGTCTTTATGTGACAGCCATTTATACCAGCTCTGAAAGAAAGGACTGCAGAAAATATGCTTCAAGCATGTCCTCTGTCATTGCCCAGATGGTCCCTGCCTGGATCCTCTGCCTCCATTGCTACCCACTGTGTGCACCCCCTTTCCAACTCTGACTTTGTCTTGTGATCTGGGCTTAACCAACACTTTCTAAGACAAATACATAATTACAACAAAATTAAGTCACTCGTTGTTTGCAAGTAGGAGGAGCTGAATTCAAGAATAGCCAGAACCTATTAAAAAAAAAAAAAGCCTGCAGTGGTGACAGAGACAGGCAGATCTCTGGGGCTCACTGGCCAGGGAGCCTAGCCTACTAGGGTGAGGCCCGGGGTCAGTGAGAGACCCTGTTTCAAAACAGCAGCACAAGGTAGGCAGGGCCTGAGAAGAAATGGCGCCCCTGGCTTCTACATGGATACACACATGTTCACTCCTGCATGCACATTCATGCATCTGTACACACACACACACACACACACACACACATAAAAGCACCTACCCCAAACTCACTTCATGTAGAATATACATACATACATACATACATATAGAACAAGTAGTTTGGAGACAAGCACATAAAAGAATTGATGGGGAAAACAGGCTTCCCAAACATGAGGTGTAGATATTTCCCTGCTGTGGGAGATGAACTAATCTTGGACAGAAAAGCCACCAGGAGCAAAGTGATGTGAAAACTCCTTGTAGGTTACACGGTGGGAACACAAAATTACGTTGGAAGGATGAAATGTGGTTAGATCCCAGACGTCCTAGATGGAAAAGACCTTTGAACAGTGATAGAAATCACGGCAGGGCAGCCTGGACGTCGTCACAGGCAGTGAGATAAGGCTTTATTCTACCGCTGGAGATCCATCCTGTTTGTGAGTCAGGTTGAAATCCACACTGGGGTTCTTTTTAATTTTTAAAAGCTCTGTGCAGCTTCCTGAAAAATGTCAAATCTTTGGGAGAGAGAATTGACAAATTCTTGAAAAGACATTTGTGATGTTTTCAAATATTCCTGACAGCCCTTGTTGCTTTCACGAACATTGGTGAATTCATGGTATTTGAAAGAGACTATTTTCCAGTGTAGTGTGAAAGGAAAAAAATTTCATTTGTCTTGGCTATGCTGAAGACTGTATTAAAATGACATACATTTGACTTTGAGTGTTTTTTAAAATCAATTCTTAGAGGTTTTGCAATTAGCATATGAGTTGCATGTTTTTGGATACCAGGAGAAACCAAAGATATTGTAACACTAGAGAATATACCAGATCAGCCATTATTTTGACAGGTAATAGCTTTTGATACTACACTGTGGTTATTCTGCTCTGTAAAACACCCACAGACTGAATCCACAAGCAGATGATGAGAAGCCTGGCTCTCCAGTCAGAAGAACTTTATTAATTCTCCTTGATAATTATTTCATTTTATGAGTAGGCTCCTTTGATATAACCATTAAGAGCAGTCTTCAATCTCAAATTGCATAAGGCTACCCAAGGTGTCTTGTCAAGGGTTGTCTAAGCAATTATTTGCACAGAAAATTTATTCTGAAAGCTTTCATGTACACCCAAGTCAATTTGGAAGTCTAGTACATCCAGGCTCCCGGTCTTCTGGGAAGGGTGATTCAAATCTAATAGATCTTAGACAGAGCCAAGAATGTGTAATCATTGCCTAGGGTGAAGTTCCGGCCGACACCCTATTGGTCGCTATATTAGTTTCTGTGGTGTAACCAATTGCCCCAAACAGTGGCAAACAATACATGCGTGTTATCTCTGCTTCTGTGAGTTGGAAGTTCGAGCACTCCTTAGCTGAGCATGGCTTAGCTCAGAGACAACCAAAGCTGAAATAAGAAGTTAACCTTGCTGCAGTCTCATCCAGAAACTCTGCCTCCAAATTCATGCCTGGCAGAATTTATCATACTGAGGACCTTGGCTTCTTGCTGGCTGTATACCAAAGGCCAGTCACAGCTCCTTCATGGCACCAACAGTCAGTCCCATGTGACTGCTTGCTTCTTTGAAGCAGGTAGAGTCTCTCTGATCTTGGGGAAAATCTGGCCTCTCTTTGGAGAGCTTTATTAGTAAATCGGGATCGGATTCACTCAAAATAATCTCCTTTTTCATCAGCTCAGAACTAAGCAGTCTGGATGCTGATTATGTCTGTAAAATACCTTCATCTTCACTCAGTAATAGAAGCTAATCTCTGTGTCTGGGAGCTTTGATGTGAGGCTAGGCTGACACAAGTGGTACTCTAGATGTGATTGGTATTTACTGACCATAAAATAAAAATCAAAAGATGTTCAGGGCCCAAGTACATGGGTTCTGTGAGGAGGTACTGGGGACATGGGGGCTCCAGGCCCAAGCAGAGACTGTTTCAGGTCTCATTTGCCCCTCTTGGTTGGGGAAGTTTTGTCATCTTCCTCTTTGGAGGACTTAACGTAGAACGAATGCTGCCTTTAATGGCAACTGTAGCAGGGTTTCAGGTTGCAGTCTCAGGAAATAGGGTGAGAAGGTAAAGGGAGGAATGAAGGCACAGACACGGAGTTGAGTGAAGCGGGTTAAAAGTATTAGAGCCATTGGAAGGAAATCGAATGAATGATAGAAAGTGCCCAAACCCATTTTAGATGAAGGGCAGTGTTGTCTTCTAATACATCCACATTACAAGTTCGTTTTGCCTTGTGATTGACTGACATAGCTCTCTGTCTTAAACTGTAGAGTCCACTCAAAAGTTGCCCTTAGTACGGGTCATGGAAGCGCTCCCCCCGATACCAGAGCTTGAAGTTGCTTCCGCTGTGCACCAGCAAGATCAATATACACGGTGAGTGATGCTCAACCCTATTGACTATTTGACTTGTGCATTAGAAACCTGGATGGATTCAGGGAACTCTGGTTGACCCTTATCAGCATTTCTGTCTGGGTGGAGAACTCAGACGTGATAAACTTGAGAAGCCAGCCCACTGCAATTGGGTGACAGAATCTAAAGAGCCTATTTTCTCCAAGATTTAGGAAGGATCAGCAGACTAATCTCTCAGTCTATTAGACTAATCTCTCAGTCTGTTCAGCTGTCCCTGAAATGTCAGCTCATCCCTTGGCATCACTTGTCTTGGAGTTGAGCCACAAGTCAGTCAGAGCAGAACAGGGAGCATGAGATTTGTACCTGGTCACTGAAGTAAAACTTTAAATTTAATGTCGGATAGTCTAGACAAATGTGCTTTGACTTGATGTATGCTAATCTAAAACGATGCCCAGGAGTGTCTTAGAGATGCTTCTCATTCACTCAGCAAATACATAGTAAGAGGCTACAATGACATACAGTCATGCACGGTATATAAAGATGGTAACAGGAAGGGAGAGAAAGTAGCGTTTCTGGAGACCTCCCACTGCGCATTATCATGGCTGGTTATGTCACAAATTCGTAGTACTTGAGACATTATCCATCCAGGTTCTAGCAGGAAACTGGAATTTTATTCAAATTGATTAAGTCAAGGAGAGTTTGATAAAGGGTCTATTAAGTCAAAATGTGGAAACTCCTGAGGAGGAGACTATGTTTGTTTGGGAAGAACTGCTTGATAAGAAGTGTGACCTCAAAGGCTACCATAGCCCTGAAGAAAACTAAAATAAAACCCTTGGACTTCCTTTTCTCAGCTGTGCCAGTGTTTGCTCCACTGACCCCAGCCAGCCAGGGAGAGATACCCTAAGCCAAGCTGAGGTGGCTTGTGTAGCCTTCTGGCAGGGCAGTAAGTGGGTGGAGGGAGGCAGAGAGCAGATTTGGGGATTTAGTTGAAGACCCTGCCCAAATGGTCAATATGCAAAGCGGAAACCCAGTGACACGGATCCATTTGTGTTTCAGAAGAAAGTTAGGGATGGGAGTATTAGTGCTGTCAGGGTTTGATGTTGGCTAGAAATTTCTAGGTTTGATAATGAGTGTGTCAAGGAAATATTCCCGAGGTTTGTGTCTGATGCCTCCCGTGCTGGTCCTCATGCAGGGACTGCTCAAGCTCACAGTTAAACGTGCTCCACTTTGGTTATTCACCCCAAACATGGACTTTGTGTCAAGAACTCAACTCTACTCTACTCGCTGGCAAAAGTAACAAAGAAGTTAGTGGGGAAGTTAGAGTAGAGAAACTGTATGTTTGTAAAGTAACGAATGTAAAGTAATGGTCTAGAAGCCCGTACTATCGAGACAGCAGTCAGAAGGTAAGATGTCTAGCATTTGCTAGATTCCCTATGAACACAGGAAGTGGAAGACTCATCCACATGCTGTCCTACTGTTACTGTGGGCTGTCATAGCAGAAAGAGAGCTGAACCAACTCTTATGTTTCCTCTGAAAAGAAGACAAAGGTCCTGTGGTAGCAGAGGCAAGAGGAACCTCTAGGTTACTTCTGTCTCATGCTTGCAAGTTTCTCATCACTCCAGCGCTGTCCTTGTAGGGACAGAGTAGAGGCATCATTGTATAACACAGTGGTGGATAGAGGACCTAGTCACTGACAGAGGGATAGGAAGAATCAGCATTTCAAATGAATGATTTGAAATTATTGTTCACCAATTCTAATTTAGACAATACTTAAACTGTTTCAGTAAATAATGTTTGTTTTCATTAAAAAAACAAAAACCCTTTCAGGTTATCCTTGGACAATCTGGACTGATGACGTTGAAGAGTGATCAGCATTTTATTTTGGGACTGAGTGGGCTGGTAAATGCTTGGGTCCAGCTGAGGAGGTACTGATAGGTGAATGGCGGGGCTAAGACCCTGGCTGAGGAGCATGAACTGGAGAGGGTCTGTCTGACCCAGGAGATCGAGGAAACAAGGGTGTGTTGAGAGTTGCTGTGAGCCATGGAAGACAAGCTGACGGAGGCCGTGAGAGAGCAAGCGGGTGCCCACCTTTGCCATCCTCCTGCCATCCTCCTGCCATCCTCCTGCATAGCGTGGATGTGAGGTCTTCATTCTGAGGAGCCAATGACCATGGATGAAGATCCTCTCACTGGATCATTGCAGGTGCAGGATAGTCATTCCTACACAGATGATGGGTTTATATTTGGCAAGTTACTTAAGAGGGCCTGTGTATTTATTCATACATTTATTTGCATTTATAAATCTCGCCTCTTTTTGGCATAAGACTGTTTTTTAAAAACAACTTCAAGGATATTGAAATAAAAAGAATTTAAATGAAATGCCTTCAGTAGTTAAATTTGATAGCAAATGTTTCCCCTGATGTTTCTGGCTCTCATATTTGTTAAAGCCATCATGGATACCAGGAAGAGGTGTGGGGATCAGTTTCAGTAAGAGGCACGCATAGACGTGAGACCAGCTCTTCATACTGAAAAATAAAAAAAAAAAAAAAATATTTTCCAGAATTAAGATGGAACACGGCCTTCTGATATGATTATGTGACTAAAATTGTGTATCTGGATAGCAGAAATGAGGACCCCACCCTGAGCTCCTTGGCCCATCTCCTAGGAGGCAGCCTCAGACCCCACAGAGAGGTGGTTCTCTCATTCCCAAGCATAAGCAAGCAGCATCCTTGTGTCCGAAGATTCAGGACCATTCCACTTGTAGAACTGGAACAAACAGGCCTCACTAGGTCCCATCCTCATCAATCATCACGACAGCTTCCATCTTTTGCCCTACCATAGCCTCTATTCTTCACCAAGCACACTCTAAAACACACTCATGTTGGGTTGGCGAGATGGTTCAGTGGGTAAAGTGCTTGCTGTATAAACATGAGGACCCAAGTTCTGATCCTCAGCAGTCAAGAAGAGCTGAGACCAGACCTGTAAACCTAGCACTGGGTAACTGAGACAAACGGACTCTGCGGAGGTTGCTGCTTAACCAAAATGACCAGCTCTAGACTCAGGAGGGCTGGGGAGATAGCTGAGCAGGTAAGGGTGTTTTCTATTAAGCGTGAAGACTTGAGTCTGATCCTTGGAACTCACATGGTGGCAGGAGAAACTTTGATTCCTCAAGTTGACCTCTGACCTCTGAATGTGCACAGTGGCATGTGTGTACACAAATATGCACACAAAATATAAATAATAATGATGATGATAAAGTGGGTGTAATAGAGGGAAAACACCTGGCATTGACTTCTGGGTGCACATGTGGACGCGCGTGGACGCGAACACACACACACACACACACACACACACACACACACACACATTCTTTGGGTGGTCATTTTCATAGAAGGTTGTTGGGCCACATAAAATTTATTTAAATAAGTTAATATGTTTTCTCTTTTTAATTTTTGTTAGACAGGACTAAGGCATGGATTTAGAATAGGAGGGGAGAGAGAGACAAAGAGAAAGAGAAAGAGAGATAGAGAGGGAGAGAGAAACAGAGAGGGAGAGGGAGGAGAGGGAGGAGAGGGACAGGGAAGAGGGAGGGTGGATAGGGGAGGGGGAGGTGGGGAGAGAATTCGAATGCTCTGGTCAAGGCTTGGCAGCAGATGCCCACACCCATTGAACCATCTCTCTGGCAGACTTTTTTCCTCCCTTCTTACATAAGCACAAAGAAGAAAGTCCGTTCAAGAGCTTATTTTCATTTCTAAATCAGAAACTAAAATTTTAATTTTAAAATTTAGGAACTGGAGATTTGGCAAATGGAACTCAGCTCGCCTTTTGCCGTCTTGTCTGGGTATCCCTAATTAATAGATGAGTCAGCTAGGGTCTCGGATTTTACTGCAGAAGTTTAGCCACATGATGAAGTGTGGCTATTCTACACTTTCCGAAGAGCCAAATTACTGTTTCTCTTCACATTCCCTCTTATGCTCTGACCAATGACTTGGGAATCAATGGGACCTTGGTTTACAGCGGGCATACATTCAGCTTCTGGCCCTGCTGGATTGTGCCAGCTTTCAGAAAGCGATCTCACTACCTTACACTGAATAACATCCTCTAATAAACAGTGAAAACCCTGTCGGGTGTAGAGAGCTGACCATGGGCACACTAGACATGGAAGAGCAGGTAACTGTGCTGGCGTCCTGCAAGAATTGCAGCTCATAGAGCTGCTTCTGGTTGTGGGGAATCATGGCCCCCAGGTCTCAGATCACCAGCACTCCTAGGTATATAGATTCCTTCACACCACCCTCTTCATGGTTATTGTTTACTATTATTTTTGTAGTTACTCATATCTGGCTTTCTCTTTAGACTAGATTCTGTATGAGGATAGGTCACATACCTGATTCTGCACAGTGGAACATCCAGGCCAGCTGGTATAGTATTTAGCTCACAGTAGGTCTTCATAAATGTTGGCTAGATAAAGCCATTTGTGTCGCTCTCACTATACATTGACCTGAGCCATGTGTCATCAGTTCATGCCTTCTCCACAGAGACATCTGACACTTTCCTCCAGGAAGCTCAGACAAAGAAGCTCTCTAATTTTCTTTCTTCCTCAAGTTGACCCTAGTTGTGTTCCTCCTCATGCACTTCAGATGGAGGACTGCCTAAGAGAGGGGGCTACAGCCAAGACCACCACCATGGAGCTTCTCTTCTGGGAGACCAAGGGCTGGCAGAACGCATCTTGCAGGATCCTTCAGACTGTGGTTGCTGCTTGGTCACTGGCCCTGAACATCTCCCCGAGCCTGGTGGTTCTGTTCCCATCTCTACTCAACTAGTACAAGTAAAAATCAACCTGTGGTCCTTAAAGTCTTCCACAATTCATGGCTTCCTGTGCATAACACTGACCCTGGCCTTTCGTGGGTTATGCATTATAACTGGTCCAAACTTGACTGGGTTCATTCTATGCACTTGACTTATAGCTTAGCCTTGACCTGTATCAACCTTGAATTTTGTGTCAAGAGTGTGTTGGAGAATGGAGAGAATAAACATGGCCCCTCACTAGAATGCTGCCCCAGTGGCTCTGCCACTAGTAACCATGGTGGAATTATGGGGTCCGGAAGAGGGACAGATGAAGGAGAGGATACAGAGGGAGACTTAGTGAAGCATGGCAAATACCTTTCTAATGGAAGTGAGAATGTCTTAGGGTCTCTATTGCTTCAACAAAACACCATAACCAAAAAGCATGTTGATGAGGAAAGGGTTTATTTGTCTTATACCTCCACAGCTCTGTTCATCATCAAAGGAAGTCAGAACAGGAACTCAAGCAGGGCAGGAGCTGATGCAGAGACCATGGAGGGGTATTGCTTACTGGTTTGCTTCACATGGCTTGCTCAGTCTTTCTTATAGAACCACAAGTCCAGGGATGGCACCATCCACAACGGACTGGGCCCTCCCCACTTGATCACTAATTGAGAAAATGCCTTACAGCTGGATCTCATGGAGGCATTTCCTCAACTGAGGCTCCTTCCTCTCTGATGACTCTAGCTTGTGTCAAATTGACACACAAAGCCATGCAGTATGCAGCCTGAGGGGGAGGGGGGGAGAGAGAGAGAGAGAGAGAGAGAGAGAGAGAGAGAGAGAGAGAGAGAGAGAGAGAGAGAGAGAAAATGAATATGGAGAAGCTGCAGGCTTCTGCCTGAAGAAAATAACATTGCCCAAATATGTAGCTGCTGCTGGTGGTTTCTAGAGGAAACCGAACATTCTAGGGCCCTTCCCACGTCAGTGCTTCTAACCTAACCTTGAATTCAGTTTGTTCCCGTTCTGTTCTCGGTCAGTCCAGGGTGAGGCAGCTGTTCAGATCACCTTCCTTTTCCTGATCTTTTTCTGGCTGCTAACATTCCTTTTTCTTCATTATTAGAAACATTCGGTGTCCTGCAGGACTTGCTGACTTTAGAATAATGTGTGCACACACAAGCATGCACATATGTGTGTATATGTTTTCTCTAGAATTTAGTCCTCTTATTTTCATACACCACTGTATCACAGATATTTATTTATGTCTGTTTCTTCTCCAGACAGGACAAGGGCAGCCACACCCCAGCTTCTGAGTCCCAGCAGCAGAGACTCACTTCTTCCTGGTCTGATCCTTACTTGCAGTCCTCATCATGGCTGATGATAAATATTAGTTGTAAATTCATTAAATGGTTGCTTGTAAGAGAATAGGATTGCAGGTTTACTCACCAGGATCTGCTAACACGAGATTGATGATGTTCTTGAATAAACAGGGTGTTGAGTTCTGTACATAAGAATTCATCCTATGGAATTATACTCAGCCATAAAGAAAAATAAAAATTGAATACACACTAATAAAAAGGGGGGAGGTTGGAAAATGGCTTAGTGAGTAAGAGTACTTGATGTGCAAACATGAAGACCCCCATTTGAATTTCCAGCCCTTATATGAAAAACTGGGAATGAGTGAGTATGCCTGTAACCCCAGAATTGGGAGGCAGGGGCAAGGAGATCCCCAAACCTCCACTCCTACATCTAACTAAAATGGTAAGCTTCTCTTCTTCAGTGCTAGACCTTGCCTCAAGGCAATAAGCTGACCAGGGTAGCGGGGTGGGGAGTGGATAGAGGAACGTACCCAACATCCTCCTCTGGTCTTCAAATGTATGTGCATCTGCAAACACACACACACACACACACACACACACACACACACACACACACACAGTTTTAAGAGAAAAAAAGAGCAGAAGGTAGAACAAAGAAGCCTTTAACTAGTCCCTACTCTTATCAGAGCACCTACAATGGATCACACATTCACTCTTGGCAACGTCAGAGCAGAGTGCTAGAGACCTACTAGTATTTGACTAGTATAGACCAATCAGGAGCTGACCTGATTCTCAAGTAAGGGAGAGTTGACAGCCAGTTAAAGATAGGGCTTTGTAAGCAGAGAGGAGGAAACAATTGTTGAGTACCGCTGGGAATATTCCTCCTCAATTTCCTCAAAAGTGTGGAGAAAGATGTTGTAGGATAATCTCAATCGTGGGCTTCTACCCCGCCTTTGATCATTCAGTTCCTGGAAAGACACACAACTTTTATATTTATAATAAGCCTTAATCAGTATTGGAGCTGGGCAGATATCTGCCCTCTATGCTATTAGAATCTATTTTCCCATCAATGACCCCATTTTATAATATGCCAGGTTCCATCTGGGCAACTCTTAACTTTAATTGGCCTCACGGCCATAGTTTTATGACTTAACTACCGCGGGTTGGCTTCCTCCTCTCTCCACCTTCTTCTCTCCTGGTTCTTCAGAAACACCAAGCCCTGCTTATCTCAATTCTGCCCAGCTATAGGCTGTAGACATCTTTATTTAACCAGGAGTTTTAAATTAAGGAGCAAGGTCACATTGTATGTGCAGATTCTCCCATTCCTGGGAGGCAGGAAACAATCAGGCCTTAAGAGCCAATATTTAGCATTACAATACAAGCAGCATCAGACCAACCCACTACAAGAGAGGCTGGTTTAAAACCATATGCTGGAGATTGAACCCAGATTTGCGGGGTATATTAATCAAGTGTTAGGCACTAAGCTGTACCCTTGGCTCTAGAATAATCTCTTCAAGAATCCTAAGACTGTTTTTCAGGCATGGGTCATTGCCCAGCATCCTGCAGTGGAGGTCCATGCCTAAGTTTGAAGACAGCGTTGTTTGGGGTCACTGTCTCTACCCAGAGTCACATGTAATTTCAAGTGCTCTGTGAAGACAGTCTATGTGTTTTCACATAGGAAAGTGATCAGATGTGTCACAAAGTCACGTGGCAGTAACAGCTGCACAATAGGTGATCTCACCCTTTGATGTGGCCCCGCTCCAGGCTCTTCCTCACTTGCTCAATGCTTGGGAAGACTGTGAGTCAAGGTTGCTTGTCCAGCAGCCAAGGGTACCCAGAGATAGATGGACATGATTGTCTACCTCAGGACTTCAAATTATGAGGGCACTGACAGAAAGGCGGGGGAAAATGCAACTTATTCACCTCAGAAACAGAACTGCCCCGTGCTCTGATCTCCACCCACAAATCTCTCTTCACCTCCCAAGAGGCCTTGTTTCCCAGCTTGGTTCTCCTTGCCTCTCTGTCTCTGTGAGCTCCTGGATGTCAGGCCCAAAGGAAACGCCAACTCCCCAAACTCCAAAACACAGTCCAAATATCCAGAAATGTGCTCAACCTGGACTACAGTTTTGACAGATAAAAAAAGCTAGCATTCCGCAGAAACACACGTCAGCTTTTGGAAGTCCAGCCCATAAGCTTCCCCAGAGCAAACCACTTCCTCTCCAGACTCAGAAGCCCATTCCATGTGCCAAAAGGAATCATTTTCTTTACCTCTGGCAAATGGGATACATAGCTCTCCAATTAACATATACCTGTGGCACTTAGCATATCAAGGTCCATTTTAGTCTCTTGGCTCCCTCAGTCAGCCGCACTTACAAGTACTTGTTATACATCTCAAAGCCCCCACGCCCATCTCTCGGCCCCTCCCTCCCCTAAGTACTCACCCTCCTTATAACCCAGCTATTCTTGTTACTCGTTCTCTAGTCTCTATCTCTTGCTCCCCTCTCTCCAAGATAGCCCTGGCCATGCCCAGTCTGCTGGCCATGTTAAGTCTAATTCTTTCTCTCCCAGATTCTTCCAGATGCCGCTGGCTGTTCTCTGTCTCATATCTACAATAAAACCTTTCTCATACCATGGAGCGGTCATGTCGTCTGTTTATAACTCAGGTCATGTCCTTACATAGAGGTCCTTTCCTGTTTACGTTTCTAGAATTGCTTTCTGTTGCCTGCCTTGTACATCCAAGATTTACATTACTTTATAAAAAGCCACAGGCTATTGGAGCTCTGAGAATACAGTAGCCCAAGTTCAGCCTTGTCTTTTTCCAGCACAAGAAGTTAAGTAAGACATGGTCTCCTCCCTCAGGCTTGGTGTAGGATTGATTTTATTTTAAATCCCTTTTTAATATAAAGCACAGCCTCTTTCCTTACCCCAATTGTCTTAGAATTTGCAATATTTGATAGAGGATAATGGCTTAAATGTTTTGATGTCCCCACAGCTGACAGCTTTAAATAGTGTGATTGATTCCAAGGTTGACCTTTTATGGATTTGACATCTGATAAAGCCAGATGCCTGGGCCTGTCCTTATCCGGAGCTGCATTCTGACTCTCTGTAAATGTTTATTGTTTGAGTTTCGAAAGGAAGTGGTTTGTTCTGGAGAAGCTTGTGGGCTGAGCTTCGGAAAGTGACTGTTTGCAACTCCCAGCCTGCCTCTTCCAGCTGTGTGCGTGGGGAGAAACTTCTTCAGTCACAACACAAAGTCTATTGCTGCTCTATGCTTTCAGTGGCCCAAAGTCAGTCACAGCTTAGATGAGCACAGCCAGGGGAGCACTGCCAGGGGAGCATTCTCAGGGGAGCACTGCCATGGCAGCCCCAGGTTGGAGTGGGATTTAAGAGGTAAGTTGCACCAGAAATTATGTGAAGCGCTACCTATGTTTGAATTCATTCATTTCTCCTCCCTTGGCTATGAGGGGAGTCCTTCTGTCAGCCCTCCCTGTGGGGTTTGAATAGGAATTGTCCCCCCCCCATAGGCTCATATATTTGAATGTTTGGTCATTAGGGAGTGGTGATACTTGACAGGGATTAGGAGGTGTGGCCTTATTGGAGGAAGGCTACATGGGGGTGGGCTTTGGGGTTTCAGATGCTCAAGCCAAGCCTGGATTCTTTCTCTCTTCCTGCTTCCTGTGGATCCAGATGAAGAACTCTCAGTTTCTCCAGCAGCATGTCTGCCTGTGTCACCGTGCTCCCCACCATGACGGTGATGGACTAAACTTCTGAAACTGTAAGCCAGCCTCAATTAAATGCTTTCCTTTATAAGAGTTGCTGTGGCCATGGCGTCTCTTCATAGCAATAACACTGATTAAGGCAACCCTGCTTATTAGGAAAGAAAAGGCAGAGTTAAGTCCTTAGCTCAAAGCAAGCTAAAGAGTTGAGATTTGGATACCACCAGGTGTGTTTTCTTTTCCTGTGTGTGTGTGTGTGTGTGCAACCACAGGGCCTCACTCGTGCTAGGCAAGGGCCCTACTCACTGAGGTACAGTCTCAGTTCTCCAAGTCCTTTCTTTTAACCACAGACGCCCTCCCTAGGGAGCTAACATAAGTCTTCTCTCTTAGGAATAAAAACTCCAGCACAGTAAAATGCCTTTCCAGAAGCTTTTTAATTGTCTCCTTTATTTGAAGGTCGTTCCAAAGATCTACCCCCTAACAATTCTCTACCATAAACCTTCTCTTATGTCTACTCATGTAACCAGATCTCAGAGATTTCAATTAGGTGGTAATTACAAAGAATCACAACTACAGGTTCTTGGTTTCTTTCCAGGGGTTGGGGGCAAGGGGGGGGGGAAGACATGTTTAGATGTTCATAAAATAAGATCAATAAGTAGTGTGCTAATTGACTTCTTCAAACAAATTCTCAAGATCTTCTAACATGGAAAATATTAATTACAATGCAAAATAATTAATGTCAAGAAAAGCACTGGAGTCTTTGAAAAGTCCCCTTTCTTCTTCAAGAGTTTAAAACAGTTTTCTACTTGAGATTTGCTACAGAGAGACAAGAAATAGCTCCAGTCAATTTGTATTTGGGTCAACATATGATGTAGGCTCCTTTTTCTGTTTTGGTCTGGCTATAGGTGGAGCACGGGTGTGGGCGTGGGTGTGGGCGCCGATATGAGTACTGCGGGCGCGGGTAGGGGCGCAGGTGGGTTGAACCAGTGCCTTGCTTGCTAGGCTAGGCTCTGTGCTGAGCTCCATCTGTCTTCAGCCTTCCTCTTTAGGCAGCTTATTAGTACAGATTTTCACCATGTCAAAACAAAACAACAGCAGTGCCAAGTGACAGTGTGATTTTTTTTTCCTTTTTTTTTTTTATTCAGAGTGAAAATTTCAGAAGGAATACAAAGTTGTTTACTTCAGCTATGAGAGACTAAGATTAGAAGGAAGGGTTTCTAGGCTCTAGTAATTGGTGCCTTTAACACAATAATTAGACCAAGGCAGGAAGAGACAACCTCCTCCAATACTGTGTTTGTGCTAGAAATTTATGTGTGTGTGTCCATGTGGGTGCATGTATTAGTGAACGTATGAGGGCATGTGTGTGTGTGTAGTCATGGAGGTCAGAGGTCAATCTCTTGGGTTGTTTTTCTCTCTCTCATATATACTTATATATCTTATATATACATATATGTGTGTATTTTATGTGTGTATGTGTGGTGTGTGTGTGTGTGTGTATGTCTCTGTGTATCTGTGTGGCAAATGGAGGCCAGAAGAGGGCATTGGATGCCCTGGAACTGGAGTCCCAGATAGTTGTGGGCCACTCCCTGTGAGTGCTGGGCACTGAAGCCCACCTTCTCAGCACTGGAATTGCAAGCATCTCAGGCCATCACACCTGATCTCTTTCTAGGGATTTTGGACATGCTTTTGGGGAAAGCCTTTAAGAAGCTGAGCTACCTCCCGAGTTGCTAGAGTCAGAAACTGTATTGGAGGCAGCACTACCACAGACTGCAGGCTGGGTTAGCACGGATGGGGTGGGGCAAGAGCAGGCAGAGGAGCAGAAAAGACTCCGTGAGGTGCCGGCTGCATGAACCACAGGTGGGTATCCATCCAAACTGGTCTACCTGAACCCTGGCAAAGCCAATGTGAGACTCCATCTTCCTCCTCTGTTCACTTCCCACTGTCACAGTGGCTAAGAGTCCTGGAACTTAACTTAGATAAGGACAAGTGAATCAAAGGCAGAGTCATAGTGACCTGTCAACTGAACCTTCACCCAGCTGATACTCTGTTCTGAATGGTATCCGTACTCCCCCTGAACACCTATGCTCCGGTGTGATCCCCTTCCCCACATTCTGCCCTTTTGTGTTTATAACCCCTGTGTCAATAAGTAAATTACGGTGTGATTTAAATAAAAATAAAATACACACACACACACACACACACACACACACGAAGAGTCCTGGAACTTTTCTCACCTAAACATCCAGATCTGGCTAATTAATAGATTTTATTTATTTTATTTTATGTGTATGAGTGTTGTATGGGTAGTTGGGCTACCCCACTTTGGCTCCTGGTGGGTCGCATGAGCACATCCGTCCAAGGGCAATCTGGATTCTCGAATGAAAGGTACACACACAGACACACACAGACACACAGACACACAGACACACAGACACACACACACACCACAATTAATTCTTGACATGCTGTGACTAGCTCAATGGTAGAGCACTCCTAAACCTTCCCCTGCTACTCCAGGCCCAATCAGGGAAGTGGCCAGTGGCTGTTACGTGGCTGGTTGACTTTCTCTCCTGCAGTTCTTACATCCCATCCTTCTCCTCCGAGTCATGATGATTCTGTGTCTTCCTCTCTTCCAGTTCCTAGTCTGGGCAAATCTAAAGGTCCGGCCTCAGCCTGTCTGCTTAGCCATTGGCCATTGGCTCTTTATTGATCAATAAAAAACCAATTGGGGAAAAGGACCTCCAGCATTTGGACACGCAGATTCCAGATTTGGGGGGCCGGGTTAATTAAAAGCATTGGGACCAATCCCCAATAGAATGTTTTGCCTATATGTGCACTACATGCATGCTTGGTATCCAAGGAGGTCAGAAGAGGGAGGCAGATCCCTGGAAGGGGAGTTAGGGATGGTATGAGTCACTCAGTGAATGCTGGGAATCTAACCCAAGTCCTCTGCAAGAGCAAGTAGTGCAGATCTCTGTGAGTGTGAGGCCAGCCTGGTCTACATAGAAAGTTCCAGGACAGCCAGGGCTAGGTAGAGTGCCCCTGTCTCAATAAATAAACAAACAAACAAACAAACAAATAGGTAAATAGATAAATAGCCATTAGTTAGGTTCCCTTGTAAATTGAAAAGGTGTGGCTAGATCTTAGCCTCTCCACCTTGAATCCTAGCTTCTTTTATACATGTTTTATTTTATTATTTTTGTGTGGGGCTGTTTTGTGTGTACCTATGGCTGGCACCACATGCATTGAGTGCCCTGGAGGACAGAAGATATTGGATCCCCTGGAACTGGAGTTCTGGATGGTTGTGAGCTACCATATGAGTGCTGGGAATTGAATCTGGATCTTGTGCATGAGCGACAAGTACATGCACCATAACTTAACCACGGCACCATCTCTCTTTCTAAGGGACTATATCTGAATACCCAGCACAGATACCTGATGCAAAAAATACCCAGTGTTTGCTAGCGAACGAAGAACTCAAGGAACACCCAGATTGAGGTATAGGATCCTCAAAGGATGAGCAGGTCAAGGTGAAAGAAACAGACACCTGCACAGTGTGGAGCAGGGGAGAGGGCAGGGGTGGGATGAGAAGGGAACTGGGAAGATGGCTCAGCAGTGAAATCCTTGCAGTACAGTACAAGCTTGAGAATCAGGGTTCTCTAGCGCACAGATAAATGATGGGAATGCAGCCCATTTACATTTCCACAGATCAGAGAGTAGAGACAGGAGATTGCCCAAAGCAAGTTGGCTAGTGAGACTAGCTGCAACGGTGGGTGTCACCGACATGAAACTAGCTGCAGTGTCCATTTGCCCTGTGGGTATCCAGGCCGGAGCTGGACTGAATGTGGGGAAGCTTAGCGGGTTTGGGTGAGTACAGTGCAGTTGGTGATGAGTGAGCTAAACACACCTGAAACAGCTTCTGAGAACTGGTTATCTATTAGGGGTGGGGAGAAAGGGATCTTTATGCTCCTGGGGGAAATGGTAGTCAGGGTCTCTGGGGAAAGGTTTGTGTGGCCTTGTACCATTGGCCAGAGGTATTAGAAGGTACTTCATCATCATACTCAGGGGCTGTAGAGTCCTAGGAAACCCCTTATAAGGTCAAACAAGGAGCAAAGCCTGACAGTGAGGGTAATAAATTCCTCTAGGGCTGGTGGGGAGAGGGGGGAGCTTGCTTTATGATGCCAGGATGGAGGTGGGGAGGGAGCCAACTCCTGCCTTCCTCATATTTGAGGTATCCAGGATTGAAGCTTCCCCACCCTTCCTGGGACTACTCCAGTCCCACAGGTGGGTTCTGGGTTCAGCTGAAAGACTCCATCTCAGTGACTAAGGTGTCTCAATGACTAATGATCTAGAAAGACTCCTGATGCCATGCACTGATGTCCAGTGAATTTTGAGAAAGACTCCTCACATGTGCCTATATACGTGCAAACATGCACACACATCATATGTACAGACATATGCAAAAAAAATTTAAAATTATGTGGTCACAGGCATACAAAAAAAAAATGGGAGTCTTCAGCCATGCCTAGGTGTTCTCCATCACGATACACACAAACACACCACACACACACACACACACACACACACACACACGTGCACACGCAGGCTTCTAACATTCTGAAGGCAGAAATGTGTTCTCTTTGCAAGTGATTACTATGCTGTTCCCTATTCCAAGGACACTGCCGTAATTAACATATGGGGAGATGTGGTCTTTTGCCATGCTTGATAATGTCAGAGTTCTTTAGGGGAAAACTGACAATATTGTGATCTATTGCAATATTTTTTACACAGTATGATTTGAGCTTGTAACTGCTTAGCCAATTAAAGATTAAGCAGGCAGGCCTGAAATGCTACTGCACAGCTGAAAGGATGATTTATTGCACAAAAGGTTACTAGGACACAGGGAAGCCAGACTGCACTAAGAGAAAACCCGCACCCCATTGCTGTTGTTGGTATTCCTGAACCAGGTTTACCTGTTCAACCTAGAGAAAAGACCATCCTTAAAGCCAACTCTCAGAGAGCCCCAGTGTATACTAAAAGAAGTATGAAAGAAATTTCAAATGAAACCCCAATATAGTTGGAGAAATGCACACCACTTAGAGTAAATGTTTGTAGACTTAATATCTGCACAAGATTGAACCTGTAACTCTCCATCACCGGTCCGGGGTGGGGAACTTATGAGGCTTCACCCCTAACTGAGGAGTAGTTAATGGCTGCTAGGGGCTGGAGGAGACCTTTTCTTGAATGGTGTAGTCACTTGTAAGTGGCCTATGGTCCAATAAACAACCCCGTGTCCAAGCGCATGCAAACAGCCTTAATTAGGCACTTCATTATTTAAATAGGCCATATAAAAATTAAAAAGACATGAAAGTAGAGTAGGAACTTGTTAGTAAAAGGAGGAATTCAGAGGAGTGAGAGGGGATAACAAGGATGAGAGTAATGAGATAAATATGATTTAAATACATTATGCATGTTTGTGTGTAAAATTGTCAAAAAAAATCGAACATTTTTAGAAGTTTTATTATTGTTTTTAATTATGTGTATTTGTGTGTCTGTATGTGCACATGACTGCAGGTATCTGCAGAGACCAGAAGGGGATGTGATCCTCGGACCAGTGGTGGAGAGTTACAGGCTCAATGTTGTGCAGGTATTAAGTCTACAAACATTATACGTGATATACATTTCCCCCAGTATATTGGGGTTTCATTTGGGACCTGGTGTTAACAGGCAGTTGTGAGCTGCCCAGCATGGGAAGCTGGGAACTGTACTCTGCTCCACTCTATGAGAAATTATGAGTTCTGAACCACTGAACCATCTCTCCCATAAATATATTTTCAAAGCACGTTTTTGGGCTGACTGGATGGATCTGTGATTAAATAAATGACAAGCACAGGTTCAGGGAAATCAATAGATTTTTCTCCTGAACTTTATCTTGCAATTTGTTTCAGTTTCAGCTTTAAAATGGGCCTGCTTCAAAGAAGAAGGAAAAAAAAAAAAAAAAAAAAGGCAACATTTGGATGCAATACATGGAGGGCTTCATTCCTGCTCTTAAAAACCAATGAGCCTTTCATTCTTTAAGCTTGCCAATTTCAGGCCATTTGATGCGGATTCCCAGTTGGTACTGGTGCACTGGCAGTGACCGGACTTGCCTCTGCAGCAGACACAGGTGGAAATGACCAGCCAAGCGGGATACTGGGTGCTCTTCAGCAAGCAAACTTGTTATTTTGCACATGATTTCTCTTGGGGAACTGTGAGTTTTTGCTCTATTTTCTTTGCCAGAGACTGTGTGGTTTTAAATGAAATGGGAAGGATGCCTACTGTGATGGTTAATACTGTCAGCTTGACTGGATTTAAAATCGGTGAGACACACCTTTGGGTGTGTCTGTGTTTCTGGGCGGGACTAACGGAAGGGAAAAGACGCAGGAGAATGTGAGCAGCACGAGGCTGTGGGATCTTGGCTCAGATGGGATGAAAGGGGAGGAGGAAGGCGGCCAGCTTAGCACTGGCATTCCCTCTTTCCCTCAGTTTCCTGGAAAGCCAGGAAGCGAACGGCTCTACTCTGTCACACTGTCCTGCAACCATGATGTTCGGTCCCCGTCCCAGCCCCGCCCCTCTCTCCGTATGTAGGGCCAAGCAACCATGGGCAGGATCCTCTGAAACAGTGACTGAAATAAATCCTTCCAATGGTAAGCTATTTCTGTCAGGTCTTTGCTTATAGCAAGGAAAGTGTGACTGATACATAGTATTTGAATTATAACATCTCTATCTAATCTGTCTGGGCTTGCTATGTTCACAGAGACTGCAAAACAGACTAAGACTTCTTGGTAACCAATCAAAGTCGATCATCAAGCCAGTGAATAGGATTGGCTGGGAATATGACTTCCATTGTAGTGATGAGTACTTCTACTTTGATACTGACGTAGGAAAGTACTTATGAGTTACTGAAGTACTTTAAAAGGCACTGAATGGCCAAAATGATTCAATACCTCCCTGTATGCACCCAGTGGTTTAGACCCTGCCAAGGACATTACGATCCCATGCTCTGGTTCTGGGGGGTCATTAGGACTCTAGTTTGCTATGTGCTTTCTATTTATTGGTCTCCTTTTGAGTGAAACAGAGCTGTGAAGCAGAGCAGAGTCCCAGATTCATTCAACCCAGACCCATTGTGTCTACAGCTTTCTCATCAATTTAGAGAGGGAGAGACAGAAATTGCAGACACAGGGATTTAACTGCCCTCACGCTGCATTTGTAGAGACGAACAGATTGTAAACTGTCTCTTGCAAACATGATCTGCATCTGGGCATCAAGCGAACAACTCCAAAGCACAGTCAATCCATTTGCTGGGCATTTCTCTCCGGAAGTGTCTGAGATTGCTTCTGTAGTTGTTATAGGTCCCAGAACCAGTCAGGTTGAGAAGGATGAATAGAGAGAGTATCTGGCTAAGACTTTTCCGATGAGACAGATGCCCTAGTTCTCTGTTTAAATCAGCATAGTCTTTAGACGTTTTGCACTTAGAACCCTAGGTTTGCACTATCCTGAGAAAGTCAAGGGCAGATGTGCATAGCCATCAACATCGGCCCTGAAAGCATATAAGAAACTCAAATTGTGGACACCTCCGGATACTTCTATTCTCATGAAAAACTAATCTGTATATTTCATATTTTTCTTATCTGGTAAGACTCTTATTTCACCTCCTTATGAGAAACAATTTCTTCAGACTCTTTTGCTTATTAAATGTACTTATATTAATTCACCCATTAATACATTTTTATTGAAAAGTTCTAACGATTTGGAGCTGGAGAGATGGCTCAGTGGTTAATAGCATTCTGGAGGACCTAGGTTCAATCCCCCTACCCACATGGCAGCTCACCACTCTCTGTAACTCCACTTCCCAGGGGATCTGATGCCTCTTCTGGCTTCCTCCAACACCAAGGATGGATGTGATTGATACACAGACACACATTAGGTAAAACACTCATACACATTTAAAAAATATATTTAAAGAGTTTTAATTTAACTTTCAAACTGGAGTCCTTTTGCATGATTGTGTCAAATCCTGCTATGCTCGGCCACTTGTTCCATTCCATTGCCTCAGTGGCTTTTACAGTTTTGTGTGTTTGTGTGTAATGTGCTTTGAACACATATTCATGTTAATTTACATAACTAACCTAGTACTTCTTGTCCACCTAGCCACTCCACAGTACAGAGGGATATTTCGTTCTTTTGGTTCTTTGTTTTTTGTTTTTTATTTTTTTAAAAGAGTTTCACAACATCTCATAGTTAGCCTAATATTCACTACAGTTAATCCTACTTTAAAGTCTTGACAGGCACCTCAAAGGGTGAATTCTTCAAAGCAGAGATTACTGAAGGCCGGTTAGATGCTAAGTAGGGTGCTGTGACTGCAACAGAGAGCAAAGCAATGTGAAATCCTGGCTTGTGGAAATAACATCCCAACGTCAGGCAGAGAGTAGATGGCGAGGTATGACACAGAGGATGCTACATGGAGATGCCCTGAAGGGAAAATGAGCAGGCAGGGGAGGGGCTTCACTCAAAAAGCACTGTTGTTATTGTTTTGAAACAGGTAGCCCAGGCTAGCCTTGAATGCTCTATGTAGCCAAGGATGATCTTAACTCCTGACCCTCCTGCCTGCACCTCCTGATTGCTGGGACTACAGGGTGTGGCCACAGGAGGATTTTGAATGGAGGCCTGAAAAATGACGGAGGGGAGCATGAGGCTCTGCAGGAGAAGAGCACCTCCAACTAGGATGCTCACTGCTGTTAAATCGATTGAAATTTATCCCCGCCTAGCTTACAAATGAACGAGACCCAGACTGACAATTACTGTGGGGTGTGTGTGTGTGTGTGTGTGTGTGTAACCCTGAATATACTTTTCAAACTACTGGCCTGGCTACTTCCCTAGCAGAGTACCCCAAATACTTGTTCTTTCTCCTGGTCATGTGCTCACAGTCCATCTTCTCTCCTAGTAGCTTCCTGCACTCCTCCCCTGTGTCCTTCTTCTTCCTCCTCTCCAAACCCCCAACCAGGTAACCCCAAACCTGCCTACCTCTAATCCCTCCAGTAATTGTCTGTAGCCATTTATTTTTAACCTATAGTTTTAAATTAAGGAACAAAGTTTGCACAGCAAACGCTGGTAAAGGTGAGAATTCACTCGTTAGCAACTAGAATTTCTGTACAGAACCTAGCATTACAATACATAGCGACAGACCAAGCCTCAATAGCTCACGGGTGTCAAAGGCCTTTCACTGACAGAGAAATGGCCCGAGTCTGTCTTGCAGTTCACCATTTGCTTTCTCATCCTGTGTTAGTCCCCAGCAGTGAACTGCTTTCCCCTCCACCCTGTCCTTACTTTGTTCAAAGATGTCAGACTTTCACATCACAGCATCCCTGCCAGCAAGAGACAATCCGAGTTTCCAGTGAACAACAGGTCACTCAGCATTTGTTGGCCATAACGGGAGGACAATGTGACATGCAAGTGACTTGCCATCTCCTGGACTCTAAGGCACTGTCAGGGTCACAGTGCAGCAGGGCTCTGCTGGAGGCTATGGGATACAGAGATGGACATTCAGGTATTATTAGAAGTAAAGATCTCAGCCATGGAAAAACAAAAGAACACGTATGCTCTTTTATTGTCCAGTATCAGCCTGTCCTTGAGCTCTGTCCAGCACTTTATTTACAGCTGGGTTAGGAATCTCTGCTCTTGCAGTTCGGAGTTGGATGATCATAGGCAGCTAACTTTACCTCTCTGCTTGAGCTTTTGATCTGTAAATGAGTACGATAATAATAACTGTAGCGCTCTTATGAGATTAGTATTGGCGATTAAATGAGACTGGAGGCAGAGAGCTTACTCCGGGTGTCTGAAACTCAAGAAATAATTAATGTTTACTACCATTATCTCATTGATTGTCACCACCATCACCCCTGACACCACCACCATTGTATCTTGGCAGCAGTGCCAAGTCCAGGGAGCAGAAGGCATCAGCCAGCACGTTTTAGAATGTTTCTCGGTCTCTTATGGAACTTTGTGAAGACACAGCTTAAAGCTTGTCTAGACAAGGCTGTGCTCTTCAAGGCCGGGAGAACATTAAAAACTGCCGTGCTCCAGGAAGCAAGGAGAGGATTCCATACTCAAGGATGATGCTGGTTACAGACCACTTCCCTGACACAGAGAAGGGAACAGGGAAGGAAAGGGAAACGGAGGGGACAGGACAGCTGAGGTGCTTAGTGTACATGTCTGAGAAAGGATGGCAAGGCTGTGGTGAGAGCCACTAAGGACCAGAGAACCTCACGTGCTCCCGTCTGCTCTCTTCAGTCCCTGTTTGTCCTCAGCTGCATGAGAACAAGCAAAGCAGACAGCTAAAGCTTTCAGTTGTACATCTACCCCAGGTGCCTAAGTCTGTAAACCTGAGCATTCAGATCTCCTAAAGCCAATAGTGACTTTCCTTTTATGTTAGGTGGTTCTAGCCTGTTCAAAATGCTAGCTAGTGAGGTCAGACTGTCCTGGATTCACATTCCAGTTCCGTTGTTACTCATGCAACTCTGGGCCAGTTACCTTGTCTGAGTCTCTGCTTTTTTGTTCTTGTGGTGGGGATTAGAATTATAATCACCCAGCTTCCAATTGGGTGATTGTGAATATTTAATGGAACCATGCATGAAGCCCTAAACACACAGCTCAGCATACAGTAAGTACATATGAATGATCATGGTTGAAATTCTGAGTGCATAGTTCTCTGGTGAATGGGGAAAGGAAATTAGAGAGACGGAAAAGCTGGGCAGATTGGTAAAAACTGATCCAGGAAGCTGTGTACTTAATGATGGTTTTAAAAAAAAAAATCCTGTGAGAGAAACAGGATGAAGATGGCAAGGACTCAAGGCTTAGCTTTGCTTTCTGCCAAGGTCTCACCCATCTGGCCTTGGCTTCTGTACTGCCTTTTTCTTCCAAATCGCATCTGAGAAGCCTGCCAGTTGAACACACAGGGCAGGAAGATAGATCAGCTCTGGATCACCCCAAATTTCTGCACTCAGTGAAGGCATCGAAGACATCCACATATTATTTTTTTCAGGTTAAACTTCCTTTGAGACTAAGACAAGAGGCAGGCCAGTCGGGGGAGTTGCAGTCACTACAGGCTGGCATAATCCTACTGCTTCTTGGCTGACGGCTCATGCCAGGAAAAATCCTCTGTGATCCAGACAAAGGTGAATTTAGTTCAATTCCGAATGCAAAATTCCAACCCTCTGCACTCTCTCTATGTCCAACCTCTAATGACCCTGACAGTAGAACTAATAGAAATAACATCAATAGATTCTCACCATTTGGGTTGTCATAACTATAAAGTGTAGAGTATAGGATGGACTAGAAATGGAAGAAAACCATGTCTTTCTTCAGACCTGTGAACCTATAGGAAACAAATAAAAACCTGCCTATGAAATGAGATAGCTCAGAAAACAACATACACAGTAACCCCTCATTTATTTTCTTTCACGAGAAGGGTGGCTGGTCTGAAGCCACTCCAGAGGCATTGTGAATGCTAATCAACTACAAAACCAGCACAGGTTCACCATTCTAAGATGGATTTTTCAGTATCATCTTTTCTGAAGTGCTTTACGAATGTGGTAATTTAAGGAGCCAAGTTGAAGCTCTAAACATTAGGATGCAGGGCAATGTTTAAAGAAAGGATGAAAGGCAATTTCTTACATTATCAGAAGGAAAGAAAGAAAGAAAGAAAGAAAGAAAGAAGAAAGAAAGAAAGAAAGAAGGAAGGAAAGAAAGAAAGAGAGAGAGAAAAGGAAACCCCCAAAACAAAAACCCACTCCAGCTTGGCTCTGTAATTACTTGTATAAAATTAAACACCATTTGAAGTTGTGTAGCATGATCAACCTTATCTGTTCAGCACGTGTGTACATGTGTACACGTGTGAGCACACACACAGCACTTTTCGTTTCAGGACAAAGAGAAATGTAATGGTTTTTTTCAACATTTTGTAAATTTGAAAGGACCCTTCCTGTGTTTGTTTCTTAAACTGGTGCAGCAAGGCCAGCCTGCATAGAAGGCGCGTCTCTGGAATCAAAAGCGCTTCAGAGAGGCTGACTTTTTTCTACCCAGCTCAAGGACACCTTTGCTTCCCGCACTGGGGCTTTTTTTTTTTTTTTTTTTTTTTTTCTTCTGGTAATTTACATTTTCCTTCTGCCATCACATTGTTGATGCTTCTTTCTTATGGGTTGGATCTGAAATGTGCCCACTCCACCCTAGGCTTTGTTTTGAAAGCTTGTTCCCCACTTGGTGGTGTTTTTTTTTTTGCTTGTTTGTTTGTTTTTTGTGAGACCCTGGGAGGTGTGGTGTGAGGAATGGAAAAGCTAGTTGCTGAAAACACGTCATTAGGGGCCTTTGAAAGGACCCCAGATCCTGTAAGACTTTCAGCTCCCTTGATCTACCACGCGATGTGAACAGCCTCCGCCACAGGCTCCCGCACCCACGAGCAGTCCAGTCTCACTCTATTTTCTCCATTACAACAGGCTGAAATCTTTCAACCCTGAACCCAGAGAACTTGTCCTTTCCTTACGTTGTTTCTGCCCGGACACAGAAGTGTGGAGACACTCCTGGTCCCCTTTGCTCTGCGTCTGGAGCATGCCGTTTCTTTGTTGGTGTGTGTGGCTTCTTTTGGTCAGAGCTTCAATGAGTCACATACTCCTTTTAACTCTGAGCTTGTGTCCAGCCCTGTGTGAGACCCAGAGAAAGCACACACTGCTGTTCTCGGGACAGAGAATGCTAACTTAGGCCTGTCCTTCCAGGTCTGGGACCCGATTTGTCCTTTGCATCTGTGTGTATCAGTATCCCGAAGCAATTTTTTCTTGAACGCTTTTTACTTTGCATTTGAGATAGGCTTTGGATGCTTTTTATTCAATAAGGCACAGACTTGGGGCTACATTCATTATTTAGGCCAGAATTTATGTTGTACTTGATGCAAAATCTGGCATTGCTTGTTCAGGGTAATTGTGTACAGTGCTCTGAACCCAGTTGATGTAAAGTATTACTGAAGAAATAGCAAACTTCCGTGATAGGCCTGCTAAATCATTCATTTAGTAATAGATTCACATTCCCTCAGGTCTGGATCATGTGTTTTGACAGTTTTTAAAGCAAAGCAAAGCAGGAATTATTTCAAAGTGATGGTGGAAGCCAGTACTGAGAGAGAAGAATCCTAGACAATGGGTCTACAGTCAATGACTGTTCTCTCTTAAACAGTTAAATTTATAGGTCATAGATTACAGAATCCTTGCAGTTCATGTCTCCACTTAGCAACCTTGGATGCTTTTTCATTAAAAGATAGATACATAAATGTCAATAATATTGTTGACTTTGAATCTATTATTTTAATGTTGTTTTAAACTTTGTTTTATAATTAAAATTTTTTTCTGTACACTAAATGAATGTCTAGGTAGCATTTTAAAGATGGAACCTCAGGTAGCCCAGCCTGGCCTTGAACTTGCTTCTGATCCTCCTGCCTTACCTCCTGAGTGCTGATATTACAGGCATACACTGCCTTGTGTTTTGAACTTCCCTTTCAGGTATGTGTGTGGTGTGCACACATATTTCTGCAGGCACTTGTGCCTGTGTTGTGTGTCTGAGTTGGCCACGTGTACCTTGGCCATCTTCCTCTACTGTTCTTGTCATTATCTTTCGATGCCGAGTCTCTCACTGTCTTAGGGTTTTACTGCTGTGAACAGACATCATGACCAAGGCAACTCTTATAAGGACAACATTTAATTAGGACTGGCTTACAGGTTCAGAGGTTCTGTCCATTATCATCAAAGTAGGAACATGGCAACATCCAGGCAGGCATGGTGCAGGAGGAACTGAGAGTTCTACATTTTTACCTGCAGGCTGCTAGTAGAAGACTGGCTTTCAGGCAGCTAGGATGAGGGTCTTCAAGCCCACACCCACAGTGACACACCTACTCCAACAAGGCCACACCTTCTAATAGTGCCTCTCCCTGGGTGGAGCATATATGAACCGTAACACTCACTGAACCTGGAGCTCACCAATTGGTTATACTGGCTGGCCAGTGAGTCCCAGGGATCCTCCTGTCTCTACCTCCCACTGCTGGGATTACAGATGTGCACACAGATGGATGCTGGAGAGCCAAACTCAGGTTATTATGCTTTCTCAACACTTTGCCTGCTGAGTCACTGCCCCAGCACTGACGGCCGAGAGACTAAGTCCGAGAATCTAATGCTTGGAAGTATTTGTTTTTATTGTGTATTTCTAGTCAATGTATAAATCCCTCTGATGTGAAGATTACAAACCTAGATTATTTCTTCTGCTCTATACATTTAATTAATTCTAGAATTTCACAGAGGTGACTGTGACATGGTCAACAGTTAATCACCACCACACTTAACATCAGAAACATTCCAGAGGTCAAGAAAGGAAGAACGTCACACCTTTACTTAATTTTTTTTTTTAAAGAGAATTTTATTTTTCTAGGTTGCAAATAAATTGTCCTTGTGTTTTTATTTGGTTGCTTCAGGAGATATACACCTGAAAAATAAAACACAGACACACAAAAAATGCTACGGAGAGAATTCAAATATCTACTTGGCCCATAGGGGACAGACATAGTTGCTTCTACCACAGGAATAAAGCAAAACACAGAGGAGGGATTTCTCCCTTTCAAGACTACAGGCATCATCTGCCCTGGAATAAGTCACCGGGCACGACTATTTTGGACACTGCTGGTAGAGATGTCAGTGATGGTCTCACACAGAGGCATGCCAGAGAATCTCAGCTTGTAAAAAAGACAGATGCATCTCAGAAGAGCCCGGCATCAGTGCCATTGCTACATGCAAGGTCTTTGACGGATGTCCCTGGATCAATACCCCACTTGGTCAACTCACAACTTTCCACCCTTTGCCACCACCTCCGGTGATCGGGTTAGTGGGCATTTTTGAAATGCAGTCAGGTTTCTACTTGGCTAAAACCCCTTTAGTTTTCTGCTAAAATGCTTCTCAGCTTTGTAATTTTGCCATCACACACCCTAAACTAAAATATTTCTTCAGGCCTGGCAGGTGTAGTTGTGCACAACTTAATCCTAGTACTTGGAAGGCAAAGGCAGGCAGATCTTTGTGGGTTCTAGGCCAGCCTGGTCTACATAGTGAGTTTCAGGCCAGCCAAGGCTACATAGTGAGATTCCCGTCTCAAAAATTAATATTCTTTCATACCCCTTTTCATACATATTTTTACCCTAGAGGTAATCTGGAATTAAAAAGAAGTTCAAAGAGGTTGAAAAATTATAATAAACTTAAGGGTAGCACATTTTAAACAACTACCCATTTACTTGGTTCTTTAAGCATTTTAAGGTTTAGAGAACATCTTACTTAGTATTTTAAAGTATGTTAAGGATTATTATAAATCATCTTTAAGTACATGTTTCTATCGGAGTGATATATTCCTTTATGGTAAACACATAATAGGTGTTCAATAAATCTTGTCACAAAATGAATGACTACAAAAAATATTTATGTCCCCTTTAAACCAAATAAGTAGCATTATTTTTGTTTATGATGTTTATGCAACAAAATGAAGTTCAGTATAAGAACTTACTTAAAGCCATGTTTTAGAAAAAATAGGGCACAGAAAGGTACACATTTCAAAGCTGAACAAAAATCTAGAGTCTCCCTATGAATTTCTAAATACAGTCTGGTTGACCCGGAAAACAGATATATTTGTGAATGAACTGCAAATTACAGGAAAAACTTCAATATAACAAGTACAAGTTTAAGTTAACATAAAGAAAACATAATTATTGATAAAACAGTATACATTAAGAGAAATGTTAGCTCTCTGTATTTTCAAAACTGTGCAAAAATTGCTTGTAGTGTCCTCAGATGGGTGGTCTGGCCAGTGACATAGAAGTCCGTTGCCTTTAAAGGGTATGTAGTGAAGAGATGTGGCCTGCCATTGAACTAGCTGGAATCTGGCTGGGTTGTAGCTTTCAAACAGCTGGTGCGGATGTGGGAGACCTGCAGTACCGGGAGCAGCAGCTGGAGGGCGTCCTGGACATATGTGGTGCTATTGCAGCCCTGCAAGAGGAAAAAACAGAGCTGAGGGGTAGTTCAGTTTTTATGGCTGTCATTATATAACAACTCTCTCTCTCCCACACACACACACACACACACACACACACACACACACACACACACACACACACACATATGTGCTCTGCCTTAATGAACACAAGTAGAGGGATCAGATCCCATTACAGACGGTCGTGAGCCACCAACTGGTTGCTGGGAATCAAACTTGGGTCCTTTGGAAGAGCAGCCAGTGCTCTTAACCGCTGAGCCATCTATTCAGCCCCAACGACGCCCTTTTCCTCTGAGGAGAGGCAAGTGCGACAATATCATAAAATTCTCAGAATGTCTGCACTTGCAGCAAACGTCAACACATGTGTTTGGATGGAGTGTGCCCAGGTCTTTAACAAAAGGACTTCATTCAAAATGAGACAAATTGTTTCCACAGGCTTTAAGAAATGTATGTGTAAATTCATGTCCCAGCATGGGCAATATTATCTAACCCTTTCTCAGGTCAACGACATGGTCCTGAAATCACAGGACAGAGGAGGCTAGGGTCTAAACCACAACCATTTTACAGAGAGCTCTGCACAGAGGGCCCTGGAGAGATTATTGTAAAAATGGCCAACAGATGAAGTTTAGGGAGGATATCTAGAACATGAAAGTTTCTCCTTGGCCAGCAGATAATTACTGGGTGCCATATTTGTGGTACACAAATATGGTAAATTAGTGTGCTAATGTACATGTTTAATCTGGCAACCAAGACAGAGATCTGGGGTGGGATACTGAGAGTGAGGCTGAGTCTCACTATATACCTTGTGTTGGCCTTGAACTCACCATCCTCCTGCCTCAGACCTCTGAGAACTGGGATTGCTGGTGTTCAGCACCATGCCTGGCTGTCCAGAAGATAGATTTTCTTACATTCTGCTCTGCCTTCCAGGGTTTCTATTAGCTGTGTCTGTTCCACTGGACTTGTCCCTACAGTTCTTGCCCCTTCTGGTCGACTCCATTGTGTGACTGTGTCCTAAGCAAGGACACTTGCTGCCACCACTTGGCTAAGTTTTGTCCATGGACAGTTTTGCTTAACACCGAGACATAATTCCCAGCAATGCTGCCATCAGTTCTGAGGCAGCATTTCTGATGCTATGTACCCTCCCAAGCTTACTTACTCTTGTCATCTAAATGTGAAGACAATGGCATTGTGCATTGTCCATGTTCCACAGCTGCTTTTGAGGCCCTGTGGCTACCCCAC
The DNA here is from genome assembly GCA_021653895.1 of Mastomys natalensis. Classification (NCBI taxonomy): domain Eukaryota; kingdom Metazoa; phylum Chordata; class Mammalia; order Rodentia; family Muridae; genus Mastomys; species Mastomys natalensis. The sequence goes on from JAJTUV010000803.1 coordinate 144,692, forward strand.
GTGCAAGAGTTTGACAGCCTCGTCTTTAATGGAAGGTCCTCTTCCACTGCCCACATGCAGAACACAGTGCCCAATGCTCCAAGACTAGGAAGGCATCTCTGCCTTTCTCTACATTGTTGGGTTCATTTTCTGCAGAGCCACGGTAGTGCTGGGATAGCCTTCCATCTGTGTGGCTGCTGATACAAGTCCTAGTGAGCTGGCAGGGCCAGCAGTGAGCCCTCCCTCATTAGGGACTCTATGCTTGTCGCTGAATGGGCAGACACTCTGCATCAGTTTTGCTAACCTGCAACTTAGACTCAGCCATACTCAAAGTTATCGTGAACGATGGGAAATGCCCGTTTTTATGAAAAATCACCAGTGGGTAATAATCCTCCATTGCAGCCAATAATCACAGTGTCAAACTTGGCAGCAAAAATCTGCGTCTGCTGGGGGGAAACGGTGGCAGGAAATAACCTGCCAGCTTAGCATTTCTTTTTATAATCAGGAATTCTTGGAAATTAGGCATTGCTGCTCTACCAGACGCTTGACAGCTGGCTGAGCTACGGAAATGGAAAACACCACACACACACACAGAGAGAAGACGACTGTTAGACTGTTGATGATAAGATTTAGAATTCCAATAACACTTGCTGACGGGGAAGAAGAAAAGAGAAAGAAAGAACATGGCTGTAACATTCACTTTGATTCGGAGTACTTTCTCTCTGGGGGCTACTTACCTCTAAAAACACACTATTAATCATGGGGTTAAGGACTTCAGCCTTCTTGTTGCTCTGTGAAATTGAAAGTATGAAATTGACAGATTAGGGCCTCGTACCGTAAGGCTTAGCACATCAAATATAAGACAGCACTTTGTAGAGGAATGTCTTAGAGGAAGAAATGTGCTCACCATAGACCAGGCTTTGTGTCTGAGCCTGTCTTATGTAATCTCTAATTCTACTAGCAATCCTAGGAGGGGCTGATGCTGCGGTAAGGGGCTTGGTGCTGGGATGAGCATAGGCATTAGCTGGATGAAGAAATGGTGATTGGGGAGGTTGAGCAATTTATGTTGAGTTCACACTGCTACACATGTAAACTCTAGTGGTTAGAAGTTGGTAGTTGATTGGATGCTGTCTTCTACTTGTCCAATCTGCCTGACACCATCCTAACCCAGATCAGCTAGGGTTACAACACTGATGGTAAATTTGTCATGATTTTTATTATTGTATATTTGGTCTTTGTGTAGCCCAGACTAGCCCAAACTCATGATCCTCCTGCCTCAAGTTTCCAGGGGCTAAGATTATAGACATGCGCCATGCCTCACTGCACATTTTAATTAAGGCATCTGTATAGCTTACTGAGATTCTTATTCTTAAGAATTTTATTCTATTTATTTTTAATTACATGTATAAGTTGGTGTGGATATGTGCATGTGAATCCAGGTACCCTCAGGGGCCAGAAGAGGGCACTGGAGTCTCTGAACCTGTAATTATAGACAGTCATGATCTTAAATATGTAATATGTGGGTGTTGGGAACTAAACTTGGGTCCTCTGCAAGGTAGTACATGCTTTTAACGACTGAGTCATCTCTCTAGCCCGGACATTATTATTATTATTGTTATTGTTGGTTTTTCATTTTTTGGCCTCAAAATTTCCAGTCCTCCACTTATCTATCCTAGTAGTCTATTCTGCCTGTTCTTTCTTTGTTCTCTTGTTTCCTCTCTCCCCTCTTTCCCAACCTCACCCATGAGCACAAGTACTGTAGGTTATCTACCAGAAGAGCAACACGGTGAGAACATTCTTAACTAGAACTTTCAAATAGGTCTGTAGATCCGGGTTTGAAAAACACAAGTGTGTGTGTACAGCATGGAGAACCAATCCCTGTTTCAGGTGCTTTAGAAGGGAGAGAGGATTGTTATCCTTATTTATATTATTTGGCTGTCAATCAGCAGGCTTCTCTATCTAAAAACTCTCAACTGACTCCTACAGCAATGAATCATTAATGGGGCAATCTTAGTTGGCTGGGTTCCCTTACTGTACCTGGAAGACTCTGTGGCAAGCAAACAGAAGCATATGAATTAAGTATATCTTTTCCAGAGAAGCCTTTCTTCATTGACATTACTCTTCAGAGACGGATGCCTCTTTGAGGCAACCACAATGGAGTCTTGTGGCGGGGGTGGGGGTGGGGGGGGTGAGAGAACCTCTTCAAACACTCAAGTCACTTTAGTGAGTAACCAGAAAACCCGTGATAGTATCCGCTTTCATGTTTATGTGATTATCAATAAACCTCTAAGATACAATCAAAACGAGGGCAGTGAGATGACATCGGTTTTCAGAATCGATGAGCTATGTGAGCCATTTAAACGGAGCCTGGAGAGCGATACACACTCGTTAGCTTCAAGTTATGAATAATGGCTGCTTTGGAGAGCAGAAACAATGATGGATGCAAATGATTCTTCAGAGCTGCAGACCGGGGCTGTGTGGTGTGTGGTCAGCTCCATTTCAGATGTAGCTTTCACTGTCTCCAGATGGACAACACACATTTGCTCATGTTTGCACTTGAAAATGTTTGTGCTCGTGTTTGGGTCTGTGTACAGTTGTAAGTCCAAGCACATACCCACCTGCCAGAAACTTGGCTCAGCCTGTGTAGACCTTGGCTCAGGAAAGACCTTGGCTTGGTCACCCTAGGGCTAATTAACAATGCAGAATCCCTGTCCTCAGCTCACACTGACTGGCTGAATAAGAATCTGCATTTTAACAAGGTCTCCCGGTGGTTGGCATGCATGCATTGGGAAGCACTATGCTAGGGTCTGATGTGTGGTACAGTGTCACAAATATTACCCACTCAGGGAGAAAAACCTGTTCAACACAAATCATATAAAACCCCACAGACAGCCCCGGGGCACCAAACAGTTGGTTATCTGTCTAATGCCTGACAGGCTGCTGATGTAGAGCTGAAAGGTCAATGGAGAGGCCTGGGTGCATCAGCTCCTCTCTGTGTGACTTGAGGTCCCCAGCTAGTGAACTGCAGAAAGTGGGGGGATGCAACAGAAGAGCTCGGAACCTGAATTGATGAGGAAAGCCCTGGAACTGTCTCAGGGACCCACCATTCCCACCAAAGCCTGTCATCAAGTAACTTGGAGTAGAGGTATGTACGCCAATGGCTGATAGCCATCTATCAATGGCTTCCGTCTCCCCTTCACTCTGCTTACAGATGATAATATGGCATTGCTAAAAACCTAAACTAGGTAAGCCCAAGATAGAATGAGCAAACCAGACTTTTTGACAGCAGAATGGGTTGGTGGCCCGTAACTCACCCTTTATCCGTAGAATCACTTAGCGGAAATACGGGGGACAGATATCCCATTTCTCTGAAGAACTGCTCTTTGCCTACCTGCAGTCACACCCCAGCAGCTATGTAGGTCTACATGCCACCATCTTGCCCTCAACCAAAGCTGAGTGAGTTCAAGGTGGCCATCTGCCCTTCTGACCCATGCTGGTGATCTGAAACTTCTCACCCAGAAAAAGGAATGTGAAAGAAGAGAGATTGTGGGGATGTTTCAGAGTGGTAGTGAGCTCTGTCGTTGGGTCCCCAAAGCTGTTCCACCAACTTCCATAAAGCTCCCCTTTATCTGAGCCATCTGTAACCCACCCCCAGAGGCCTCAGAGAGAACATAGCCCTGGTTTCAGACTTCCAGCCATTCCTATAAAACTGTACATTGCAATTGTAAATACCCTGACTAAACCCTGTTTCCTGTGTCTCTGGGAAGAGAGTCAGATCTTACATCTAGGGACTTTAAAAGTAGGAAGATAAAAGGAGAGTAAGTTTCCCACTTGCTCCTTCTGCCCAACTTTAAAATATGACTGATTTCTTCTTCCCCCATGTATATGTGTGTAGTATGGGGGATCACACATGTTTGCATGCATGTGCGGGTACATGTGTACATGCATGTGTCTTCCTCAATCTCACTCTTCTTTATTTACTGAGACAAGGTCTCTTGCTGAACCTGGAGCTAGCCCATTTGGCTACTCTAGGGAGCCATCTTGCCGTGGGGGAGCACCTAGTCCCCCCAGAGCACTGAGATTACCGGCATGCTCTGGGGATCTGAACTCAGAGTCTCACACTGGCACATGAAATCCTTCATCGGCTAAGCCATCTCCCCAGCCCACAAGGACTACCTGGGACAGAAAAGGGCACAACCTAGATATGTAATCAGAAGCCACACATTGAAATATATGCAATATTTCACAACTATTATCTTAAGAACAGAAACACTTAGATATTCATTGACAACATTTTTTTTTCAATTCTTATCATGTGTGGCTTATTAGACTGAGAGCAATACTGAATGATAATATTTAAAGTTAATTATCTTAATAGAGATTCTTGAGTAATGTAATGATAGATAATAAACAATGGAAGGTAACCTTCATTTGACACTCTTTCTTTTGATATATGAATAAAATGAGGTCCACGGAGATCTGACTGCTCACCAAACAGTACAAATGTCTGAGATGCAGACTAAAGTCCATAGCCCAGGGAGACAGCAGACTGGAGTCTATAGCCCAGGCAAAGGAGAGCTCTAGGCTAGTGGTGTTTAGAGAGGGAACCTCAACCTGATTTTAGAAAACAGCATGACCCAGCTGTAATTATGGAGTTGTGCCAAAAGGTATCATATTCCTGACTTCTCCTCACGGCTCCACCTCCCTCAACGATGTAAGAAAATGGTCCGAATTGTATTCTTACCCCAATGGTGGTTAAAGAATTTGTAAACTTCTTTGATAAGGAGGCTACTTCATTGCACATTGCCGTGGTTAATCTGAAATTAAAAAAAAAAAAGAGAGAGAGAGAGAGAGAGGTTCGTGGGATTTTCCATAAAGTAACGTAAACCTCATGACGACTAGTGACATGAACGGCAGTATGACGTCAAAAGGGCAGTGCCCGAGTTTGAAGTCGCTCGTACAGAAATGTGCAGTCTTCCTCAACAGCTATCCATGGTTCACAGTTTTCTTTCCATGTTTAATTAAGGAATAATCCTCTAATTAATTTGCCCTCCTTTTACAATCAAAGCCACTTGCAGGGAAATAACAGGCCTGAGCATCTTTTTCACAGGAGTGGAAACTCAGGCCAGGTGGCTTTCCTCCTGTGTCTGGGTCATTTTAAAATAACGAGCGTTCACTAGAGCACTCTTTTACATGTCATCTAATGATTAAATTGAACCTATAAATTAACCAACCTACATGGCACATGCAGTGGTGAACATAGAAAGGGGATTAAAATGCAAACGCAGGCATTCAGTCATGCTCATGCGTGTACGCACCCACGCATGCACGCATTCACCTCTCTTGGTGCGGGAGAACCAACCGGGTCTTGGGCTTGCTAGGCAAGTACTCGATTCCTTCCTTTCCCTTTCAGCAGTGTGTTACTGTGTGTCCCAGTCTGGCCTGCCTTGACTTACAGAGATCCTCCTGCCTCAGCCTACAGAGATCTGGGACTGTGGGCGTGCTCTACCACATCCAGCTTCTCTCTGTATCCTGATTGTGTTATTCCTATTTGTCTCAAAATAAAGATGCCTGGAAAATTTCTTTACAACATCTCAAAATTTGGACTTTTCTTTGGCCATTTGCTTTTAAGTCTTTACTCCAAAAAAAAAAAAAAAAAAAAAATTACTCAGCATGTTTATGCTAACACCACAGATGACAAAACTGAAAACAAGATAATTGCCAAACAATGTGTGTTCTGTCTGATTTTCTCCTAACAATTACAGTGTGTGATTTTACAGCTAATAAAATACTATTAGAAAAACAAAAGTTCCAGATAAAGAATACTGCACGTTAGGAGAGCTACTAAAGGCAAAGAAGATGGTTTGTTTTGTTTTGTTATTGATAGAGACTCCGTCTAACTTTATATCCAGAGTTTTCTTTGTGTGTGTGTAGGTGTTTATATGTGTATGTGCCACATGTTAGGGGAAGGGGGTATGGACCCTTCACTTTCCACCTCCCCAGCTCTGAGATTACAGGTGCCTGCAGCCCTGTCTGGTTTTTTTTTTGTATGGATGCTAGGGATTGAAGTCAGGTGCTCAGTGAACACAGCAAGTACTTTACTGAATCAGTCATCTCTCCAGCCCTCCGCTCCTTCTGTATGATGCCGGGGAATAGAGCTAGGGCCTCCATGTGCTAGCAGGATTGCCACTGAATTACATCCCTAGGTATGATGAAGGTGTTAGGTATGGGGAGGCGTCATCCATCTGAAATTTGTCTGAAGAAATCATCGGGGGTGAGGCCAGAAGACAACAGAGATGTGCTCTTGGGCAGGTAGTAGGAGGGCATCACTGAACACTCACCAGCTAGGGGTCAGCACAGCTGGATGAGGTTGGGACAAACAAGGTTCCAGGACTCATGCCCTGGGACTTCTGAGCCTCAGGTCTCCTCCTTCAGATCCATACAAAGACAAGGCAGTAGCTAGATGCTGTCCTCGGCATTTCAAAATCTTTCTCTTTTCCTTCCATATGTTAGAAAGTACACTATGTCTTTAGAATTAACACATGATATGTATTTTATTTCTAAATACATAATTTCCCTTGTAGGATGTAGTAAAATTAGTGAACTATCAAAATGCATGTGGATAATGAGTGAGGTATGTGTGTGTGTGTGTGTGTCCCAGTGTTCTTTCTTGGGTGATACTTTGCCTCCATTGTTTTAATAATAACAAAGGGGTATTTGGACATCTGCTGATATTCCACATGTCATATAATTATACACATAAAAATTAATGACTTATTTTTAGCACTATTTTCTATTTTCAAAAAGATTCCACACTAACTGTTTTCATATATATGTATGCTATATATGTATTATGTATATTCATGTTTATATAATACTAGATAAACTAATAACAACAACAACTGCTTATTAAAGAACATAAACTCCAGTGTATGGCACAGGAACACAGCCTGCAGTGAACTGTCTTGCATTAGTGGCTAGCATGCCCAGAGAACAGACCAGCAGGGCAGGTAAAGTTGCTGAAAAGGGTAGTGTGTGTCTGCCTACTTTTGTGCAGGGAACTGAAAAGTTAAATTAGACCATCCTTTCTCTGTTGGTATGGTATGAATATATAATTACCCTCAATGTTCTGTTCTTTGAAAATTTTGATCTATTAAAATAAACATGGTTATACCTCTGGATACATTAATGTGTCTCCTCTTAAATCTCAAAAACTCTTATTATATCATCATCATCATCATTATTATTGCTGTATCCTAAGGGAGTCCTTATTTCTTAAATGACCTTAACAGTTGACATGAAAATCTAAATCTTCAGGTGTTTGGGGTATGAACGGCACACACATACATGCACACATGTCCACATGCATACATACACATGCAACTTTAAAAGTAAGAATTAAAAGTTGCACTAACTTTATCAGAACTTTTGCTTGGTCTTGAGCTGGTTTTTCCTCCTCTTGTCCATGGAGAATTAACTCTGCCACTTTATGAAGCTGTTCGATGCAGCGTGCGGTGACTTCAGCCAGACTTTCGATGGATAGCATGTACACTTCCTGAAATGAATGCACACAAGAGACTTATTCACTAGGCAGCCTCTTTTCAAAAATCCCTGTCACATTAAAAAACGGGACATGACTGGAAGCACATACTGTATTGCTGAGCTACACCTGGCCCCTAGATGATGTAATTCTGTATCCCTATAAAATTCCAAGGGTGGAGGGGGTGGTGGCGTAGTCAGTAAAGTGCTATTATACTAGCATGAGGATCTGAGTTTGCATCTCAGCTCCTACATAAGTGCTGCCCAGCTTTAACCCAGGGCATGAGGATGGGGGTGGACTGATGCCTGGGGCTCACTGGCCATAGCCAATGCTATGTTAGCACAGGTACAACGTGAGACCCTGACCCAAACAATACGGTGGAAGATGACTGAAGACAGTGAGAAAAGGCAGCCTCTGGTCTCCACACAAAACCAAACCATGCATACAAAGTGTGGTGTGTGTGTGTGTGTGTGTGTGTGTGTGTGTGTGTGTTGCTCGAAGGGAAGATGCAGGAAGGCACTCCACTGGACATTTTTCCTTGGAGTACTCTACCTTAGTTGCTTTAAAATTGGAACTCAGCATAAGGAACAATTATCGCAGATGACTTTTGGAGCACAGGCAGGACATAAAGTATAAACATAGGAGTGTACTAAACTGCAGGAAAGAGGTCCCAGCGATGAAAGAGAGCTTCAATTGCCTCATTAGTGAGGGAGCATAGAGACAATTTATAGTAACACATTTGCATAAAGATAAATCAATTATGTTCCGGAAGATCTTTCTGCTTTTAAATTATAAAATTATGGAGAAAAAGCTACAAAAATCTATGCTAAGCCATAAATTGCCTTGGGATAGAGAAGCGGAAGTGTCTGTTGCAGTCTTACTAGAATGGAGGACACAGTGTAAATAGAAAGGGGTTCTCCTCACTTTAAATGAAGCTCCTTGTAGAATTATCACAGATAACTACAGCAGATGCCGATAGATTTACCTCTACAGTCTTAGCTCCTTTGCCCCCCATTTTGTCTTCTTCAGGTTCTTCAGCTTTCTCTTCCTTTCCTTCTTTCTTCTCTTCCTCCTCGGACCCTTTGGCCACATCTATTGACACCACACTTTGATCCTCTTCAACCCAGTCATGAGCTTTCTTCATGGCCTGCAATGGCCCCAACCAAACAATACAGTTACCATGGGAACATGAAAACTAAGTCCTCTCAACCCGGACCCTCCAGGGCAGATATGTGGGGCCATTCCTAAAGCCCATTAGACAGCAACTTCATGGCTCCTAAAAAAATATAAACTAGAAAACAAAGGTGGGATGGAAAGTATATAGATCACATCAAAGGGCCTAAGAACTTTTAAAAGGGTATTTTAAAATGATATTCAGAGGAGAAAACAGACAGATGCTGCTACACTGTATTTTTCATGTTTCATGGCTGGTGATAAAATGATGGCTTGTATTTATAGAAATATATATATATTTATATATATATATATATATATTATATATATATATATATATGTTCTTGTATAGGCTGGGAATCAGTAAAGAGTCATTGCTGAAGCCAGTTTCCTCATATGGTGGTTTTCCTAGAGCCCTCATCATCTCAGGAACCAATAACGTAGCGATGAGAAGAAGATTGACGGCTTTGCTCCTTCTGGTTCTTGGAGGGCCCTCCAACCTCTAGGGTGAGCAGAGACCTGGCTCTGCCAGGATAGCAATATAAGCAACCTGTGACCTACAAAATCATGGCTAACTGGAAACTGCAGAGACCACCTTTCTCACCCAGTCTGCTGCTTCCTGACTTCGGAAACAGGACAGACTTATCTAGAGCTCATCAGATCCTTTAAGCTGTTTGCTTAAGTAGAAGATGTGGCTCATTTTATGCTAAACCTTAAAGCCTGTGTCAGAGTTTAACATGTCAGAATGTTGGGAGGTAATTTAAGAGCTAGCAGATTAGGAGCGAGAACCCTAAAAAAGTCCTCTTTTAGGAATAAAGGCTGACCCATGCAACTGAGAAGTCCTCTCTCTTCCCTCCAAGCCGCAGAGGGCGCTGTAGGAAGATGAACAAGGTAATTTCCCAGCTGACCTGCCAACTCATTGACCCCTAACAGAGAGAAAGAAATTCCTCATCTCACCACCTCTATACCTCATTCTGTCCTTTCTTACCCATTATAACAGGTCAGGGGCGATGCAAACCCTGCTAGGTAAGATAAGAGATAGGAGGAAAGGGAGAAAGAAAAGAAATTACATAGCTTTGAGTAATTAATGATCAGCACCTCCTTAAGAAATCTTTACAGCAAGACGGGTACTAACTTGCAAAATGCACTGTGGTGCCGGGCGGTGGTGGTGCACGCCTTTAATCCTAGCACTTGGGAGGCAGAGGCAGGCGGATTTCTAAGTTCGAGGCCAGCCTGGTCTACAGAGTGAGTTCCAGGACAGCCAGGGCTACACAGAGAAACCCTGTCTCGAAAAACCTTTAAAAAAAAGAAAAAAAAAAAAAAAAAAAAAGCACTGCGGTGTTAGAGGAATCTGGAATGCCAAGGCTGGACCGTCCTAAGACATGTTGGAGCAGTGGTGGCCCAGTTGGGAGGAGAGGCATGAACCTCTCAAATTGCTCTAAAACTGGGGTATCTCTTTAAAAAGCAAGGGTGGGAGCGGAGTCTGGAAAGTCCCTTGATGATCCCCCCCTCGCCTCACTTTGAAGATAATCATCCTCTGACAGAACATTCTATTTCACTGTGAAAGGGCAACTGACTGTTTCAAGGTCACCAGATAATTACTCGTAAATTACAGAACGGAGGTCTCAGAAGCCTTACATACGTCACAGTGCCTCTGTAGATCCTAATTACTGACCTCAGACTCCCCTGCCCCTGCTATGCTGTGCGTGCGTGTGCGTGTGTGTGTGTGTGTGTGTGTGTGTGTGTGTGTGTGTATGTTTTTCCGTTTCTTGCATATCTGAGGAGTCTTACCACCGAGACCCTCTTTCCCCAGCCCCCCTCTTAAAACCAAAGACACAGAATGGGTTGGTTCCGACCTTATTGAGTTTGTCAGGTGTGGCGGCGACGTGTAATTCAAACAGGAGTTCTGTAAGCATCCTAGCAAATTCTTCCCCGCTTTCTTCTAGGCCTAGAAACAGAACACGACAGCGGTAAGAGGCGTGATTCATTTATTTTTTTCATCCTTCAGAATGTGGCAGCTCCCCTGACTTTGCAGCAGGCACTCAGGGTAGACTAAGAGGAGGCTTTGGCAGCGTGCCCTGAGGCTGCCTGGGAAGACGGATGTCACCTTCCATTGGTGAGCACAGCAGGCTGCCTGGAGAGGGCTGCCAAGGCCTAGCTGCAGGCCTCTGGCACTAGGGCACCTCTGGGCTGGCTCAGAGACAACAGGGGTAAGGAGAGACCTTGTGTGTCTTGGGGTCACAGCTGTTACAGCCCGTTGCTGAAAGAATGAGTATGTGTGACCTGTGTCAGGCCTCTGGGGCCTGGTACTCAGAGAATGTTATGCTTCCTATAGCATCTTTGACAATGCCCAGGCTGTGGTATGGAGGAAAGGACTCGAAGGGCTGAGTGAGCAGAATTCTCATGGGGTGTGTGCTCTGATGTAATACCATCTCTCTGGAGAAATTTCCCAAGGTTCTCTAGAACACCTGTGTGGTACTATGACACGTTTTAATGATCTGTTTTGTCAGATGGGAAGCTATCTAAGGACAGAAAAGAGTTTAACTCATTCCTAATATGATATCTGGAATATAATATTTTCTAAAGAAAATATTATTTGAATTGATAATCTATTAAGATATCATATGATATATAATATAATATAATAATAATAATAATATATTTGTTATATAGTATAATTATACATCATAAAACTAAATATCCTTGGCTGGCCAGTGGTGACACAGGCCTTTAATCAGGAGCCAGACACAGGTGGGTCTTTGTGAGTTCAAGGCCAGCCTAGTTTACATGTTGAATTTCAGGACAGCCAGGGGTACGCAGAAAAACCCTGTCTCAAAGAACCAAAAACCAAAACAATCAAACCAAACCAAACCAAACAACTAACCAAAAATATCTCTGGTAGGCAACAGAGAGTCTTAAAAGCTACAGACTCACTTCTCTCATATGTAACTTCAAGGCAATGCCATCTTAAAGTTTCTGGTAGGTGCTGAAGTATTGATTCTATAATGGGTTTATGAGTCTTCCTCCTCCGCCCCCAGGGAGAATAAAGCATCATTAATCTGGCTCAATTGCATGTGTACAAAACTCTCTGTAAAGAAGTTACCTGGGCTTATGCCATAGCCAAGATATACCTCTGGGGAAGGCTAAGCCACGTGGAAAATATTGTACCTAACTCTTGCATGGATCTGATAGTTCCAGTTTTATAGAAACATAGTTAATGGGCAGCCTGCCAGATAGCCTGTGAGTCTATTGCAAATACTTGTCTTTGATCTGTTTATTATGATCTATAGTCTCATAAGGGAGACAGGCTAATAAACAAACAGATAAACAAAGCATTTCTGTCAAGTGATGAGTTTTATGAAGAAGTATGAACCATGGGAGGCGGATAGGGGTAGCTAGAACGTAGAAATGATTATAAAGTTTTTCATCTTCATTTATTTTATTCTTGCTTGACTGCATTTATGTACATGTACAAGGTGCATGCCTGGTCCCCACTGAGGCCCATGGAGGACAAGAGGATGTTGGATGGATGTCTGTGAGTCCAGTTGGTGCTGGGAACTGAACGCAGGCCTTCCGCAAGAACAGCAAGCGAGTTTCGGAATTTTATATAGAAGGTGCTACATTCTGTGTTTCCCTGAACTTGTCTGTTGACACCTAATCACTAGGCTGATAGTGTTCAGAGTTGGGGCTTTTGGTTATGAGCATGAAATTCACATGAATAGACTAGTGTCTTTGTCCCCAGAGAGCTGGCTGGTCTCTACTCCCATGTGAGGACACAGCTAGAAGATGCTGACTGTGGCCCAGAGATGGACCTTCACTACACACCAGATCTGCTAGCACTCTGATCTCAGACTTCCTTATGAACTGTGAGAAATAAGTTCCTGTTGTCTGTAAGGTCTCCTGTGATGTTTGTTATTGCAGCCTGAACAGGTCAGGATTCGGGGGAAGCTATGAGGAATCAATGCATCTTTAAAAGCTGGAGCCTCCTGAAGCCTCTGTGTTCTCACCCATTCACATTCCCCCAGAACACATTTAAAATCTTTGTGTGTTTGTGTCAGTGTGGTACATAATAATTTATTTACACCAATTTTCCGTTTTTACAAACAGTTCAATATATTTGTTTCATGCAGTAACTGAGAAGGGAAAGATGAAGGTGGGGGTGTAGTCCCCAGCTGAGGGTAGCCTCAGAGGTGATGGGAGAAGCATTCTAGACGCTTGGCAGTGGCAATAAAGTCTAGCAGGGAACGTGTCTGTCAAGTTCAAGGAGGCAGTAAGGAGGCTAGCATGGCTGCATAGGATGTACACCATGTGTACACTGGGTGTAGACCCTGGCAACGGCCTTAGTTCAGGATGAAGCAACAATGGGCCACGCTTTAACCAGGAAGGCGAGTGCTGTAATATAGTTTGCAGCTGTAATATAGTTCTCAGAGGCTGCGTAGGAAGAAAGCTTCCTATACAGTGAAGCCTGAGGAGAGCTGGGAATGAGACTCCATTAGCCAAGTAAGGAGAGGTTGGAAGGGAGAGGGTGAGGTGGAAGAGGAAAGAGAGAGAGAGGGAAGAAGGCAGATTCTACTAAAAGCACATGGGCAAGGCCTCATCCGGGAAGAGCTCAGTCTCCTTCATTCCTTGGGAGGCTGTGCTGCAGGGTGGGAACCCTTGGCTGAGACCCACCCCAGCCCTGCTTCTTAACCTCTGGGGTCTGAAACCAGTGAGCAGGCTTCAGTTCCCCCCCCACTGCGCCCCATCTTCCCCATCAACTGGGGATCATAAAATCACCCTCTGTTCTTTGTAAAATTTTATGCTGTACTTTTGGAGGGTTGCTAGGGATCCAATCCAGGGACTTACTCCTGCTCAGGAAGCACTGTAGCACTGGCCAACACCCTGACTCCAGCCTTCCCTTTTTAGTTACTATAAGATTCAAATATAATATTGAATCATTTCGTAAAGATGGAAAACTGTATTTGTTATGTACCACACTGACAAGAGCACGCAAGATTAAATATATTTGGTGGAAACTGACAGTAAATCAGAACACAAATGCTTCAGGAGGCTCCAGCTTCTTAATGTGCATCATTTCGACTAAACATATACCAGCAACTTTTATTATGTATTTCAGAAGGGAAAAGTCACTAAAAATATATAAAAACATATGATAGTCAGTGTTGTAGCAATGACTACTGCTGCTATTCTCGGTCTGTATATATGGCCAAGAGAACGTCCTCACGGTAATAAAAACAGAAAATGGGCTTTTAAAAATCTCTTCACAGCCTTGGTAAAGCAGACTGGAGGGCCACGGCTGTGTGGTGTGGTGAGACTACAGTGTGGCAAAAAGACAAACATGCAAACCACGAGCCCGTGTTATTCAGTGAGCAGGAGCCTGATATTAAATTTAATCTAGAAGACGACAGCTTGTTATTATACTTTCTGAAACCACCAAATAAATTACCTAATTGTTAGAAGATTTTAGGAATAAAAGTGCACATATATGAAAAGAATCCTGGTGAAATGCTTAAATTTCTGCCATGATTTTGCTCTCTTTTTTTCTTTCTTCACATCTCATGGCTGATATTCCTTTTTGCCATCTTTTTGGGGAACCCCTCCGTCTTCCTGGAGCTGTCATATGCCTTTGTGATGGGGTTGATTTAACAACACCCCTGTTCTTCTCTCCCAGTGCCTCATTAAGTGTCTGAATGACATTTATTTATTAAATTAAGTTAATGAAAATTAATAGTGTTTTGATCATCTGGAGATGGCCTTTGGGGAAAATGGATCTATTACAAGAGATAATAGGGTTTTGTCATGAAGAGAGAGACAAATTTACCACGTTCTCCTTGCAGCCACCAGATTTTTTTCTTAAAATATGATATTCAGCACTTGAGTGTGTGTGTGTGTGTGTGTGTGTGTGTGAAACTCAAGATTCTCAATTTACTGAATGAGATTCTATATTTAAATGAGAACACATCACATCGCCTTTGGCAACACTTTCTGATTGGCAGCACAACCCAGTTTCTTCTCCAAAGAACAACACTGATGAACAACGTAATAGCATTTCACTTTGCGTTTGCAACGTCTCTGATGTGTGAGAACATAGAGTTGTGTGTGGGGGTGGGGTGGGGTATGGGGGTTGTGTGTATGTGTGTGTGTGGTGTGTCTGTGTGTGTGTTCATATGGGTGTGGATGCATCTGTGGGTGTGGGCGTGTGTATACATAGCATGTGTGGGGAGACAAGACGACTCAGGGACCTCTCACATGTTGTTTCAGACTGGGTCTCTCATTGGCCAAGAACTTCAACCAAGAGGACAGAGGCCAGGCTAGGTGGCCCACAAGTCTGTATCTCCCTCCTGTCTCCCCATAGATGAGATTACAGGAGTATGTCACCTGTTCTGGATTTGTTTGTTTTATAGATTTTGGGAATTCCAATCAGGTCGTTACTCTTGGAAGGCAAGCACTTTACTGTCTGAGTCATATCCCCAGCCTAGGGTCCTTTTAAAAATTCTTTCCGAATGACACACCTAGAAGGACCAAGATCTAACTCAAGTATCATGAGCTTGAAGAATAGACTAATTGGGGTGACAGTGCTGGAAAGGTGCATCTATCGGGCCATTTTGGGTCCCCAATGTGAGCTGAATCTCCTCTGACAACTAGTATTTCAGTTTCTTCATTAGGAAAATGACAAGGTTGCCATCTTTGGTGACTTTTGTAGGAACATAAAAGTGCTCAAAAAGATTATTCCCAGTTGCCTCTTTGATATTTATTGCCCCCTTTCTACACTTCAGTGTAATTGGCTCTTTTATTTTGATGCAAAGAGCATAAATGTTATTAAGGTGAAGGCACAGAAGATCAGGATGTGGGGTTAAAGGGGGAGACAGTGTTTAAACAGGTTTATGAATGCACAGAATAATTTGCCCTGAGCCTCAAGGCTGAAGCACAGGAGCGCTCATGTCTGAGCTTTGATTAAAGGTATATAACGCACCAGGGAACACAATGATTCTGTGGTTGACAGTGACAGTATGAACACTTATTATCACTCCTCTGCATGGCGAGGAAATGACAGGAACAAGTAAAGGCTGCAGCTCACTCTACCTTCCCAACCTCCCTGGTAATGTGTGAACACACTAAATAACAATAGTAACGGCTAACATATTTGAGCAGTTCTGTATGCCAAGATCCATGATGTGTGTTTTTATGGATGGTATTTAATGTGAGCCTTACAATAGTTCCCAGAATAGGCAGCATTGTCCCAGGATATAGTGAAGATGCTCTTTTCACCAGGGTCATATAATTTGTTCAAGGAATTAGTGAAAAGATTCCCAGTGGACTTTTCTGTTGGTCCTAGAAGCAGCCAGCCTTGTGTCTGCAGCTGCTCTGCCCACTGGTATAAACTACAGGAAGTGCCTGTTCCTGCCGTCTGTAGGAAGACATCCCACATGTACACAGGACATGCTTGACTCTGTTCCACTCCCAAGTGGATGACCCAATGTAGTCATTGGGTATGACCAACTTTGAGAATAGCTTTTCCCTTCTCAAAAGAAGCCTTGCTTCTCATAAAATAGGCTCTAGATTCCTTTGGGTTCCAGTCACTTTTGAGAGGTGTGGTGGTTTGGATGAGAATGGCCCCCATAGGCTCACATATTTGGATGCTTAGTCTCCAGCATTCAGTGGTGGAACTGTTTAGGAAGAATTAGAAGGTGTGGCCTTGTTGGAGGAGATGTGTCACTAGGAAGTGGCTGTGAGAGTTCAAAAGCCCATGCTAGACCCAGTTTGTCTCTGGCTTTCTCTGTGTCTCTGTCTGTCTCTGTCTGTCTCTGTGTCTCTGCCTCTCCCTCTCCCTCTGTCTCCCTCCTCCCTTCTCCCTCTCCCTCCTCCCTTCCCTCCCCCCCCCCCGCCAGTAGGTAAGGATGTAAGTTCTTAGCTACTGCTTCAGTATCATGCCTACCTGCCTGCCTCTATGTTCCCTGCCATAAAGGTCATGGATACACCCTCTAAAACTACAATTAAATGCTTTCTTTCATAAGTTGCCTGAGTCATGGTCTCTTCACAGTAATAGAAAAGTAACTGAGACAAGAGGGAAGACTGCTGGAATGTGTATACCTCACTCACTCCATGGCCTTCAACTTGAAACACCTTGGAGAAAATGGCACAGCCATGGTCAGAACTGGACTTTTTGTATGGTTGGTGGGGCTCGACCTCGGGATCTCAAAGAGCTAGGCATGCGCTGTGCTGCTAGGCTACAGCCTCCCACACCAAGAACCGCACTGTTCAGGTGGTGTGTGGGACGCTTGCAAATACACAGCTCCTACACACAGAAATGAAAGGGAATAATGAAGTCATGCAAAGAAATCCATGGCAAGACTGGCACACCACGGTCCTCAATCACATCCAATAACACAGGCACATGGAGTTACAAGGTGCCACATATCTTGTGGTCATTTAGGCCTGGCACATTGTGCTTGGTTCGTTTGACTTTCTGCATTCATTTGTGTTGGCAATGTGCCAGGGACTATGCTGGCCACCAGAGAAAGAATGGTTCAGGAAAGAAAGGGCTACACAGGACTGAGACCAGCCCTGTATCCACAACAGGGCACAGGGCATTCTGGAAGCGGCATGAGGAACACCTGGATTAAGGAACTCCCACCCTGTCCTAAGGCCTGTTTCTCAGCAGCTGTGTCTGTGACCCAGGCCCCCGGTTTACCTTGCTGTTTGTTATTGCCTTTTTTACCTTGTTCTTCCGGATTTGCTTCATTCTCTGATTCTTTGGCTACAAAGATGTCTTTGATAGAAATTAGGTCATTTTTCAAGAGTTCTAGCTTCTCTCCATCCAGCGATGCTAAAAAGGACTGAACCTGGAGAAAAAAAGAAAGAAAGAAAGAGATCACTTTAACTGTCGTCGTTTCTTCTCACGAATAGCATTTATGTACAGCTGTCTCCTGTTTCCCCAGTAGCTACTGATCGAGCCATAGTGTGAGCGGTAAGAGGGGGTTGGCTCTACTGCCCATCCACAGCATGGGCTCCCCAGGCCTCACTCCTTCCCATTGAGTAGTTATTGCTGCTGCTGTTACATCTCGGTATACAGTTCAGATCAGCCTCGAACTGATTAGACAGTCCAGGCTGGTCTTGAACTTGAGCTCCTCTTGCCTCAGCTTCTTCATTACTTGTTACAGGCACGAGCCGCCACACAGGACTGGCTGTCTAGTTCTTAAAGCAGGATCTGTACTTCCTTGGGATCCTTGGTGTGGTAAACGATGGATATGAAGCAAAGGGCGCTGGTCAACGGTGGTCAGAACCCATTGATCGCAGTGGTCAAAACACACTTTGGCCTCCCTCCACACAGCTCAGATACCAGCTCCTCGCTCACATACCTTGTGTAATTTACACTCCTATGCCTTGGCTGTGAAATTCGAACTGCTTGCATTTATAAGGTCATTTTGGTCATTAAAGCGTAAGAACTGACTTAAAACACTTACTGTGTTGCTCAATAAATGAAAGATCTAACACATATGCATGTATGTATACATACACATACATGTATCTCAATCTTTATCTCTATCTCTGTCTCTGTCTCTATTTTTCTACATTTATCTCTATCTCTCTCTCTATCTCTATCTCCATCTCCATCTCTATCTACACTTTTATTAGACATGACTTATACTGAGTTTGCAAAAATGTCCAAGATACATTTTCATTTTCTGAAACCTCTTTGTCTAGAATAGTAGTTCTCAAGCTGAGGGGACCCTTTTGGGGGATTGGATGTCACATATTCTGCATGTCAGATATTTACATTATGATTCGCAACGGTAGCAAAATTATGAAGCAGCAATGAAGTAATTTTATGGTTGGGTCACCACTGCACAAGGAACTGTATGAAAGGGTCACATTGTTCTGAAGGTTGAAAACCACTGCTCTAGGGCAGGAAAGCCCAAGACAACGGGTATCAGCCATAATGGACATGAAGGAAGGGTACCGCAGGGCCAGCAAAGAGGGAACGGTCACTGTTTTGGGGGGTAAGGATCTGTGCAGGGAGAGCTTGAGAGAGGAGGCTCGGCTTGAACTGATATCACCTCTGCTCACTGTTGGAGTCTCCCTTTGGATAGTGCCCTCTGCATACTCTTCAAAACAAGTACAGCTGACCATCCTCTGAAGATTAATTTAAATTTCCAAATTGGTCACAGGTCATGGACTATCATATTTAAAACAAGGCATGACTGTAAAGCTGTATGTATCTGGTTTTTCATTCTGCAGGCCTGATTCTTGCTCTGGAGGGAGCACTGTCAGAGGAGCTCAGTCCTCCGTGGGATGTTTTCACTGTTCATGTGGTAGCAAATCGGCACACCAGACTAGGAGTCAGCTAGGGCATCCGGGCTGGCAGACTTGGTTTTCCCGAGGGTTTATGCACATCACTGGGTGCCGTGTGCCTGCCCAAGGCTCTGGGAGGAAGTTTGGCAGGAACTCAACACAAAACCCATTAGCCATGCAGTCCAGCAGGTAGCGGCAGATGTGCCCTGCTCTGTGGCTCCGGCCAGCCCCTCTGGCTTTGGCCTTCTGAGAGCCTTCCTTTCACTTGCATGTTCCTGCTTCTCCCTCTTTAACTCCAGTCTGCTACAGGGGTGTGCACTGAATTGTAGTCAGATGCAAGAATTAATTATAATTAATCATGCATTCTTCACAAGGGTACGCAGAGCGTCTTATACCCCCTTTCCATAAAAATAAAATAAATGCAACCAAGTGTAATGAGACAAATGATTAGATTTTCCCACTTATGTACCACAGCCAGGACTGTCCTAGAATCCATCTGATGCAACAATATCATTGATAATAATTCCTTTGTATCATTTACTTACTTATCTTTGTATTATGGTATGTGTGCTGTTGGCAGTGTGGTATGGTTGTGCATGCCACGATGTAGGTGCTAGGGTCTAAACTCCAGGTCTCAAGACTGCAGCAGGCGCTTAAATAAGCCAGCACTCCAGGACTAATACTTCCTTTCCTTTCTCTTTGTTTGAGTTTCAGTCAATGAAATATCAATGGACACAATGAGCATCCTTTCTTGTACACAGCTTTTAAATGGGAGTGTCCTCTCTACTTCCTCAGGCTGACGGGACTCAGAAGACCACAGGCGTTAGACCATGGTGACATCCAACACATTTTTAAGACTTGGACACATGGGAAATTTCTCCTTCTAGAACACTTTACTGAGTGGGCCTCTTTCCTGTGTATATGTATCTGTGGGATACAGTGTAGTGAAGTGACATGTGTACATGTGTGTATTAGATACACTGTAGTGATGTGACATGTGTACACACTGGGGAATAAGTGTATCATGCTGATGAATGTATCCATGAATACATGACCTCACACCATTTTTACGGTGAGACTGTTCCATGTGTACACCTTTAGGAATTTTGTGCATTTCCATTACCCACAGCCCCTGTGCTATAAATACATCTCTCTGGCAGCCATTGTATGTCATTAGCTGTGCCTAAAGACCTTGTATTCTTGTTGGAGACCTGAGTACAGGAAGCTGTCTGCTAACTGTGTAACCTGCTCCAGACTGTCATAGGACTGAAAAGTGACTTCTGCTGGTTTTCACATAGACTTGTAGGGCTGCTTATGACAGCACCCTGTAAGTATCATCAGTAAGTTTTTAAAAGTTCCACATTCCTCACCAAATGCCACAGAAATCTCCAGGCTGGGGAAAGAAAGCAGAGCTTGTGGAAACAATGTACAAAGAGAAGATTCAGACTCCTCTAGGATGCCCCCAAAGGTCCCTGTGTCAAAGGCTTTGCTCCCAGCTTGGAGCTACTAGAAGATGGTAGAGCCTTGGGAGTGGGGACAGGGAGAGGTGTCAGGTCATTGGAGACCTGTCTTTGGAGGGGTTGTAAGACCTTGGTCTAATCCTCTGCTTCTCTTTTGCTTCTGGGACTGAGCAAGTGCTGTCTTACCATATGCCCCAAAGCAACATACCATGGATGGGACCTTATAGAGCTCACCCTGTGATCTCAGCACTTGAGAGGCTGAGGCAGGGGCATTTTGTACAGAAGCTGAGGGCTATTTTGTAGCTGAGGTCTGTTGACGGAACTGGCCAGAATGCAATCTCTCTGTATTATCAAGGGGTGGGGGCAGTGTCTGTCTCCTGTCTTAATAATAGTAACAACAGATATTTACAACATAAAATACGTAGAAAACACAGTGTCCTCAGCAGTGTGCTCGCTTATACGCATGGGTGCACAAAACAGCAGCCAGCGCTCACTGAGCACCTATTTTGTCCCAGGCATGCTGCTATGAGCTCTTACATGGGTCATGTCACTGAATCCCTTTAGAAACCCTATGAGGCCGGCTTTATCGTCGTTGTCATTTCAAGCAGATTGCAGTAAGAGGGATCCAAAATCCCACAGCCTCATACGGATGTATAATCACATAAAGGCTGATTCCTGACTCAGCTTTCACGGGAGGGTTCTGTGCTTTGGTGGGAAATTGCTTTTTTTTTTTTTTTTTTTCTAAATAGGATTATGGGATTCTGAATGTAAGGGAGCAATTTTACAGCAGCATAAACTGTGGGTGGCTGATGGCAGCGCAAAGCCATTCTCTGCAGACCACAGGGATGAATTTTGTAGGCGGAGGGCAGTCTGCCCCACTGGTGACAAGCTTTTGTCTGTTTGCAACTGTGATGCAAGCTCCTCCTCTGGTTTTCTTCACAGCTGGTGGTAACACCTGCCTGCTTTTCCCGTTTAATTGATGAACTAAATAAGCCCATTACTAGGTGCTCATTTTGTATCGGTAGGAGAGTTAGCTTGTTTGTCTTTTCATGTCATTTAAAAAAAAAATTATCCTTCAATCGTGTTTTGTTTGTTTACTTGTTTTTTGAATAGTTTAATTTTTTATCATAGTTGTGTGTGTACATGTCGGTCAGAGGATAATGTGAAGGGGCGAGTCAGCTCTCTCTTTCCACCTTGTATGACCTGGAGATTGAACTCACGTAGCCAGGCTTGGCAGCAAGTGCCTTTACCTGCTGAGCCATATTGCCGGCCCTTTTTGTTTCTTCTCTGAGACAGGAGCTCAGGCAGCCTAGCTCTGCCTCCAACCCATACAATTTGTTTGCTGAGGGTCACGTGGGATAGTGAGATCGTATAGAGCCATCTGTTTGGTAATCTGGGTTTCATAGGTTTCTAAATCCGAACATTTTCAAATGGTTCTCAGAAGGCTGATTTTGCTCTTTATGGTCCAGATAGTGTGGGAAAGGTGACAAACTAAGTAAAAATGGTGACTCATAAAATAATATGCACCCGATGCCCACCGTTTGACAGAAACTCCAGTCACTCTGTGCTCACTGGGTAGAATAAAAGCACTGGCTGGTCAGGGATCTCTAATCTGGGAATAAGATTGCCAAAAGGAGGGAAGGGCTTAGCAGGCAAGCTTTAGAGCAGCCTTTCCTACCATGGGGAAGGGTAGTGGGGACTCTTGATGTGCCGACCCTTCTGGGCTGGGATAGGTTAGTACAGGGCAGAGAGGAGACTGCTTACAAGCTTGAGCGGATGTCTATCAGGTTGTACAGTATGTGAGACCTTAGCCTAAGTTATATCTTGATGCCTCTTCTCAGTTGTTTCTCCATGCTAAGGAAAACACATCACCAAAGAATGCCATTCAAAGGACCCGTGGGAAATGTACCTTGCTCTCACTCTCATTGGACAGAATTTCCAGGGCTTCCAGGTGTGACAAACCTTGATATTCATCAAACAGCATCCCATAGTGTGCAGTCCTCTCGACCGTGAGCTGCTGGGCCAGCCTCTGCTTCTCCTTCTCCTTGGCTTCTCTCAACATCTGCAGAAATACAAAGTTCATGAACTAGACGGGTCTTTCCACGTTACTTCCCTGTACAAGATATGGAGGCGATGGGGAGGGCAGATACTATATGAAAAATCATTTTCATCACTCTGGAATTTCTTTAAAATGACTCTTTGTAAATAAGTGTTCATAGGTTCTCCTCCATGGTCCGTGAGCTCACTAGCTCTGGGTAGTTGTTTGGTTTTCAGTACCAGGTATCACCTCTGTCTTGTTGAGAGGGCCTTTGGGCCAATGAAAAAGATGTTGGTTACTGCCAAGGTATGTGTGCCCCATGCTGGTTATTGTTTTAGTTCAGAGGCATCACAGCTGGGTAGGACTAAGGGTTGCTCCTTTCCCTTGGAAGCTTGCATGGTGCCGTACGATGCCATAAAAACTAGCACTCGGGGAGGAGGTTTCGGGTCCCCATGAAATCTTAATCATGGCTGCCTAAACAAGACATGAACCAAAATGACACCAATAAACATGCAAATGTGGAAGGGAGAAGCTCATGGGGCCTCAACTCTATACAAGGAACTATAGACAACTAAGGAATGCTGAGGTGGAGAGACAGTCTTCTCATGGAAGACCCTCCAAATTAGGCTATCCAGTACCAAATGGTCACCCCTGAAAATGTATACCTACACGTGACTTTATATAGACTACGCAGGTTGTGTTTCTATATTTGGAAATTAATATATCTGAATGTATGTGTTATAGTAATTAAACACACACTATATGTATATGTGTATGTATATGTGTGTGTATTATTATATAATATATATATATATATATATGTAGAGAGAGAGAGAAAGAGAGAGAGAGAGAGAGGTCATGAATTTGAGAGACAGTAAGGAGTACATGGGAAGGGTTGGGGGGGAGAAAAAGGAAGGGGAAAGATGATGTAAATATACTTTAATCTCAAAAACTAAAAATACATTTTAAAAGGATGGTAAAAGTAGATACTAGATTGATACTTTTGACTAATATTTACACATGTTCAGTTCCAGTTTTTTTGGCAGAGCCAAAGCAAGCCATCCGTGCCTAGGAGTAGGCTTAGAAAGAAGCATGCAACGGCTTCCTCTGCTTCCCACTGAAGTCTTTCCCCTGTGTGGTTAATTATTTTCTAAATGTCCAAAATTTCTACACTGATAGGCTTTCAAAGCACCACATTATAAAGTGGGGGAGTCATCACCAGACGTATAAAGTGAGGACCTGGACGCTCCCAGGTGTGGCTGAGGAGAAGGGTGTCATGTAGATATGAGGGAGAGAACAGCCATGGGCATCTGGAAGAGCAGAGCATGGACAGACTGTAGGAGACTAAGCTGGGCCACTAGACTGAACCCAGTCCTGAAAGGAGAGAGAGGTGATGGGTGAGAGAGAGGAAGGAAAGAGAAAGAGCAGAGGAGCCAGAGCAAAGAAAACCAAAAGCTAAGAGAGAAACAAGAGAAGGGGCAGAGGCTGAGGGGGAGCAAAGAGAATGAAGAGAGAGGAGAGCAGAAATGGCAGAGTTATATAGCAATGAGAAGCTGGGGGGGACGGGGAGCCCATGGTACCATGGTTAGGGTGCCGTGTGTGAGTGTGAGTGTGTGTGTGTGTGTGTGTGTGTGGTGTGTGTGTGTGTGTAAGAGCTGAGAAGAGCCACAGGTCCCGAGTGAGCCTGGAGGCCAGAGTGCACTTTAGTATGCTAATAGTATCAGTGTTAGCCATGTGTCCAGAACACTGGAAAAGGCTAATTCTTTGTGAGGGTATTGAGAATTCTGCATCCAGGCAGGTTTCAAAATAGAAAGAAACTGGTTTGATTTTGCTCTGTTACATTTGTTTGTTTGTTTGTTTGTTTGTTTTTTTGTTTTCAAGGCAGGGTTTCTCTGTGTAGCCCTGGCTGTCCTGGAACTCACTCTGTAGACCAGGCTGACCTGGAACTCAGAAATCCACCTGCTTCTGCCTCCCAAGTGCTGGAATTAAAGGCGTGAGCCAACACTGCCCGGCACTCTGTTACATTTAAAAAACAACAACCAACCTTCTGTGTGTGAAGAGGAAAAGAGTTAATAAATGTAAATTCACAATGTATTCACTAGCAGACACTGACTAGAAATTGGCTTATAGATGCTTGTGCTGGGATCCAGAGGAATGTCTTGATCCTGAGTTTCTGTTCACATGAATAACGTCTCTCTTTCTGCCTTTCCCTCCCCGATTCCTTTCTTTTCTGCTATCTTCTTCTTCACCTCACTTCCTCTCCCCTCCCTTCATCTATACTTGTAGTGTTAGGGCTAGAACCCAGGCCTTGTGCATGCTAAGAAAGAGACACCTCCTCTTAAGCCACTCCAATTATTTTGTTGTTTAAAAACAGAGATGACAGAACATCTGTGAGTCCGTCCATTATTAACAACATTCTGCACTTGCTTGCTTTGATGCTAGGCCTCTTTTATTTGATTTCTCATTAACTTTACAAGGACATTAAGTTTATGGAGTCCTTTAATATCCTGCAGAGAGCCCCATAAATACACTGGCCAATGCCATAAGGTCACAGGGGGAAGATCATGCAAGAACAGAGGCTGGTGTTTATTATGTGCCAATAAAACAGGCAGCCTCATTTTCCGTTTGGGTTCTTGAGGTTGTTAGCCAAGAACCCACTAGGCCGTGGAAGGAATTCTCTCTCCTGTCTATCTTTAAATTAGTAAGCCTCTGCCTTTTACAGGTTTCAAAATAACACAGTGGAGTCATTCCTAGGAAGGTTTAACACTTATAATAAAACTCAACTGGCCCCCTGACCTCAGGGCATTGGGGGATGGGAAAATAAAAAACCAAGTGGCCCTGGGATGGTGCCCCTTCTTAGTACCAGCATCTTCCTCACTGAATCGCTACTTTGGGCTAGAGTGAAGAGATGAAATGGAAAGGAAAGGGGAGTGTCATTAAGCAGAAGCTAAGATTTACTTGTAAGTGAGGAGTAAAATTCAAAGCTCCCCAGGAAACCAGCCCCTTAACCAGGCGGCTAGTCTCAGTATGCCTCTGGAAAACCGAGGCAAATGGCTTAATTGGAGGGGGTGATCGTGACACGGAGGACTCTCACTCAGGGCAACATGGAACTGGAACTGTGGAAGAGGAAACGGTGGAGCAGGAGAACCACTGACCACTGAATCGTGTTCCCTGTGCTACTGGAATAGGTGTGAACAGTCCTGCTGCCTAGAACCAGATACTCTACAATCTACTTCTGCCCACGGTGCGTCTGCAGTGTCTGCCAAAGGCTATGTACTTAAGGCATGATCTCCAGCCCATGACACTAGTGGGAGGTGGTGGAATCCTTAGTAGCTCAGAGAGTGGAAGTTGTTGGGTGTGTACCCTTGCAGGGATATTGGGAGCCTGGCTCCTTGGCCCACCCCCATGGTTCCTGGCCACCATGAGATTAACAGGTTGTTTCCCAGACTTCTCATTCTCATGTTCTGTCTCAGCACAAG
Source organism: Mastomys natalensis (assembly GCA_021653895.1). Taxonomy (NCBI): domain Eukaryota; kingdom Metazoa; phylum Chordata; class Mammalia; order Rodentia; family Muridae; genus Mastomys; species Mastomys natalensis. Next base: position 170,654 of record JAJTUV010000803.1, read on the forward strand.
CCCTGGAGCAATAGAACCAGTTGACCAGTCATGGAACCTTCCAGAACAAGGAGACCAAACAAACTTCTTGTTTATGTCAGGGATTTTGCCACAGGAACAGAAAGCTGACTAATATAATATCTTCAGTGTATCAGGAAACACTGTAACAGAGTTTCTTTTTGAGGTCTGCGGTTTTGTTTTGTTTCCTTTTTCTTTTCTTTTCTTTTTTTTCCAAGACAGGGTTTCTCTGTGTAGCCCTGGCTGTTCTGGAACTCACTCTGTAGACCAGCCTGGCCTCGAACTCAGAAATCCGCCTGCCTCTGCCTCCCAAGTGCTTGAGGTCTGTTGTTAATAGTGGCTTCTTCTCTCCAGTTGCTCTGAAGACCATACAGGCACCCTAGGTAATCCTTTTGCCTCAAAGCCTACACTTATTTCATCAGGAAATCTGAATCTGTTTCCAAACTGTACCTCAACTAGCCACTCATTGCTAGCCGCAGGTACTCCATACTGTTCTGATTCAACTTGATCTCTCACTTAACATAGTATCTGCTTACGGGGAAGGTGACAGGGCATCCTGCAGACCTTCCTTCTACTCCAAGGAGCCTAAGTGACTCAGGGCTCTAGCTGCTGGTCAGTAAGTCCATTCCCCACCTCCCAACACTTTTCTCTGCCATCCTTGGCGCTGTAGATACCTTGCAGGCCTGCTCCTGAGACCTGACTTTTTGTCCGGAAGACATGATGTTGGTCTTGGTCTCCTCTTTGGTTCTGCTCCCCTGGATTCTGACATGAACCAGCTCTGATGGTTCCCCCAGGCTTCAGAAGTTCCCACCCTGTTTTCTCTAATATAGGTCTTACTCCTCCCCTACCTCCGACTAAATAAATCCCTGTCTGTCTCAGCCCACCTTGCCTTCTACTTTCAGGAGGAACAAGACTCATCCAGAGTTGCACTTATAATGTATGTATCCTCCTATACCAGACGTTTATTTATCACTAGATTTATCATCTGAATGGCTTCCCTGGCACAGGCCCTCCCTCCAGCTCACGTGAGTCCCTGTAACCGTCCAAATGCTGTAGCCTTTTCCCTGGTTCATTAACAGCCCTGCAAACACCCTCCATGATCTGCCAACGGCTGCAGCCATTGCCACTCGGTTCTCATCTCTGACAGCTCTCATCCTGGTATCTCACTCTCTTCCAACGTGTAGTATCCTGGCTGGCCCTTGTGGGTGCTGGGTGACACACTTCCATGCATAGTACAACCCTTTAATTGTAGCTAGCCTGCAGCTATGACAGAAATAGCCCAGGTGGCCCCCAAATATGGTAGCTTGGTTAATTAACTCAGGCCTCCTCTTCTTTTACAACAAGGGTAAGCTAGAATTTGCCAGTTTTTAAGACTCAATCTCACTTTCTGCAGTCTTACCTAGAATAAATGTTATATGTGTGTGGGCAGAGACGTCTTTATCGGGTTCTGTTCTAGCTTGTGTAACTGTCACAGTAAAGTTATCAGGAGGTACTGATGTCACCTCAGTGCACAGGGGGAAACTGAGGCACAGAGATGGAAAGCAAACCTACGAGGTTGTATGGCTGAAAACTGGCCGAACTGGGGTATTTACTACAACATACTTGGATAAATCTTCGAGGGATTATTAAATGAATAAAGTAAAACATGAAAGTATGACCAAGGCTGCCTTTGGCTGGAGTGTGTGTGTGTGTGTGTGTGTGTGTGTGTGTGTATGTATGGTCCACTTATAATGCATAGCAACATGTATACTCTATACCAGATGTTTATTTATCACTATGTCTGTATGATAACTGATAGCGTGCATAAGGGACCATTAACCTTGCCGGTCTCCCACGAGGACGTCGGTGAGAGTGTTAGACACACAGCTTTCTTTCTACTCCTTCTGTCACATACGTTTGGACATGTGCTTTGACTTTTGTTGGGTGAAAGGAGGAGGAAAAAAATCACTAACGGGTCTAGTCTCACCTGGGACAAGGAAACGGTTCTCTCCATCAGTGTCTTGGTCCGCTTAAACCCGGGTCGCTTTCTGCGAGGACATTCATGGTTTTCTTGCCAATGAATTCTAAAGCATCCAGACCTCCAGTTAAGACGCTTTTGCCCTGCAAATGAGAAAAGCACGTCAGATTACATTTTCTACAGCTTGCTGTTTGGCAGTGACCAGCAGTTCCCAAGTACCCAGCATTCTCGTGAAATATTAAAATAAATGGAAAGCCACAGGTTTTTCACATCATGAGGTAGATCATCTATTTAATCCTGTTTTCTTTTCCTCGAAAAAACATATGTTACATAATTCGTAGAGCATGTGGTGTTATTAAAAAATGATGTGTGTGTGTGGGAGAACAGTGTACATTAGGGATTCATGTCAGTAGTTCTGAGCATATCAATAGATGTGTATCTAAGACACAAAATTAAAGGATGACCCAATTGTCGTGTTTGAAAGAGTTTTAGCGTAAGTAACAGAATTATGGGGGTGGGTTATTAAAATGTCAAATGCTCATGCTAATTTAGATGATTTTTTAATCTAGGGCCCAGAAGCCACAGACCCTCAGGCTGTTTCAGATGGTTCTTGCATACTTTCAGAAACTGGGGAACACCAACTATAATTAGTACATTAATGAAGTAAGACAGTTAGCCTTCCGTGTACTTCCAGTTTTAGCAAGTGGTCTATTATCCAGGTATCACTCTGGAAAAATCCCTTTGCCAGCCATTGCTTTCCTTTTAACAAAATTTAAAGCAACCAAGACTCACATACACTGTTCAAATAAACAGAACCATATTGCTCTGAACCCTCCAGCCATAATCCCAACAATACAACTCCGACTACAATCCTCATACATCTGCATGTTTTTTACCTTGCATGAAAATGTTAGATTTTATTTTTAGATCATCTATTTAATGTGCATAATTATTTAAATGGCACAGTCTACCTTACTGAATGCATGAACTTTATCAGACATCTCCATTTCGGGAATTTAAAATTTGTTTCCAAATCTTGGAGCACAATCAAACCTCACACTTTGGGACAGATTTACAGGGAGGTTATGGGTTCAAAATAAAGTATCTCCCACCAGCTCACGAACATCCCTGGATCTCAGCTAGTACTGTTAATTCAGGACATTCTACAAACTTCTGGAGGTGGAGCCTAGTTCGTGGAAGTAGGCCATTTGGGGGTATACCTCAGAGGTTACATTTGGTTCCCAGTCCCTTCTTCTTTCTCAGCATCCTGGCTGCCAGAAGGTAAAAACTCCCTTCTTACGTATTCCCACCACCATGATGTCCCGTCCAAGCACTTGGGACCAGGCAACCATAGACTAAAGCTTTTCAAACCATGAGCAAAATAAATCTCCTTCCCTGTGTTATTTCTGCTAGGCACTTTGTCCCAGGAATAATAGAAGCAACTAGCACAGAGGACGACAGGCTTCTCAGTAGCTTACACTTTCGATTGCTTTGATTTCCTGCCCACTCCCCGCCCCCAACATCCTGTCACTACAGCAGAGAATAAACAGAGACTGGGAAGTATCTGTGTGCTGTAGGGCAAGCGGCCTTCGTGGGGCGGACTGTGGGAAGGAGAGCAAGCAGGTTCAGGAGGGTACAGGAAGAGGACTGAGGATGTTGGGGTGCACTCAAGATTGGATTGCTTAGGGCTGGCAAGATAGCTCAGCGGATCAAGGCAGTTACTGCATGAACCTGGTGACCTGAGTTCCATTCCCAGAACCCACATACAGTGGAAGGAGAGAGGTGACTCCACAAAGTTGCCTTCTGACCTCCACATGCGTGCCATGGTATAGGTGCCCTCTCACCATACGCATACACAGTAATCACGTAAAAAATCATTTTAAAAAAGTGAGAAGCCATGAGATCACTTTTTACACCTGAGTTACGGTGAGAGCTTCCTCCACTTTCATGGTGGCCTTGAACCTGCTATGTGACTCTTAACATTTTCTTGGTGTGCCTCCTTCTTCCTATCCAGTCTAGGGTCCCCAAAGGAGCAAGTAAAGGACAGTCATCTCCTTTATTCCTGACACACTTTTGTCCCAACATCTGGGTAACATAACCTACGATGCCATTCACAACCCCCTCCTCTCCCATAATGCATCACACTCATTGTTAAATTGCCTTAATATGGTTATCGACCTATGGCCAGAGTCCCTCATACACAGTGAGGGTCAACTGTCTCTCCTTAAAATAACAAATGGATAACTGACTAAAAAGGACATGAGCCATATTTCTAGAAACTATAGTTAGCTTGTTCTACATAGTAAACAGACTCCTTTCTTCCCCAGTGCTGAGGAGAGCTGACTTCCTCATCTCACGTGTGGTAGCTCTTCTTCCTTTCAATGTTTGTTGTCAATAGCAAGCTTCCTTTAGGAGTGAGATGGTTGTGTATCTGTTTATTTTTATTTTATTTTTTTAAAATCAAATCAACTTAAATAAAAGTGAATAAACAAAAGATAGCTAGGACTTTCAGGGGGTACATTTAGGGTTCTTCTGGGAAGGGGACAGTCGGGATCAGAATGGAGGCTATGGCAGGGTTGATCTCTGGGTTATTCCCCCTGAGTTGTTACTAGATCTTTTTATTTAGAGGGTTTCACAGTTTTAAGAGAACTGAGACCTGATCCAGGAAGAACAGCTGTCCCAGCTCTGAGTTGCCTCCCTCACCTAGACACTGTCCTTGAAGCAACTGGAAAGGACACCGTTAGATCAAATTGAAAAAAAAAAAAAAAAAAAACCTTCTAAATCACTCTCTTCTTTTAAACACAGACCACATTTCATCTTGCCCTTATTATTTCAGATCCAAGGTTACACTTACTCTGTGGCAGAAAGCCTAACAAACTGTAATCCAAAGTCAGGAGCAAGGCCGCCTTCTCTCTGATGTATCTGGGTCATGAGTTGGAAAGATCAAAAGAACCGAGCCACTAGGGAAAACAGGGGAGGCTGCTAGGGACTCACCGTGTTTTGAACCACGTTGGTGAGGGCTGACAGCATGCCCCTAGACCCTGCCGCCCCTGGTGGAGGAGGTGTGTGGGGGCCTCCGGCAGGGTCCTGATCTGGAGTCACATCTGTCATGGCAAGAAAGAACACCCTAGTTAGAATTCATTTTGCTGATCTGAACTTGGGCTCTTTCCCACTGTACAGTTGTGCACACGTGCACACGGGGTAACAAAACACCAGGTGAGTACGCCACTCACTTTCCAAGATTTTGCTTTCGGCATCAGTTGGGGCTCCCTCAGGAGATCCTGAATTGACACTGTGGATTCGTAAGGTTGCTCCTGCCTTTTCTTTGACTGCTGTTAATCCATGACCTGTAAGAAAATAAATATATAGTTCACAGAGATATTACAGTCTGCACAGTCTGTGACCCCTGGACTAATCTCACAAGACCATCCGGCCAGCGAGGGTCCACCCTGAATAGCAGCAGGGTGTTCAGATTCCCTGGGATAGGGCCCAAAGATGAGCTCAGCATGGTCAGGCTGAGTGACCTTAAAGCCACTCTCCTTTCATGACTCAGTTTCCTCACTATGTTCCCAGACCCCTTTTGGCTTCTGCCTTTCACAGTGGCTATTTTTCACACTGAAATTCCAAACTCAAGTCAGCATCTTTGAAAGACATGGCTGCCGAGTCTTCTTCCTGCTTTTTAAAGTGTCATAAGTGTCATATGGCTGATAAGCCGTTCTCTTTTGGTTGCTGTTGATTCGTTGAAGTCCTAGCATATTGTAGGTGCTCGGTTAACACTGGCTGAATTGAAGTCAGATGACCTTCAATACGTTTCTATGTGTAGACCTAGGCATAGTGGCACATAATCTTAACACTCAGGAAAGCTGAGGCAGGAGGGTTGCAAGTTTGAGGCCAGCCTGGACTGCATAAAATTCTAGGCCAGTGTGAGCCACTTAACAAGATCCTGTCTCTAAACAAAACGAAGCCCTTCAACCAATCAAACAAACAAATAAACAATCAACAAACAAACAAACAAAAAACCAAAATAACACTACATTTCCTTTGACTTAATAGAAGAGTCTTCTATTTCATCCAAAGACACGTTGACACCGGGCACTAAGATGGGATAAGCCTTTTTTAGGAGGAAGGAATCAAAGCACTGGTAGACCACCGTGGTCCTCGTGGTTACTGGAGTTCTAGAAGGAAAAACAGCCTGTGCTCCCTCCATCTGGGTGCCTGCTACCTGCCTTGGCATATAAGGGGAAAGGAAGGACGTCTCCTGGGACCCTGGGTTGTTCAAACACAAGATAGTAGTAATCAAGTCAAAAGAGACTCCAGAGCTAACTGGAACCAGTCGGAATTATAAAGCATTGTTCAAATCCATCTCCCGAGTTGAGGAAGAAACAGATGAGTCCATACTCAGAGTCGTGTTTTGGACCTGATGTCAATGTATAGAACCCATGTGAAAATCTGGGTGTGGTGGCATGAATTTGTAGTCTCAGAGCTGGGAACGCAGAAACAGGTGCATCCCTGGGGATTGACATCCAGCTGTTGTAACTGAATCAGTAAATTTCAGGCCAAGTGAGTCATGATATCTCAAAAGGCAAGGCAGACAGCATTCTGAGGCTAACCTTTGGCTTCTGAGGCTAACCTTTGGCTTCAGCACATATTCACACACATGCACACCTGTGTACGAACACACACACACCACACACACACACACACACACACAACGCTGATTTATCAATTATAGCCTGATTTATCAAAGCAACACAAGGCAATGGTATTTACTGGTTCATTCCAATGAAAGCTATTTGTCATCATATATTACCTACAAACCCTGAAAACTTAGGAAACATGATTTACAACTTTAATTACAATAGAAATATGTGCCTACACTCATGCAGATAATTAAACACAGCTCAAACTCATTACCGAGTTACTCGAAAAAACAAACTGCTAAGCCTAAGACTTAATTATAAGCTTTCAATCTGACTTGAATTAATTCTTTCTAGCCTCCGATGAATTCCAAACATTTCAATGGAAGCTCATCGAAAATTTCAGAGAGCATTTAAATCATTGACTTCATATTCTTCAAGGTAGTTTAAAAACAACAACAACAACAACAACAAACCACATAGATTTTTCCAAAAGAAGACTGCAGAAATTTCCACCCATGATTCACAGCTATAAATTTCTGAGAGACCAAAGTCAAGGAGTAAGTGAGCGCTGGAGGCATAGCTTACTTGCCTCAGGGGCTCTTATCCTCATTAGTGGCTCTTTAATCTTCCAGGGCCTTACACTCCCCTGCTTGACTTTCTCCGTAGTAGGTTAGTCTTGTCTGTTTCTCTGTTGGGAAGAGCAGTTTCTCATCATCCCAGAACACAAAGGAAGGACTGACTGGTCTGTAGTCCCAGCACTTGGAAGGCAGAGGAAGGTAAGAAAGAGACTAGCCTCAGGCACCTAACAAGTCCGAGGCTTGCCTGGGCTACACTGTCTCAAACAAAACAACAAAGGGAAAAGGAAAAGCCTCCCAAATGACCACAGACAAGTGTGCATAAACTGTCTCTAGAACTATCCCTTTGTTTTTGGAATGAAACACAGTTTTTATGTGCATGCAACTAAGATGTGTTTAAGCCGACACGCCACCACAGTGCTATTTTTTGATCAATAATTCTAGTTTGTTCGTAAGTAAAAGAAAATACTTTCTGAATTTCCCTAGAAATCCAAAGTTAAGCTTTATATTTACTTAAAAGATGTGATTTTTTTTTTAAAAAATAGGTAGAGACTGCCACACCCTTCCTAGCCGAGCCACTTTCAAAGCTTGACTTAGTGTGACATCTAGTGCCCAGATAAGGAAATCATAACAGAGCCACTGGTACCTTTTTTTTTTTTTTTTTTTTTGACTAATGATTCCATTTCCAGAGATGGTGGCTGGCTTCTATTAGCAGGAGAAAGACAACAAATGTGTGTGACACTATTTGGTATAGTTTGTGGAATAACTTCATGCCACCACAAACCCTAAATATCCTAAAACATGGAAGGCTCTGGAATCCCCAAGACTGGGACCGGGTCTGGTTTTCAGGCTGCAGTAGGTGACTGCTGGAAAGCCAAACCAGAAAACAACAAACCCAAATCAAAACAAGAGGGCAAGAATGTCACAAGTATGTCGCAGGACAGTGTCCTTTAAAAACATTCCACGGCCATTTGGCTTTTTAATTACCTGTGCTTATATGATAAATGAAAGCAATCTAGACTGAAATCTGCCAAGGACGTTGATCTCGCCGTTTCTTAGCTGTGTGCTGTGAGTTACCTAGTTCACTCTTGCGACTCTGCTTCTGTGCTTTCTCTGCCAGGAGAATTATAATATCTACCTTCCATTAATGTGTGAAACCTCTCCACTATGGACATCTATCGAACCTTTCAGATATCCCAGACAGTGTATTACACTGTCTACTTTTCTTAATAACACTGTGCAAAGAGATGCATTATACCCCCTGAGAAAACCGAGGCCTATCAAGAGGACATCATCTGTCAAAGGTCCAAAAGTTGGTAGGTGGGAGGCAGGATTCAAAGCCAGTCCATTTGATGCCAGAACTAACATGTATAATCCCTTTGACATACTAAGGGAGTTTTATAGTCGAGTGCATTCTAACCCTGATTCTCGAACTCCTCAGAAGTCAGATCCTTGGGCAGGTGCTTCTTTAAAACACTTTGATTTATGCTAACTTAAACTTGAGTTGCTTCACAACAAGAGCAAGGTGCAGTTCATGTTCACCGTGTGGCCTGACCGTGGCTCCCTTGTCCCAGTCATGCCTTGCAGGGCCAGCGTTGATGTCTGGAATCAACCCTGTGCTGTAAGATGTGGGGATGCTGTTGGGTTGGGGCCATGGGGTAAGGGTGATACCACACCCCAGTTTAACTTTCTTCTTAAGTCTTCTTCTTGTGAGCCCTATCAAATCCGAAGGCCCAGCCCACTGGGGAAAGATGAAACAGTACACTTGTGGAGGCTGGGTCTCTGACCAGTGGTAACGATGAACAGCGACTTGGAAGATCGGGTAGCTCAAGGCCGGTTTCTGTTAGTCATATTTGCCAAAGGCAAGGGCTGCAGCTATGACATGAGGAGGGGTTTTTCCCATCTAAATTGCCTTATTTTAAATATATTTCCTTCTTTTAAAAACTGATACGTATAAAACAAACAGACAAAATCCCATAAAACTGGTTCTCTGATTTATGTGGCTGGATTTCCCCCTAATATTCTGAGGGAAATGGGTATAACATAAAATGTATCCCTTTAACTGCTCCAGTAGACAGTTTCATGGACCAGACACATCGCTAATGTCCATTTCCAGATCCCTTTTGTACCCCTTAGGCAGTAGAGCCTTCTCCCTCTACCTACCAGACCCTGATAACCTCTGTTTTGTTTTGTGTCTCTAATTTTGATTACTCTAAGTACCGTATCCAAGTGGAATCTCACAGTACCTGTTTTTTGCGGCTGGGCTTGTTTCACTTAGCATAATGCCACTCAAGGTTCATCCATTCATAGTGTGTGTCAGAATCCCCTTCCTTTTTAAGGTTGCATAATATCTCACTGTGTAGACATACCACGCTTTACTCATTGGCAGATCTATGGCTCTGCACCTACATGTTGTAAATAATGACAGTTTGAACATGGGTATACAATAACTCGCTGAGACCTTACTTTCAAGCCTTCTGAATGTATAACCAGAAATGAAATAGGCAGATCACATCCTAACAGTTCCTTACTGGTGTGTATATTTTGGTTGTTAGTTCCTATGTGCATGTTGAACCCATCCTTTCCTCTAGGTCTTTGTTCAAATATCACATCATCAAAGCCTAGCCCCAGCACTCTTTTAAAAACTTTAACCTACATTTCCAGCAACTCTGATCTTTTTTGGATTGGTAGACTTTTGGAGATTTGCCACTTCCTGGAACTCTACATAATTTTCCTATTCAGAGAGTATATTCTCCACTGGCTTTTCCCTCCCTCTTGGGGGAGGGAGCTTTGGTTCATTTGCTCAGCACTCAAGTGACTACAGCAGCACCCAATACAGTAAGTAGTCACTGACTGGCTTCTGTATTGAACATCTGTGCACATACACATTAGTGAGCTTTGCAAAGTACCAGCAGAGTGGACTGGACTAGATGAATGAGCACTTCATATGTATGGAGAATGCCAGCCGCTCTTCTGAGAGGGCTCACTTTACATTCTTCTTGGGGGTGAATTGTAAGAATAGTCATCTAAAAATATTGATCTTGCTGCAGACTCTTCTATTAATGAACTCAAAAGATAATAACAAGTAGTAGAATGTAGGGTTTTTTTTTTTCTTTTTAAGAAAAACATACATGAGGCTGCCATGCTCAAATAAGCAAGGCAAATGCAGCTTTAAAAGGTGACAATCAACTTTCTTTCTGGAAAAGTCTTCGCTCTCTAAAATGATGGCCAAGGTTCTCTGTAGTCAGGGTTAAGAATAAGTGCGACTGAGCTGACAGTGCTTGCATCAAAGCCCACCAGAAACCCATCAGTCTTGTTCCTGATGCAGAGATTTCAAAGCACTGTGGGAAACTGTTACATCCATCATCCTTTTCGTGGATGAACTGTGATGGTTATTCTTGGTTGTCAACTTCACTACATCTGGAATTAACTAAACCCAAATGGCTGAGCTCGCCTGTGAGATATTTTCTTCTCAATGAAACCCTCTGAAATGGGAAGACCCGCTTCTAATCCAGATCTTTTGTGGTGGGAAGATCCATCTTTCATCTGGGCTACACCTTCTGCTGGTAGCCTATATAAAGGACATGGAAAAAAGAAGCTCTCTCTCTTTGTTTGCTTGCCAGCCTTTTCCTTTGCTGGCATTAGAGCCTATGTCTTTGGGATTCTGACGTATACTGAAGACCAGCTAAGACATCCAGCTTCATGACTAAATAATTATTGGATTTTTTTAACCTTTCATTGGTAGATAGCCATTGTTGAACTAGCTGGACTACAGTCTGTAAACCACTTTAATAATTTTCATATATATATATATATATATATATATATATGGAATATATAAGGGATATACATACATATATATGTGTATATATATATATATGTGTGTGTATTAACATATATATATTCATATTAGCTCTGTAAGTTCTATTCTTCTAGAGAACCCTGACTAATACAGGGTTCTCTAAAATTCTTAACCCGTAGGAATTTTTATATCATCAACATCACTTCACGATAGATAGATAAGATAGATAGATAGATAGATAGATATTCCCTTTCAGTTGATGTTACATTTGTACAGAGGGAAGTTTTCACAGTAGCACAATTTTGATGCATTTGCCATTCTTTGCAATAGACATTGATGCTATTTGGATAGGGCTGGTAGAGGATGTCACCAGAATGTGAAAACTTGCAACCTGGGCAAGGATTGAAAGGACAAAGAGTGACTTTGAGAAAGAAATATCAGATGCATTCTATTCCCCAACCAAATACTCTGGCATTAGATATTTGGAGTCATAATACTGTCACAACCAACTTTTCAAATAAACATTTAGGCCTTTGGCTGATCTAGTAACAAATTCCCCATTCTGAGGTTTGACTCAGTTTGACAGATAGATCATCCCTTACCTCTTAGTGATATATTCTAAAGGTAAGTCATGTCTATGATGTGCTTGTGGGAAATCATTGCTGATTTTCATGATATTGGTTTGAAGTTATCAATATAATCATTTATTGGGCCCTTTTTCTGTATTTTTAAGATTTCTCCCTTGGATTTCTGAATGGAATGACAGATATTTGTTGCATTTTGTGAATTTTCCCACAGGCATGTGTGGTAGATGATTAAGTCTTCTTAGACTGTGACACAGTTTGTCTCTGAGTGATGAAAATATCTTTTAAGAGCGAGGGTCCCTCAAAGAACTGGCGGGTGAGGAATGCTTGGTTCCTCATGTGCATTCCTCTTAACCTTAGACTCAAAGCCATACGCCAAAAGACAAGGCAGGACAACGCAGAGGAGTTAAACGCAAGTCTCCTTGCTGTACATTCCCACTCAGCACAGGGGCTACACGCACACAGTTCCTTCTACAGGTAACCATGAAGTGGAAGCATCATTTTCTAAAAGTGGGAAGAGACTTTGTGCTTTCTCAAGTATCCTTTTCTAAAAAAAAAAAAAAAAAAGATTTATTTATTCATTGTATGTATATGAGTATACTGTAGCTGTCTCCAGACAAACCAGAAGAGGACACCAGGGTTGTGAGCCACCATGTGGTTTTTGAGAATTGAACTCGGGCCTCTGGAAGAACAGTCAGTGCTCTTAACTGTTGAGCCATCTCTCCAGCAACACCTCCCCTCCACCCCTTTTTCAAATAGAGAACTTGGATCTCACAAAGGGCAGCTACTAGGTGTAGCTATCGAGTCAGTCTTATACTATGACAGGTCAGAAGTACTCAGGACTGGGTCTCTATTCCTAGCACTCATGGTACAGTGTTCATTTCAAGAAAGTACCACCTTCCAAAAGTGTCTATTCTCTGATTACTTTCCTGCCGACTGTAAAGACTTACAACCACCACGACTGCAGTGTTTCTGCCTTTGTGAGTTGGACTTGTGTCTCTAGTGCAGTTGGCAGCTCTGTGTAATAAACTGTATTTCGAGTGCCTATCTGCAACTGAATTACCCTGGGGGTGACATGAGGCTGGCAATGGAAATCAATAGCAGTTGAATGTGGTTATCTACTTTCTTTACTTTCTGCAGGCAATCTATAAACCTTCAAGAGCATATCCATGGCTGGGAGTGCCCTGCTTTCTAACAAGTTTCTTTGCCCCTTGATGCTAAACTGTTAATGCTACAAAGCTCTGGTATTGACACTTTTTTTCTGGGTGCCATGGAAGTTATCCCCCATTACCATTCTCATTACGGGGAGGTGATGAGAGGGGCCTCATGGAGTGTATTCTTGGAACTGCTCTGTCTCTCTCCTGCCTCCCTTTGTCCTGCCTTTTGTCTTCTCTGTGGTATAGGAGAGACTCTCCTCTGGCACAGGCTCCTGCCACCAAGGTGTTTAACCTCATCCTTGATGCAGAAATGCTGAGGCAAAGGACCACAGACTGGAGCTCCAAACTCTGAGCCAGCACGTGGTGGTTTTCCCTTTATGTTATCCTTGGGTATTTTGGTCACAATGACACAAAGGTCACTATGACAGGCCACTGCTACTGTGTAGAGCTAGAGCTATACCATGTATTGACCACAAGTCTATAAAATAGGCCTCGAGGGCAATCTAGGAGTGGCACTTAGTGACCAAATTGGCAGTGGTGTCTTACGAGCAGCAGAAGAAATGACTACAAGGGGTATACCAAACTGTATTCCTCAAGTTTATAGCAGACATGCAAATGTCACTGCACGAAAGCACTTCTTGGCCATTTGAGAGAGTAGATAGTTATGCTGACTGTCAACTTGATCAGCTCTAGAATTACCTAGGAGACATTCCTCCAGGGACACCTTTGAGGGATTACTTATGTTGTTAGTCTCTGAGTATGACTATGGGGGATTATCTTGATTAAGTTAATTAAGGGAAGACCTGCCCATTGTGGATGGCTCCATTTTCCGGAGTGTGATCTTGGACTGTATAAAAGAGAAAGTGGGCCAGCAGGATGGCTCTACAGGTAAAGTTCTTGCCACTAAGCTTGCTGGTCAGAGTTCAGTCTCCAGAACCAGCATGGCAGAGGGAGAACTGACTCCTAGTGTGACATGCTCACCCCTCTCCCCAATAAGAATAGATAAAATGTAATAATTTTTTTTTAAGAAGACAAGGGAAAAGCAGACGGAGTACATGCATTAATCGCTCTCTGCTTCCTGACATGGATGGAATGTGACATGTCATCTCAGGCTCCTGTTGTCATGACTCCTCTGTCCATGATATGCACCCCAGAACTGTGAGCCAAAATAAACTCCTTCTCGTTAAGTTGCTTTTAGTCAAGGTGTTGTGCAGCAGCCACAGGAAAAGAAACCAAGGCTTGGGGATGGGACACAATCCTGACGCTGGCTTATGGGCAGTATGGAAAGATCTAGGCTCTATTGGATGAACTGTTAGGCTGGGACTGGGGGTGGGGTGACTAGCAGGGCTTTTGTGCGGCTGTGAAGGCCGCAGGATACTGTACTTATCATCTTCATGGCGCCTCAGGTAGAGGGACTTCAAGAGTACCACCAAACACAAGTGGAGGCAGCAGCTCCAGCACTGACTGCTCAGAGGCCTGAAGGACAGAGTGCAGTGTGCACAGAAGTCGGGCCTGCTTTCTAAGCACAGGCGTCACTGGTTAGTTCTTTTAGAGAATAAAAGAGAGTGAAGTCATGGTTAGACTCTTTTTCAAACAGACAGACAGAACATCAAATGACATAAAAACAAACACTACTAAAGTGGATGATAAACACATAACTTGAAGAATATAGCAACCTGGGTGTGGTGATACACACATGTAATCTCGGCAATCAGGAGGCTGAGGCAGGAGAATCACAAGTTCAAGTTCAGCTTAGATTACACAGTATGGCTCAATTCTTAAAATTGTGTGTGTGTGTATGTGCATTTGTGTATTTGTGTATATGTACAAATATGTGCACACATATGCATATATCTTAAATCTATATTTTAATGGACAATATAAGATAGTGATTTAAAACCACATCACATGGTTTTCAAATCCCACATCAAACAATGCTGACTTGAACAATGTCCTAGTCTCTCAGTGTTCAGCTTTTTTATCTATAAAATGGAGGAAGAAAGAATATCTCCTCACAGAGTCATTGTGAGGAACAAACACATTAATATATGCGATGCCCTTAGAGCAGTAGATACCAAACGGATTTCTCCTGGACAAACGTTAAACTCCATCAACATATGGTATGTCCAAATCTCTTGTTCTGTCAAGCTTCTGAACTCTGTTCTGGTGTGACATCCCAAAACTTACCTACTGTGGCTGATGCAGATGAGAGCAGAGATTTCCCCAGGACCCCCAGCCTGCCCATCGTCCTGCCTGTGGTGAGGAGTCCACAGCCTGCAGAATAACAAATTAACAGCAGCAGGTCAGATTTTGCTTTGCCCCTGAATGGAAAAACATTCATTCAGAGAAGCAGAGAAGGCTCAGGAACAAAACCCACAACCACCCAACTGCATCTCCCAGGCTTCTGGTTTATACAGGTCATAAAAGAGTATCTTGACCCACACAGCAATATGTACTTTGGAATCAAACTGGAGTAACGGAGGTGTTGGCTCCTATGGACTTGGCCCATGTGAGGAGGGATCTGTAGTCCTTTCAGTACATGAAAGACAGCGACAAAGGCTGCCAGGGGTGAGGGGTCAGGGTGAGGGGAGAGGCAAAGGGCAGAGGGAGAGAGAGATGTAACATCAGAACACAAAAGTGATTCAAGAACATTTAAATAACCCTGGTTTAGCCAGTTCTTACAAAGCTAATTAAATGTGCCTTGCAAGACAGAGTTAACTTCCAGACTTGTGGGATGGGGTGGAAGTGCTAGTGTGGTTGGCAGACAGTGGTGTCCAGCATTGACTGGGGACATCAACTAGCCCGGAGAGCGGTGGTGCCAACAGAAAGCTTTGTGGGATATCTGTATTCAAGCTGTTGGCTTCACTTGAATGACCCCTGCAACTCAGCCCTCACCTGTAGGGATAAATATGTTCCTGGCTTGTCATATTCTGTCTCCCTGGTTTCCGAACTATGAATTGGAGACTGTGGTTTAGTGTGAGTTGCTTGCTTCAACATAATATGAAAATTCAGGCATGGCGGAGCATCCCATTCTATTCACCGAGCTAGCTAAGGGAATAGCAGGGTATGCAAGATGGCAGTGCACCCAGGCCACTGCATAGACTTCCAGTAGCATTTTAGATCTGGCCTTTCTAGTCTTAGGACTGACTGCATTCCCAACTTTGTGTTCTAGAAGATTCCCTCATTTTTTGCTTCCCTCCCTGCCTTTCAGTCTCTCTCTGTGTCTGGTGTGTCTGTGTGTCTGTGTGTCTGTGTGTCTGTGTGTCTGTGTGTCTTTTCCCTTTCTTTCTGGTCCTGGTCACTAATTCATCTCTAGAGTCTAAAAGAGTGCCTAATATTATCTGTTGGATAAATGCCTGAAATTCGTCCATTTTCTTGCATAAGAATGCAGTAGTTTCTGTTAATCTCATCAACTGAGTCCTGACTCAGTGGAAACACAGCTTTCTCTAACTATTCACAAACTGATCATAGAAAGCTAAGGAAGAATATGTAGATTGGGAGTAAGCATAGACAAAGTAAGAGAGCTTTTTTATAGGAAGGGAGGTAGGGAGGGAGGAGAGGAAGAGGCCTATATAACATAGATTCTGTAACTCCGAGGCTGGCCATCAGTCACCCCCAACTCCCTTTTCCCTGCAGTCTCCCTTGCAGGTAAGGGTTGTATACTGATTAGTTTTTCACAAAGACGTATATAAATGGGGAAGCTTTTTCTTTTGTGATAAATTTTCAGTTATGGCTGTTGCCAGTTCTTCCTCCTGTTCTGAGTGTGGAAATGATGCCTGGCAGTGAAGCATGGAAATTTGCTGCCTATCAGAAAGGTCAAAGAATCCCTGGACCTGATGCTGACGGAGCTCTGAGCCAATGCCCGGAGCTACTTGTCCCCATCTTTTGTATTACAGGAGAAAACTACATCGCTGTTCTGTAAACCACTATATGTGGATTTTAGTTATTTGTATCTCGCTGCGTTCCTAACTGATTTATCCAGTAAATATCAATTATCATCCATTCAGCAGAGAGATGCGACCAGTGGAAAAGGTCACAGAATTGATTTGCTAGGGTTTGAGTCGAGGTGCTGCCATTCTGTGCAATGAATTACTGAAGCTCTTCTAAGCCTCCATTCATTTGTTACAAAATGCAAGACAAGTCAGAGGAGAGCTCTCAGAATTGGGGAATACACTCAATGATATCGTAGACTTTTGTAAATTGTACCTTGAATATATGCAATGAATTTTTTACATACATAAAAGAACTCTCAGAGCCAATAACCCCACAGGTCTTGAGAAGATTAAAATTATTTTGCATGAATTTGTCATATAAACACTCCATAAATGTTAGTTTGAAACACCAGCTTTAAGGCTATGCAGGAGAGAGCTTGGCAAGCTGGCTGTCAGTTTTTCCTTCTGTCTGGAAACAGTGAGAGACTTGTCAACATGAGCGGAACGCCCATGACTCATGACTGTCTGCACTCCTTTGTGGTGTCTACATTGATTCGTCCCACTTGGCAATAGAATCCAGTAGCAATTTTATACCACCAGGAAAACAGATGTAAGTTGATGACTAATATCATTCTTTCACTGGGCCAATCACTGCCTGTGATTAGAAAGAACAATACACTCAAGGGTGATGGCTTCTGACTCAGATCTACAATATTGACTGTGCTCTGACAGCTGGTAATTGGCTAGCAAATAAAACAGAAAGTCAAATGACTCTAGAACCTTTTGCTATGCAATAAGCGACTATTACAATTGCTTTATTAATAAAGTCCTTGACATTGAGCTGGAACTTCTGACTAGCTACAAGGAATATCTATAATTAATAGAAACTCCTCAAGTGCCTAGATGTACACATTTAACAAAAAAAATAAACTAAATAAACGTTAACCAGAATTATATATCTCATCATAAATATTATCTCCACTAACTGGTCATTATGTGACACACTTAGAAAACTGTAAAATAGCAGCATCAGTCCCATGAGATGGCTCAGGGGGTAAAGGTACTCGCCATGCAGGTCTAATGACATGAGTTAAACTCTTGGAACCAGTGTGAAGAGAGAAGGAAATAACCTTCTCCACAGAATCCTCTGACCTCTACCTGTGTGCTATGGCATGTGGGCACGTGCAAACATACACATTCAAATCAGAATAAAATATGAAGAGTGGATCAACTTGCTTCTCACATTATCAAATGCTGCTATGAAGCTTTGTTTCTCATCTCTCACCTATGTATCTCTCACCTCCTTTAACAGAGACCTTTGTGGCCCAACTCAGGAAGCAGAAGGCATCCTATGAGAACTCACACCGGTTTGTTTGTTTGTTTGTTTGTTTGTTTTTTCTCCTTCCCATAAACTCAGAAGAATGACCTTGTATAGTTGGGGCAAATCAGACTTGGATTGATCAAGGACATCTAAAACATAATTAGAGGAGCTGGCAAGACGGCTCAGCAGTTAAGAGCACTGGCTGCTTTTCAGAGGACCTGTGTTTAATTCCCAGCAACCACACGGTGGCTCGCAACCATCTATAACTGCAGTCCCAGGGGATCCCATGCTTTCTTGAAAACTCTGAGCATTAGGCATGCATATGATGCACAGACATACACACAGACAAAACACTGATATACATGTAATAAATAAATAAATGAATAAATAAATAAATAAAATTTAAACAAAAAAATAAAACCCAATTGGTACCTGAAACATCCACAACCATTGTGTGGTCCCAAGAATATTTAACTGTGCAAGATTCCATCAAGTTCAAAGTTCCTTAAATAGAGAAGACATTTAAATACCTAGTATCCCACTTAAGATCATATAAAAAGTACTTTTTAGGTTGGACCTGTGGCTAAGCAGTACAGCACTCATCTAGCTTGAGCAAGGCCCAAGTTCCATCCCTAACACCAGCAAAACCACTATCCAAACGACCACATCATTTACTGGGGCTGGAATGTGGCTCTGTCACAAAGCATCTGCCTAGCTTGTGTGAGACTCTGAGTCAGAGCTCCAGGAAAACAAATTATTTATTTAATTTAGGGGAATAAGTTCCAAACTATAAATAGATACAAGGTAAAAAATCTAGAGGGGCCTGTCAAACACAAGGACCATTCACATGTAGATAGAAAATATATATTCCTGTGTTAAGATAAAAGACCAATCTGGATGTCCCATCCCCAAGAGAGATGAGGAATCAGGTACCGTGTTTATCTCATACCAGGGAAGTCCGTCATTAGACCAATTAGAGACTAGGTCTTCCTGTAACTCACAGCACAGATACCCCGAAAGGAGCCTCAATGCATCAAGGAGGCTGCAAGCTCTCCTGAGTACCTGCAGCTCTGTCAGAAGGTCTGACTCACAATGGCCTCAGTTACTTCCAAGTAATTTTCTTCCCTCATGGGTAAACCTTTTCCCACTCTGGGAAGATTTAAAACATATGTGGAAAGGTTAAAGTGCCAAAGCCGTGCTACTAATGTTTTTTGTGCACATTTGACCTTTTCTGTCCTACTGATATTTATGAAAGTTAACAGGGTCACAAGGTTTGAAAACCAATTTACAATGAATAGCTGAATTATCACATCACACACTTTAGCTGAAATGGCCCACATTTAGAAATACTGTATTAACATTTAGGTCTTTAAACCCACTTTATACATTTAATAGCTTTTATAACAATTATTAAGTATTCAGCAAGGGTTTGTAATCTATAGATGAGGCACTTAAAAAGGAAATAGAATGTATTACATTTAAAACATTCAAGTCGGTAAGAAATAAAAGCATCAAACATTAAACAAATTTTCCTAGAAAGCGGCTGCTTAATTTTGGTGGGCTTTATACAGAATCATGATTTGTGAGATGAACATAAATCCTAAGGAAGAATTGAGTGTTTAAAATTGCAGTCTTAATAAACTAAGCACTATTTAAATCAAATTGAGCATTTAAGTAGATCTTTCTATATACTATACACACATCAGCTTACACCAAAACCCATCTAAACCCAAACTGAAGGATACCCAAGTCAAAGGACCATGGTTTCATTCTTCTGTTGTCATGGAAACAATGTCATCTTTTAGTTACCACTGTCCTTGCCACCTGACACCACTCCACCTCGGGCTGGTTCGAGGTCTCTTGGCTTTGTCTTTCTCCCAACAGTGTCTTCTCACACTTCACTGCGCCCACGGTGTCTCCATCACAGCACCTCAACAGGAACAAGGGGTTTCTTTCAAACCTCTCAGCTTCATGCTCCACCTCTTTCTTCTCCACCTCTTCAGGGTGATGAGGATCTTTGGTACCCACACCTGTCATCACTCTTCCATCGAACACAGCAAGAGTCCTCCTGCCACCACCTTATGAAGCCGTTGGCATCAAAGTCACAATGGCTTCCTTGTTGTCAAACTCTGTCAGTCTTTCATTGCCTGACCTCTCAGGAGGATTTGAAACTTAACATATTTGGATTTAAAAAACTCTAGTTTCATAGCATCGGTACCCGTCCACTCACTCTTCTTTACTATAACAAAATACCAGAGGCAGGCACATTTTATAAGGAAAAGATGTTTGCTGAGTACACAGTTCTGGAGACTTCAAGGCAAGTTCCAGCACTAATTTGGTTCTGCTGAGGATCTCAAGGTGGATGGTGTCCCAGTAGTGGGAGCATGTGGGGAAGGAATTATATCTCAAAACAGGAAGCCGGAGAACAACTAGATGCTTAGGTTCATACTTTTAACAACCTGTTCTTATGACAGCTCAAGAGTCTCATGAGAGGCACCTTAATCCTTTCCCCTAGGAATGACCACTGGGCCCTACTTGCCAGATGTACAGTTTTCTAATACCTTTGTACTGAGAACCAATAATCTAACCCCATCCCCTAGGGATCCAACTCAAACTATATCCAAAGCACAGCATTGCGTCTGCCCTATCTTTCCATTATTACTTAGTGTCAGCATTCAGTATTATGACTTCAGTTATTTTTAGAACACTTTAACATACAGAGTATGCTATTATGTATGTTTCTTAGATTAAGCTGCAATCTGAGAGCTGTCAGCATTCCAATAAAACATGTACGGCCCGGGTCAGCGGGGCATTGTCATTAGGAAACCCGTGCTCCAGAGGCAACCATAAAAGCAATCCTATTATCTCTGCCTCCATTAACATCTGATGGTTTGCCAATTAGCTTTCTGAATTGCAGGAATATATTTTAACTGGTGAACACAGCAGACTCTTAACTCGCATCCTCAATATCTGAGGAGAAAGGTCTTCGGATTTGTAGATGGTTAAATGCATCGAAGAGAGTCTTCCTACCTTTACATGTCCAGGCATAAGGAAACCCTTGGGCCAGCAAGAGCAGTTACAGGTGCCTGCTGCCAAGCCTGAGGAGCTGAGTGATCCCAGGAGCCACATTGTGGAAGGAGAGGATTGACACCTGCAGGTTACCTCTGACTTCCACACATGAACTATAACACATGTGCACTCATACATATACAAGCATGTGTGCACATATGCACACACAGAAATAAATAATTTAATATAAAAAAAGAAAGGCCTTTGCCTTGTGTCAGAGTTCAACTTTGAACTCTGGGGAGTTCTGGATTCTTCTCAGGGAACTAGATCTACCTCTGAAACTCAGTGCGGCTTTCATGCAAGCTGGCAGAGATGTAAAGGACAGAACAGAGGAGCACTCTCAAACCAACACAGGAAACAATTTCCATGGACAATCTTATCTCTCATGTCCATTGATGTTTTATTCAAAAATATCAACTGTCTGCAAAGGATGTCCGCTTTGCTGTCCCATGAACTCCGAATCTTCTCAATATCTCTGCATCCTTTTAAACTTCTGTATCTTGGCTTTAGTAACCCCACCGTTTACCACAGACACTGTGGGAATACCGTGGGGCTGTGTACTAGACGTAGAATCTCATCCTCTGCTATGATCATCTGCATAAAAGTATCTCAAGGCAGAACCCAGAGGTCTGATGTTGTTGAGACAGGGTCTCAATATATAACTCAGCATATAGACCAGGTTGGCCTTGAACTCACAGAGATTCGCCTACCTCTACCTCCAAACTGCCATGATTAAAGGTGTGAGCCACTATGCCCAGGCCAGAAGCACAGATTCTTAATAAGCATCTCAACTATTCTAATACACAGTTCAATCTGGCCTCAAGCTAAGTAGCCCAGGATGACCTTGAAGTTCTGCCTCTGTCTCAACTGCTAGTGTCTCGGGATTTCTATTGCTGTGATAAACACCATGACCAAAGGCAACTCAGAGAGGAAATGCTTTATTTCATCTTATAACTCTCAGGTACCACTAGGAAAATCAGAGCAGGAACTCAAGGCAGGAACTTGGAGGCAAAAACTAAATCAGAGGCCATAGAGGAGTACTGCTTACAGGCTTGCTCCTCATGGCTTGTTCAGTCTTCTTTCCTACAGAACCCAGGAACACAAGCCTAGGGATGGTACTGCCCACAGTGGGCTGGGCCCTCATACATCAATCATTAATCAAGAAAATATTTCTACATATCTGCCTATAGGCAAATCTTCTTTTTAAATGTGCACTGATAGGTGTTTTGCTTGCATGTGTGCTTGTGTGAGGGTGTTGGATCCCCTGGAAATGAAGCTACAGACAGTCGTGAGCTGCGATGTGGGTGCTGGGAACTGAACCAGGTCCTACGGAAGAGCAGCCAGTTCTCTTAACTGCTGAACCATCTCTCCAGCCCCATCCTATAGGCAAATCTTAGGGAGGGAATTTTTCAGTTGAGAATCTCTCTTCCCAAACAACTTTAGCTTGCATCAGATTGCTATAACACTAACCAGCACACACACACACTGGCGCTATGAACTTGTACCACCATGCTTGACTCTATTTTTCCTTTGCTAGGAAAAGAACTCTCTGTTGTAGTCCATACTCCTACATCTCCCTTTGCAAGTATTTGTAGCATTAACATTGGAATTCTTCCTCATAATGTCCTTTATGAACTGCTATGACCTGTGCTGAACAAGAGTGACATTTTTTAAAATCCTAGGTAACACTTTCGGTTGATGACAATCTACAGAGATTTAGGCTGTGGAGGTGGCGAGGTGGCTTAACTGCTAAAGCACCTTCATCACAAACATAAGGACATGAGTTCAGATCCCTGGCACCCATGTGAAAACCAAGAGTAGTTGTGTGTATCTGTGATCCTAGGGCCAGGAGAACACAGACAGGCAAGTCTCTGGAGCTCACTAGCCAGCTAATTTAGCCAATCAGTGAGCTCTGGATTCAGGGACAGATATTGACTCAAAAAATAAGGTAGATTACAAAAATGTAGGAAACTCAATGTTAACCTCCTCTAGCCTCCACATGCATACACACACACACACACACACCAGAATCTAGAAAAACTTGACCCAGGCTGGATCTTTTAAGGGTTACTGGGCTCATATACCACAAAGTTTTATAACATTCATAAGAACTCAAGACTCTCTGAACTGACGTGGGAGACTTACCTGATCCTCAAGGTTAGTTTAAATAAATGTTCCACTGAAGACTTCCCTCACACTGCAGCTATAACTGCTTCCATATGGCTGCCTGCCCTATCTAGACTGCAGAAATCATGTAGTTGACACATTTCTTGGATTCTTGGTGACACGGAGCTGGTAGAGGTGTAAGAGGAGGTGTCATGATAATATCTGACGTTCAAGTGAGGACAGAGACTTGTATATCTTGCAGAAAGAATCTGTCTGTGGGACCCCCCCCCCCAACGGCTTCTGAGCCTGCAGGCTAGAGAAGGAGGCCGTCCCACGGACAGATGGTTTCCTTGAGAGCATAAACAATGTAATCCTTCAGAGCAGCATGATGGGAAGTCTTGACGGACAACATGGATAAAGATAACATAGGAAAGCCTAAAGTGCATCTCGTCTCCGAGTGTGTCTGATGGTGTTTCCAGAGACAATCGGACACAAGGATGCCAACGGAGTGAGTGTACTCAACCCTTGCTGGATACACAACATGAAGGCAGTATTAGAAGATGGTAAGTACAGGAAGTAGGGAGTCACTTGGGGCATATCCTTGGGAGTTAGATCGGTCCTGGCCTCTTCCTGTATCTTCCTTCCCTGTTTCCTGTCTGCCACGAGGTGAAACACATCCTCTATCATAGGTTCCTGACACTGGGATGTTTGGACAAAGTGATCATGGCCCAAGCCCTCTGAGACTATGCATCAAAGTAAATACTCCCTTTCCTCAGGTTGTGCACCATGAAATAATGGTCACACTCGTCACCTGATAGACTACTGGCCACATCCTTTGCTCTCACCTTGTCCTGGTCACAGCATCCCATCTGTCAAGGTGGAGCCTCTACCCTGTCAGGCTTTAAAAGTGACTGTAACAGCAGGGCCCAGAGACAAAGCAACTGTGCAGATACAGGTCACTTAATGACAGACACTATACACAGTGTGACAAAGTTTAATGTGTTCTTGAAGACATTTTTCCCAGAGAAACTTCTTTTACGGGGTAACAAGACTTTATCAGGGTTAGATACTTTAGGACCTTAGATATTTTAGGAGCTTGGCTATTTTCCAATAGAATCTGACATTACTAAGGATCCGGTATGCAAGAGCCAAGTAACCAGTTTAGAAATGAACTTTCTATTTTAAGGGCTTCCTTCCTCCGTGCCTCTCTGTTTTTATTTATTAATTTTTTGTCTAAAGAATTTATTTTTATCTGGATTTATAGAATTATTCTTATCATTGAAAAAAGATTGCTTGTACATATCAAATAAAAAGCAAATACGATAAATGACCAGTATTTGAAGATTAGGCTCAAAATTGTTTTTCTAATATTAACTTAAGGAACTCAGGGTAAGAATCTAAGGGAGCGAGTGGAATGTCCTTTTCTGGTAATTCCTTAAGTGAGACTAAATCTACCCTACACAGCAGGGTTTAAATTTTACCCCATGGTGTAAGCATAAATGAAGGAAATTTGACAGCATGACTGTTTACCAAAATAATATCAAGTTCTACAATAGGGCCTATGACTGCCTAAGCCATGTGCATTTGACTAGGATTACAGTAGCAGACCCTAAATTCTTTCCAGTGGATCAGGTCTCGTAGCAAATCAAAAAGTGGTTGGTTATCCCTGCACCACTATTATACATGAGGCACACCTTCCTCAGCCCCTGCCACTATTATACCTGCAGCATCCGGGTCCAGTGCTGATGAGAAGACCACGAATGCCTTCTCTCCCCCAGCAGTGCAATAGTAATGTCCAGCACTGTGACAGGTAACAACAGGAAAGAGGTTTCCCCAGTGAGTTTGGGATGGCTTTCTCTATGCTCTACAGCCAAAGTGTGTGTGACATCAGCAATAGGGGCATACCATATAGTCATGGTGGACATCCAGGAGCAATGATAATAGCCTGTTGTTTGCATACCTCTGGGGCCTGCCTTGAACTGTGATATTCATTAATAAACCATGTTTTCTGGGAGCAACATTGTCTACCTATGCAAGGTAAAATTCTGTTCAAATTCTTTTTTTAAGTTGTATTTGGAAATCAACTAGTGGATTTTCATACAGCTTTTTAATAGATACATAACTTGGCTAACCCATTGATTACCCTTTTCTTTCTCCCATCTCCTGGCCCCCATCCTTCCCACCCCTTCTTTTATTTCACATGTGTTCTACTATCCTTCCATCTCATGTTTTAAGTTGATTTTGAGATGGTAGGTTTTCATATCATATCCATCTTCCTTTAGGTTAGCCCATCCCTTCAATCCCTGGTTTCACCCAGATTCCCGCAGCAGTAGACAATAGTCAATAGAGAGAGATAAACCTGGTCAAAGTGCTGAAAGTTAAGTGTTCAAACCCTAAGTGATTCCTCTGTATTAACCCCACTACCCCAGGGCTTCGGGGACATCAGAAAGGCATAAACAGAACTGAAGAGTAAGGAGGAGTTTTGATGGGTGCTGTCTTCTGGACATGACATGGTTAATATAATCATGAATGCATAGCAGCTAGGGATACCTGCACAAGATCAAGCCAGTCAAAATTCTTGTTTGGATAGGGTAGATGGTCTCCAGGCCCCACCCTCAGCAAAGATCGATTGGTGGTGAATAGTTGCTGGGACGTCAATCATTCTTGTTAATGGTGTGGCCGCTGATAGATTGCCTGGGTTCCACACTCTTGCGCATATAGGTGATACTAACTCAACTTAGTGGGTTATTAAAAAAAAAAAGTACATGAAGTTGGGATGGGGAATATATTGGAGGACAATGGGAAGAGCTAGAAAGGTGGAAATGGGAGTAGATATGATCATATTTCATTGTATACATGTATAAAATTATCAAAAATAAAGAAAAGAAAACCTGGCCTGGGACTTACCTCCCATCCCTTTCTGCTTTCTGTCCTTCTGGGAACAAACATGTTGTGATGGTTTATATATGCTTGGCCCAGGGAGTGGTACAATTAGAAGGTGTGGCCTTGTTGGAGGAAGTGTGTCACTGTGAGTGTGGGCTTTAAGACCCTCATCCTAGCTGGCTGGAAGCCAGTATTCTGCTGGCAGCCTTCTGATGAAGATGTAGAACTCTCAGCTCCTCCTGCACCATGCCTGCCTAGATGTTGCCATGTTCCTACATTGATGATAATGGGCTGAACCTCTGAACCTGTAAGCCAGCCCCAATTAAATGTTGTCCTTATAAGAGTTGCCTTGATCATGGTGTCTGCTCACAGCAGTAGAACCCTCACTAAGACACATGTGTACAAACACTGGCCCCATTCCTTGGTTCTACCTAAGCTCTGGATGCAAAGCCACAGACCCAGTGCTATGGATGATGGACAGTCTCTATACTGCCATTTCAGTATCTCTAGAATGTCTGCTATGAGGAAATGCCCACTTTCCCAAAGTTCTTGCAATGCCAGCAGGAAGGTGTATATGTCTGTACGTGTGTGAGTCTGTGTGTGTGTGTGTGTGTGTGTGTGTGTGTGTGTCTATGTCTGTCTGTCTGTCTGTCTGTCTGTCTCTCTCTCTCTCTCTCTGTGTGTGTGTGTGTGTGTCTATGTCTTGTCTGTCTGTCTGTCTGTCTTCTCTCTCTCTCTTCTCTCTCTCTCTGTGTGTGTGTGTGTGTGTGGTATGTGCGTGTGCGCGTGTGCGTGTGCGTGATGTAGGGGGTAGCAGTTGTATATCTGCTGCCAGGCAGCTCTACCCCTGTAACTCTGAGGTGTGTCCAATGCAGATTTCACCCCATTTCCCTTGATGTGTTCAAGCCTCTTGTGAAGGCAGACCTGGTAGGCACACAGTGTTGTCTTTTACTGCCTTTATTCCACTAACAATCCTACTATAGTTATCCGAGATCTGAAGTTGGAATGTATATATTTATCCATCAGCACATGGATTGTGAATTAGCAGAGCTGCTTTTCTAATGAAATTTTTTTTTTTAGATTTTTAAAGTTTTACTTTATAAGTATTTTGTGTGCATGCATGTCTGTACATCATGTGTGGATCAGGTACCAGAGGAGATGCCTTCAGTCTGGTACATGAAGAGATCTGAAGAGGGCATCACATCCCCTGCAACTGGATTTACACTATGTGGGTGCTAGGAACTGAACCAAGGTTCTCTGCAAGAGCTACAAGTATTTTTAACTGCTGTGCCATCTCTCTTGCCCCTAGTGGCATTTCTTTTGAGTGGTTTAGTGTGGTTTCTTCAAGTCTTTCCTAACAAATGATGTGATTTGATTTTTTTTTTAACTTTACCTCTATCATCATCATCATCATCATCATCATCATCATCATCATTATCATCATCAATATTATTATACATGGGGTGTCTTCTTGCTTAGGCTGGCCTCAACCTTTCTGTATAGACAGGGATGACCTTAAACTTGATCCTTCTGCTTCTTCATCCTGCTGAGATTTTTTATCTGACGCTAAGGTTGAACCCAGAGCCTCTTGCATGCTAGGCAAGCACTCTGACAGTTAAGCTATGTCCTCACCCTGTGTCTATCTATCAGCAGTGACACCTACAGTTTCAGACCTCTTCCTTGCATTATAAACAGCAAGTATGCATGATGGGTTCAAAATTAGAAAGACTTAGCTTGAATCTCCTTTCCTTTGCTTTATTTTGGGTGAATACTAGGATCTCTTGGTGTACTTGGTAAACTACACAAATTGCCTGCTTGGAGATTAGGTATGTCCCACTTCTGCCTTTGGGTATGTTATGGCTATCGTTTCTGTTTAAAGACTAACTTTCAAAAAGCTACCTAGGGCCGAAAGGACGGATTGGCATGCTCCCTCCAAATGCTGAGGACCCTGGCCCATGCTAGTCTCTATCACTGTGCCAAACACCCAACCCTCTTCAGATACTTTTGAAGTGCTGGGTTAGTACTTCAACATTTTAAAGGTGAAGTGGTATGGAGAGGTCCCCTACTCAAAGAATCATTAAAAGTCCCCTCAAGGTTCTTTGCCTTGGAATAATTATTTTCAGCCCTGGATGAAGATCAGAACTATCTGCAGTTCCTTAGAAGGCATACATCATAGTCCCATCCGCAAATCAGACTCTGTTAGGGTGGAACTCAGGAGTCAGGATGTTGTAAGCATCCCCAGTGTCTGGGATACTTGGCTAGAGCTGAGAGTTGAGTTGAGGTCTGGGAGTCCGTGATCCTTTAAGAGGTCCATGGCTGGCTGCAAAGGCATTGTACGTGACCTCTCAGAAGTGAAAAACATTTGTGGATATTTTCCATATCTGATCCAAAAATGCCCAGCTGTTTCTCAAGTCTCCTCCATACCATTTTCACAGAATGAACATTTAGCTTTAGTTAGAATTCCAGGCCTGTCCACCCTGCACCGGGATAGCTTTGAATGTAACCTAACTCAAAATTGTAAACTTTCTTAAGGCACTATGAGATTGTATTGCATTTTCCCTTGTTTTTAAATTTGATTGTGTGTCTCTTGAGAGTGAACTTTGTAGATAACCTGTGGCAATGCCAAACGGTTGGATGCTCCCAGTGATAGGAAACCAATCTGTCCTCCCTCTGGAAGCTCATATTATCTTTGAGCAGATTTGAGAGTCAAAGCTTTGAGGAAGATAAAGAGAAGCCATATTTTGAATACAAGTCATAAACCATGAGAAGCAATCACCAAGATCTTCAGGTGAAAAGTCTTCATTTTATAGAGAAAAAAAATTCAGACAAAGAGATATGATGTTTCTTGACCAAACTAACATAGGTAATGACCACTGGAAAATGAATGGCCATACTTCCTGGTTCCCTGTTTCATGTCTGTTCTCAGAATATTCCACTCATCTCTTCTAGGTGACTTGAAGTGCACAGCTCAGAATTAACAGAACTAGTCCTTGGTGAAGGCTAGACCCTGAGCCCCTCATGCACAATCATTCTAGAACACCCAAACAGCTTACCTCCTATTCTATGTCTTGGAGCAGAAAGTACCAGGAAAGCAAGTTTCGATGGCCAAGTTGTTGTAGCACACGAGTACCTATCATTTCAGCACTCGGGAGGCTAAGGCAGGAGGCTAAATTTGAAGCTAGCCTGAGGAACATGCAAGATCTTGTCTCAAAAACTCCTCCCTCTACAAGGTGGGGTGGGGACCAACAGGGTGACATTGGCTTAGTTTATCCTGCAGAGGGATAGGTGCAGCACTGAGGGGAGGACCACCAAGTGAGTGTCGCTTCCAGTCCCCTGGAAGGTGACAAGTGATAATAAATTTGTTGTAATAAAAACTTGTGAAAATAAAATGCTGAAGACCTTTACTATGCAGCATAGCTCTTGTGGTTATCCAGAGACTCCTGGTTCTTATCATCTGGGATTATTAACCAACACAATTATATGTGTGTGTATACATATATATGTGTATGTATACCTATATCTGTGTCTGTATCTATATCATCTACATCTATATCTATATAATCTTTGAGTTTAGGTGCCTCATCTATTAACTGGAGTCAGAAATATCTAGCTTTGAACCATTGCATGCAAACCAGGTGGCTGGCCAGAAGAACTGGCATACAGGCTATGTCCAGGAACTGGTGGCTCTCATGGTGCACTTCAGAATATGATTTCCAACTTCCCTCTGAAATTAGATTATATTGGAATCTAATTTCCAGAGATTATAAGAAATGGGGCCTTTAGAGACTTAGCTAGAAGACCTAGGATGTAGCTCAGTGGTCGAGGACTTGTCTAGAATGAGAGAAACCACGGATTTGATTCCCAGCACCCAAAATAAACAAACACAAATGATTAGGCCTCTGCCATCACAAACAGGTGAGTTCATTTCTGGGCTTCAGGCATCAGTGAGTTAGACTGAGAACAGGGCTGCTATAACAGCCATTGGCGAGGTATTTCATGCACAACTATCTCTTGCCAAATGATGCCTTGAATTACTTTGAGACACTGCTAGCAAGAAGGTCATTGCCATATATATGTATATGTATATCCATGGTCATTCAATACACACACACACACACCACACAACACCAACAAAATACACACACATATCTCCATCCCTCTACCCTGGAATCAAACTGTGAGTCAGAATAAACCTCTTTTCTTGATACTTTATCCACTCTGTGGCATTGTGTTCTTAGCAACAGTGGCCAGAGACTGGATGTCAGGAAGAGTTTAGGTTAAAATATGGTGATTTTTTTTTCTTACCACGTCGTTCTGTTCTTTCAGAGGTATTTCAGATCCGGCATCTCCCTCAAGACTGACGGAATCAATGCACTCAACCAGGGTGTCTTCAGTTACTTCTCCATTGAGGGGAGTCTCGTTGGCATCACTTGCCTTGGACTGGTCTAGACGCCCTGTAGAGGTGGTCTCTGCACATGGAGCTGTGATCTCAGGCTGCTCTCCTATGTGGTCAGCTGGTGCTGGCTCATTTGAAGCTGTAGCTGGACCACACTGCCCTTCTGCTGCATCTTCAGCAGGGGAGTCACTGTTGGGCATCTCAGCAGCATCTTCTCCGACTCCGTTGGCTATGGCGTCACGAGCATCATCAGACATTTTAATATCTGTAAATGTGATCACAAATACTTGTGTTGGTAACATTCATTCAAAGCCTGTAGTAACTGAGTTATACCTAATAGGGGTAAACAATCTTCTACCAAGCAATAACTCTTTGTGTCCTTGCGTAGGCAGACTTATAAAGATATCTATTTTTTAACCGTGGACCTCGTGAGTGCTTTCTTACATGGCAATGGAAACTCTAGATGCCATTGAGGACCTGGGCATGGGAAGGCTGTCTTCATTCCTCTGAGTGACCCTAACACAGTGATGCGTGTCCTCACTACTGTTCTCACAGTGGCCATGAGGGGAAGCAGAGTGACGTTGGAGAAGAAGATGGCATGAAAGCAGAGGCAGAGACTGAAGTGATGAGCTTAGAGAATGGCGGGGTGGAGCACAAGTCAAGGACTGAGGCAGCTACCAGAGACTGAAGAAGGCAAGAAAACAACTCTTCTCTTCAAGAGTCTAGGAGGGCCCAGCCCCGCCACCATCTTGATCTAAGCCCAAGGAAAACCAGTGTCTGACGCAGTCTGACCTCTACACTGTAAGAGAGTAAATATGTGTTGTGTAAGTAATAGAATCTGCTGTAAGAGGCAGCCAGCACTGCAGATGGGGCTCTGATGGGATTCAGTCTTGTGGTCAGACATGGCTCAAACTTCAATTCTGTCATATGCCCTTAGTTTTCTGGTCTGGAAAAACGATTTTGAGGATAGCCTGGGCTACCTATGAAGAGACTATGTCTCAAAAAAAAAAAAAAAAAAAAAAAAGCAAACAGTAAAAGAAAAGAAAGGAACAAAAGAATGGCTGGTAACAACCGTAGTTATTCCCAGACCCACATGGTGGAAAGAATGTCCTTCTGGGAGTGGCCCTCTGACTCCACAGGGAATCAGTGCAAGTGGGAACCCTCTGTACATGCCAATGAATGAATGAATGAATGAATGAGAACATTTTACTTGAAGAAAAATGTATCTGTTACTTGATTAATAAGTGCTATGAATTTTTGCAGCACCAGCAACACACACAAGGATTTACAGACACATGTGGCTCCTGGTGACCACAGTCCTTTGTAACAGGTTTCATACACTACTTGGTCGTTGTGGTTCTCAAACACCTACCTCCATTCCATGAATAGAAAATGGACAAGTGGCTGTTTTAGGGGCTCCAGGGAGGAGGAGTGGGAGTAACTGCTAATGCAGAGGAGGGTTTTCTTGGCGGCAACAAGAGTATTCTACAGTTGAGGGGTGTCTGGCTGTATAGCTGTGATAATCCACCAAAAACCACTAACCAGAATGCCTAATCACCGGAAACTCCATAGTAAGTGGGTTTTATGATTTGTAAACAATAGCTTAATATGCTGATAAGTAATTCTAGTAGCCAAGTGGACATCTTTCCACGACTTATTTTTGTTTCTTTCTTTCTGTCTTTCTCTTTCTGTCTTTCTCTCTCTCTCTTTCTCTCTCTCTCCTCTCTCTCTCTCTCTCTCTCTCTTTCTCTCTTTCTTCCTTCTTTTCCTCTTTCCTTCCTTCTTTCCTGTTTTTTTTTTTTTTCTTAGACAGAGTTTCTCTGTGTAGCCTGGGCTGTCCTGGAACTTACTCTGTAGACCAGGCTGGCCTCTAACTCAAAGATCCACCAGGCTCTGCCTCCCATGTGCTGAGATTTCTTAACAGTAGGTCTCTTTGTCTTGCATATTTCTTACAACAAATCCTATATGTCTTCCATATCAGACTTTAAATCTCAGTGCTGTTGTCCAGGAAAACTTCACCCCCATATATATAGTTATAGAAGTCATAGACTCTAAGGAGAATCTACTCCGGCCAATTTCTCACTTCATCCTAATGCTTGTCTTTACGTCTTCAGACAGGTAGTTCTCGCCCTCTATCAAAGAAGTTTATTTGCGGCAGATGGAGGCCATCTCAGAAACCCCCAAATGGTCAAAACTTGTCTGTGGGGGTGCCTGACCCCAGTTCATACATTGACAATGCAGCTCTCACAGTTAAGACTCAGGAGACACGTGGAAGGGAGGGCAGGGAGATTATACGAGCCAGTGGTCCAGGATGTTGGCTGTGAGATCATGCTTTCCATACAAGTCAGGGGAGCTGCACCCAAGAAATCTTAACAACATAGTCATCCAATCAAAACCTGCGTAATGACACCACCAGCTGACCTGCTCAAGTGGGAAGCAGAAGTCTCCAAGCCTCTGCCCCTAAATGAAGCGCTCCAGGTGTTAATGGTTACTGGGAGACAGCCTTCTTCAAGGACGAGCCCTCTGATAGGTTACCCAATCCCAAGGGGTCAGCCATAAACAAATAGACATATGAACAACACTACATGGATTCAGCAGGTACATACACACGTGTATGCATATCCTTACATATATACCTATATATGTAATAATAATTAAAGAAGAGGTCAGGAATTTGAGGAGTGGGACGGCATGTGAGGAGGGGGAGAGAACAGTGGTAATGATGTAAATAATGTACTCGTGCATAAAATTCTCAAATCAAAACTTTAAATTGAAAAAGAGACTTTAAAAACACCAGAGCTATGATTTACTAAGTGCTCACAGTAGCCAGGCTATGCAAATGTATTGTTTCCTGTGAGCTAGGTATGGTGATCTTCATTTTCCAGATCAGAAAACTGAGGCTTAGAAGGCATATCTTTAGTAAATGACAGAGTTAAAGTTCGAGAAACGTCTGACCTTGAGACTGAACCCCACCAGAGCTTTGGTGTTCAGAAGCCACGCCCATTCCCCCACCCGCTTCTCATCCCTGCCGGGTCCTCAGTGTGGAGCTGCTCTTGGTTTCACCATTGGGCTTTTCTTCTTCCCTTCAGCGGGAACCAAATCCACATTCTACTGGTTCTACTTACACAGCTGTCCTGGGTGCACCCCAGAGGCTCTCTATTCCTAGCCCCCTTGAGGTGAAGCCACACACATCTACCGCCATCCGAGGTCCCATGCTCTGATCCCGTTAGCCTTAGCTCCCACTATTCCATTCCAAACATTAAATGAGACAACATTACTGTCAGCAGACACATTCACAAGACTGCAGCTGGCTATTAAAATCTGATCCTCAATAACAGGCGGGCCCAGAAGACACGCCCTTCACTAACTAACGCTGTAAGACACAACGCGGTGGGAGGGGCAGCAGTGCATTCGAAGGGCTTTACCATTGCTCTTCTCCTTTACATCAGAGTTCATCCAATTGACACTGCTGCTCAATTGGATGAATTAAATGAAAGGAGTTTAACTGGGCCCAGAGTAGCTTGGTTCCCAGAGCAGCACTGAATCACCAATGGCCAGGTGAGCTGGAGGTAGTTACTGTCATGGACAGCACAGACAAATTCTATGGTGGCAAGCATGACTATGGACCTTGGTACTGGCTAATCAATCAGATAGGATATCTGCTAAGTATTTATTCTCTCTGTCTTTGTCTAATGCATTGTTTCGATAACATTTTTAAGGTCAGGTAAAACCATCACTTGCTCATTCTTTGTGTTTCCCATCGAGATTTAATGTTTCTTCTGAATTCCCAGAATGCTTTGCTTGGACAAACAGAACTAATCTGAATAAAGTTATTACAGATATTTTTCTTATTGTACTGAAAATCCAAGGAAGACAAGGATCTTGGCTATATATATAAAATATTATTATATTAATTTTGATTATTTATTATTTTATTATTGATCATTGATTATTTTCTCAATTATTTATTTACTATTTATTATTTTCTCAATTATTAATTAATTATATTAATATGTATATTACACATGTGTTTCTGCATATATTAAAAAACTCAAGAAATATCCTCAACACTTAAGACCACATAGATTGCTCTTAATGGCAGGTGGTTTCAAAAGACACTATGATGAGACTGTTTTGTCACTATAATGAATTCCTGAGATAATCAATCTGTGGAGATGAAAGGGTTACTTTGAGTCACATCTTGGGAGGTTTATGCCGGTAGTCCCTAACTTTGGAGTGGGGTCACACACTGTAACATGAATGAATGGTCACTTAGTGGCTGGTACCCCTCACTTCATAGACAGGAAGCAAACAGAAGAACTGGGTCTCACTCTCCTTCAAGGGCAAATCCTCCAACGACTGGTGTTCTTCCTATGGGGCCCCACCTCTGAAGTTCCCAGTTAGTGCCAAGTTTGGACTAAGCTTTAAGTACATGGGTCTTGAGAGGATAAGTTGGAATATCTCTTTTTAAACCAAAGTACGGACTTTAGGGATGTCAACACTCCTGTAAGCAAGTCTACAGCCAGGAAAGGCCAAGGTTATTCACGTTGCTCTGGCTGGTGTCTGAGGTCTAAGGCAGTCAGTGCTAGCTGTGGGAGATCAAGGAGTCTGTCTGAAACCTGATGAAGCAGTAAAGATGGCTGAGGCCACTCGACTGAGAGAGGCTGTTGTGTTGGATCACGGGAACAAGATGGAATGGACTGGACATCCGGGAACACTTGAAAAAGCATTGTCAGTGGGAACCCGATAATGAAAACTTCCTTGTGAGCTGGGCCTGGCCTGAAGTAAGGGGTTGGCAAAGTACAACCTGTGGGCCAAATCTTGCCCTTTGCCCTTCCCTGCCTGGGTAAATAAAATTTTATTGAACATAGATGAGCCTTTCTGTTCACACGCAGTTATTTGTTCTAGATAATGGCGGACCATTGCAGAGGAAACACAGACCGTGTGGCTGTAAAGGCGCAGAAACAGAAATACTTACTGTCGAAGCTAGCACAGAGACTACTCTCTGGCCCCAGAGTGGGATAGGGGGCCTAAAGAGTAAGATCTCTTTCTAACTCTTGTTTTCTTGCCTGATCTTCCAGATATAACCTGGAGAACAGGCTCCAGAAGAAACAGCAAGCACATCACATCATTTTTATCCCTGTTTTTTGTTTGTTTCAGTTTGGTTTTGTCAACTCTACTAGTCAGAGACCTTATCTGACACTTTTATTTCTTGGTAAACTAATTTGAACACCCTTATTATTAATCTGGATAATCAAGAAGCTCCAATCGACTTCATTTTCTTTAGCTTTTCTTCTTCTCTTTTTGAGACTGGGTCTTACTATGTAAACCGACCTAGAGCTTCCTCTGTAAACCAGGCTAGCCT
Source organism: Mastomys natalensis (assembly GCA_021653895.1). Taxonomy (NCBI): domain Eukaryota; kingdom Metazoa; phylum Chordata; class Mammalia; order Rodentia; family Muridae; genus Mastomys; species Mastomys natalensis. The sequence continues at coordinate 206,438 of JAJTUV010000803.1, forward strand.
CGAACTCACAGAGATCTGCCTGCTTCTGCCTCTTGTGTGCTAGGATTAAAGACATATATCCCTATGTACAGCATTTGACTTTTCTACTAGCACGGATATGAGAACAAACGAGGTCATGACAAACATTTGTGGGCAAATGAAAACCATGATGGATACTTCCATAGTGATAGCACTATAGCACTCACAGGTATCCTGATATACACGGTGGCATGTGCCATATGATCTACACGCATGTTAATAAATTTTAGTTTGTATCCTACGATGATTGGCTAATATCTATGTTGCTCAGCCCAGGCACACAATCCAGAGGTCTTTAGTAAGCATCCTGGTTTATCACTAGGTGTCTACCCTTTGAAAGACCTCAGCCATCATCCTCTTAGATGAATGTTTTAGGGTTTTTTTTAGGGTATGGCAAATTGCATATGCCTGGGTAGAAATTTATTTCCACATGGCATGGCAAGTCCTTAAAACGCATGTTCTCGTTAAAAACAATGCCCTGGTGTCCTCTGTCCTTCTATATATGGGTCTAAGATTGTATCAAGCCCAACAAACTATGGTCCTTCGGAGTTGGGCTTTTCTATAGCTTCTTGCTGACTGCAGAACTTTAAAGCCTGAAGCTAGCTGGGTACTGGCTGTGTCCTGGCTCTAGAATACAGGCCTAATAAGACAATGAGCAAGGCCCACAGGCTTCCAGAGACAGGTGGTAGTCAAGCCTGACTGCCAGCATGCATGTAAGTATTCGTCAGAAGCCCAGGGAGACCTGTGGGAATATTATTTGTGTGGGTGAGCAGCAGAGGGCAGGACCCCAGCCCTTAGCTACCTCTGCTAGCCAAATGGCCTTCAGTTAGTTCACCTAAAGTACAGAAAGATAGCTGCGGTTAAAGGTCTCCTCTTGGTGTCTGTGCTGTATTCAACCAACAGCAAAAACCAGCCCTTCAGAAACAGACAAAGAATCACCCATAAGATGTTCATTGGGGGACTGTTAAAATGAGTTTACAGAATGCCTACACTGCACAAAGGCCAAAATGATTATGGGAATGAGCCCTGTTTTAACTTCTAATTATATTCCTTATCCGTATTAATTTATTTATTTTAATTTTTTTTCTGTTTTCTCTTACAGGTCTGATTTTTCTCCATTACCTACCAAAACAAAGAACAAAACAATAATTTCCCCCCTTTTCTTTCTTTTTTGCTTTTAAAAAAAAAAAAGAGATGGAATGTCATTTAGCCTAGGCTGGCCTTCTACATAGCCAAGGATAACCCTGCATCTTTGATTCTCTTGCAGTCCCTTCCAGAGTGTTCAGATTACAGACGTTCACCAACACATCTGCTTTTTGCACTGCTGTGGATGGAACTGGGACTTCAGGCAAGCACTCTGTCAACTGAGCGACATCCCAAACCTCCCAATCTGTTTGTTCTGACAGATTCACTGGTTCTGGATGATACTGTGATGGGGAACATGTCATCGGTTTTGAAACTGTGCCTTTTTGTCTGTCACCACCAGAAACTGTGTTCTAAATGGACAGCTGTTTCTGAGCAGGGACTAGGGCAGTGCACGGGGACTCGAGTGAGCGCCATGTGTCCTGGGTAGGTACTGCTCATCCAATCTGCATGGCTGGAAGTCTCTTCCAATTTGGGTTTGGAACACTGGTCTCTGCAGCCGTGTCGGTGGCTTTGACCACGGAAACAAGGAAGCTGCTTCAGGAAACTCCAAGGAGAGGAAGGGGGTGCATAATGAAGCCATTGTGGGCTGGAATAAGTTAGTTTTTCATGAGCAAATTTATTCATCATCTAAAATGCCCCTGGAACCGTTGGAACAGCTATATCACGGCACTCCAAGTAAGTGCGGAAGGCATAGGGACTACATTTCAGAAATGAGAAATGTGTGAGATGCTAGAACAGAATCATTTAAAAGCCATCCAGGGATGGTCTGTGGCTCAGTGGGAGAATTGCTTGCCTAGCGTGCACAAGGCACTGGGTTTGATTCCTAGCACTGAAAAAATATTAAATTAAAAGAATTTGAAAATATTAAATTAATTAAACCAGAAAGATAACTATGCAAAGTAGCATAATAAACAACACCCTGAACTAGAGCAAGGGAGAATCTTGACCATGCCTTTGGCATGAGTATTCAGGCTGGCAAGAGTATGTGCAAATACTTAGACATCAGAAATGAGCTCTAGACTGTCAAGAGGCACATCCGTGTGTCTGAGCCCAGAAGCTGCACGGAGGAACAGTGAGCTGGATTCTGAAGTAGAAAGGCCAAACAGTGGCCTCTGGGTCTGACTGCAGTGTCCCTTTGTAGACAAACAACTCACTAGTTCTCGCTGGACTTCCAGCTCCTTCCTCTGTCAAGCAGGGATGGATAACCTGATCTGGGAACTTTGTTCCCAAGTCCTGACTGCAGAGAAAATTAAGGAAGGGTTTCAAGGTTTTCATAAGTCTAAATTTATTGGAAGTAAAGCTCCGCCTTCATCGGGCCATTTAGCACCCGTGCTTTTCTTGGTATTAAAATGTCATGAAAACGTAGTGACAGTAGATAGCTTACTTTCTAAGTAGCCTCACTTGGTGAGATACAAACGATCTGTCCCAGATCGCCTCGCTTTACAAAAGTGTGGCTCAGAGAAGAACCAGGGTAAACCCACAGAGGAGAGCTCCCAGATCTGTCCTGTTTTCACAGGGCACACACTCTGACCCCAGGACTGTCTATACCTGGCAGATATTTTTGGAAGCACAGAAGAGAACTGTATTTATAAACTAAGTGGGGGCTCGGAGGTTAAGAACACAGGCTGCTCTTCCAGAGGACCTGCATGGATTGGGTTTCCAGCACCCACATATAGGAGCTCACAACCTTCCATAACTCCAGCCCCGAGGGGTATCCAGCGCCCTCTTCTGGCCTCAGTGGGCACTGCATGTACATGGCCCACAGACACACATACGCAGGCAAAACACCTACCTCCCCACACAAACAAATACTAACAGGGGTGTTTGTGTGGCCCTTCACAGTCCTAGGCCACCCTATCTCTTGCAACTCAACACTTTTGTTTCCCCGCACTGGTCCTCTTTCCTCAGACTGCTCCTAAACTCGGCTGCCTCTACTGATGTTTTGTCTCCACTATATTATGTCTTCCGGTCAGGCCAATTCCGGTTCCCATGACTACCCAGCATCTAGTGTCATCCTTAACTTCGAAGTTGCTCTTTGTCTACTCCACACCCTTCTAAGACTTAACTGCTCCTGTGTCTCTTCTTCTGAGACCTCCACAGACTTCTCTAATGCCTTTGGAAGACTCTTCTATGTCACCCTTCAAGCCTGTGAGCCACGGGACCTTGCTTCGTTCTGACCCACAAATATTTACTCAGCTGAAATATACTGTGTTTGATATTGATTTGAAAGATGTTTCACATCAGCCTGCTCTGATGAAAGTAGCTACTTACACATATGAACCCCCAAGATTCAGGAAGCCCACCCCCCAACCCTGTCCCAAATTCATTCTACACTGTCTCACTTTGTGTTTCAAATCCCACCCTTGGAGTTTCATTCCATCACTGGCAGCTTTCAGTGTAGGAATGAGGAAAGAGCCTAGGAATATAGGTGGGGGAGGAACGAGCCTCTAGGAAGCCAGGTGAGCTGGTGGGGGTGGGGGTGGGGGGGCTCTTGTTCTGGTGTCCCTGGAAGGAGTTCAAGGGCTGCCGATTTAAAAAGTCATCAGCTTCTATCAGGAGGTTTAGTGTGGACACTGATGGTATGGCCAGGATAGTGCTGCCATAGTCCTCCTTCTTTAAGAAAAGCCAGTGAAATCCAAGTGCGGACTGACTGACAGCTGGGAAATACTCACCAGATTCCTTGGAGAAGACAAGCCGGCTGGGTGAAGGGGCTGCCTTTGGGGTGGGTAAGGGGGCCCAAGAGGGTCCTGGGAACACACGCGGTGCTAGCCTAGGGTGTTACAAGCGCAGGAGCGCAGGCATGCTGGGGGACACGCCAGGGAGAGGTGATGGACCAGGATGGTGGTCAAGGCCTGTGCTCGGTTTTCCCAGGGGGAGGGCAGGCCCACCCTAGGAATAGAGATCTTTGACTAGCAAGAACTGGATCCCTCAGAGCGTCGCTCTGGGAGGACCCTACAGCCCAACCCAGACTTGGGACACTTGGGGAAACTTTCCAGACTGGCTTGTGCCGAGCCTCTGGCAGCGGATTCGGCGGAGCTCCAGGCGGGACGAGGGTGCAGACCGGGCGTGCGGGCGTGTGGGTGTGTGCATGAGCGTGGACACGGAGCGACACACACTCACACACACACACTCACACGCCCGCACCCACTCAGGGCCCTCGGTCGCGCCGCCCGCACCTCCCCGACCTTCGTTCCCAAGCAAGTTGCTTTCTCGGGACCTTTCTCCACCGGTGACTTCTCACGACCCGCAGCGGACAGGGGTCGCGGTGCTCTGGTCCCCTCCCGCCCAGGAAGGGGATGGGGAGAGGGCGCCCCGGGCTCTTACCGCTTGACTGGCCGAGTGCGCGCGGGAGCCCCGGGTCCCGCCCCGCCACGTCGGCAGGACCGGCGGGGACGCGGCCGCAGGGGAGGGACCGGCCGAGCTGCCCCGCCCCGGGCCGCCCTCCTCCGCCCCTGCCCGGCCCCACTGCGCCCTGACCCACTGCGAACTCCGCTGTCCCAGCTCGGTTGTCCGGGCAGAGAGCGGAGTCCCCTGCCTTCCGTTACAAAGCACCGGGGAAGCCCTGCACGTTCTAAGGAAGGAGTCCCCTAGCCTCACTGTGGGATTCCCTGGTTCTAAGTTAGGTGGACTTCTCTGACCACGTCAGCAATGGGAGTGGGATGTGATTAGAAACAAAAACAAAAAGAATCAATCAAACTAGCCACGGTTTCTAGAAGGCCAGCTTGCTCATATGGATCAAAGCCCAAATTCATTCTCTTTGGCCTGTGAACTGCACATCTGCGTCTGGCGTGGAAAAATGTATTTGTCCTAAGCAAACAAAATCTCATTCTTCTCTCTCTCTCTCTCTCTCTCACTCTCTCTCCCCTCTCTCTGATGGCAGCAGGGGGTAGGGTAGGGTGGGGTGGAGTGGGAATGGGTGGGGTTTGCTCCACATAGTTTCTCTGTGTCGCCCTGGCTGTCCTAGAACTCACTCTGTAGACCAGCCTGGCCTTAAGCTCAGAGATCTGTCAGCCTCTGCCTGGGATTAAAGGCGTGCACCTCCAAGGCTTGACTGGGCACCATTTCTCATGGACACCCTCCTTTCTGGCCTTCTTTTGTAAGCTGCTCTCTCTTTTTGGCCAGCTTCCGTTTGTGAATGTGTTTCCTTCCTTTGAAGAGTTGCTTGTGCATTTTTGTGCAGTTGCAAAAAAACAAACAAACAAACAAACAAACAAACAAACACCTGTTAGAATAGAACTTTGTGTGCTTGGGGGATTTTTCACCACCTGTCGTTCTTAATTTTAAGTAGACAGTTGTTGGTGGGATGGTTTGTATATGCTTGGGCCAAGGAGTGGCACCATTAGGGGGTGTGGCCTTGTTGGAGTAGGTGTGGCCTTGTTATGGGGTTGGACAATGAGACCTTCCTCCTAGCTACCTGGAAACCAGTCTTCTAGCAGCCTTCAGATGAAGATGTAGAACTCTCAGCTCCTCCTGCACCATGCCTGGCTGGATGCTGCCATGTTCCCGCCTTGATGATAATGGACTGAATCTCTGAACCTGTAAGCCAGCCCAATTAAATGTTGTCCTTATAAGAGTTGCCATGGTCATGATGTCTGTTCACAACAGTAAAACCCTAAGACAGTTGGCTTTTGCTAGTTTGTTGCTTTTTTCTTCTTTCTTTTTAGGAAAATGAAAAAAAAAAAAAAACTTTCAGAGCAGGAGGGGCTCTGAGTGGGGACATTCTGATACTTTTGGATTTCTAAGCTAGTTAAGGTATTTCCATTTGCTTCCATTAACTTCGTTTGTTTCCCTCTGATATTGAGGCCACTAACCAGGGCTGAAAGTCGTACCTGGTCCACCCTGCTATCGGTACTGAGTGTTCTGAGCCCTTAGGTTCTGGATCTCATTGGTTGCTGCTAGGCTTTATTGCTTGCTAACTATTGTATGTCCCTTCTAAATCCTCTGAAGTGCACCTTTGTGTGGGACAGCAAGTTTTCTTTTATTTTAAATCATATAATGAGCCAATTTTAAAATATCTTTCTACTAAAAAGCCATTAATTTTCTAGTCTGATTTTCACAAAAGTATGTCAACTTCTTTTAAAAAAATTTGTGAGAATATGCATTCCTTCGAATTTTAGACATTCAAATAATGTGTGATATGGTATAGCCTACAGCTTTTCTTTCCTGAGTTTTTTATGCCCATCAGTGAATTTGGACACATTAATATTATGTATTTAGTCTCAACTGAATAAAGAATTTTCTTTACCTAAAAATTAAATAAATTATGAATTCAAAATTAAAGAAAATGGCTATGACCTCATGTTTATCCCTTCAGTGTCACTATCACACATCATCACCGCCATCACCATCATCACCATCATCATCATCATCACTTTGTCAGGACTAGGGGTAAACACAGGGCTTCATACATGTAAGACATAAGCTACATTCCTACCCCTTTCTAATTTTTTCTTCTTATTTTGAGATAGGGTCTTGCTAGTGTTGTCCATGAACTGGTTTGTAGCTCAGGCAGTTCTTGAACTTGTCACTAGGATTGGAGGGGTGTGCCATTGGATCACTACCATTTTTAAGTGCCCAGGTTCTACTGTGGTTCCTTTCCACTTACATAAACACATATATACATAGGCAGGGATTTTTTTTCTTCATAAAAGTGGCAAGATGCTGAAGATGGGCATGATGGGCAAGCCTATAAATCAGAACTCAGAAGACTGAGGCAGAAGAATTGCAAGTTTGAGACCAGCTAGGGCCACACAGCAGACTTGAGGCTACCATGAGCTGCATAGCGACACCTTGTGTCAAAAGTTAAAAAAAAAATAAGGCAAGATTATGATTTTTTTTCCTCACTGATAATAATTATTCTTGGTCAACATGGATCAATCAAAGCATTCTACTACAATCTACATCATATTTTGTTTATATAACAATGTATCTGATTGCTCTACAATTAGGTCACTTTGGGTTCCTTCCTTATATTTTCCCTATGGAATAAAGAAATTGAAGCTAATTAAAGCTATTTGTTTATTTATTTTCTTTGTGTTTTCAAGACAGAGCTTTACTGTATAGCCCCGACTATCCTGGTACTCTCTCTCTGTAGACCAGGGTGGCCTCGAACTCAGAGATCTACCTGCCTTGCCTCCCAAGTGCTGGAAATCAAGGGTGTGTGCCACCACCACCCAGCTTTTTATTTTTATACTCATAGAAAAACTGGAAAGTTATCTGGATGTGACTGAGGGTAGAAAACACTTTAATTCAAGGTTGGTTGAAGTAGAAAATTTTAATCCCGATGTGGGGTTTTTACTTCGACTTTGACCATTTAGTTCCCAGATAAAAGACACACCTTTATATTTATAATAACCTTTATATTTAAAATAAGCCTTAATCAGAACAATAGCTGGGCAGGTATCTACCCTCCATGCTGTTAGAATCTACTTTCCTATCGATAACCCTGAGTTATTACTATGTTTCATCATGGGCTGCTCTTAACTCCTATTAGCCAGCCAGCATCTCATGGTTCTCCTCTGACCCCAAGCCAGGGAAACCTAAGCCCCACCTATGTCTCTCCTGCCCAGCTATTGGCTGTTGACATCTCTATTTACCAATCAGAAATAACTTGGGGGCAGGGTTGCTTAGGTCTACTTGCAGACTCCAGGTCTTGGGGGCCGAATTTAGCATCACAGTAGAAGTAAGTGACAAAACAGCTGGGCTTTGTGAATTGAGCCAGAACTTAAAACCTAATCTAGTGCTTGCCTCCTGTACCCCACTTTCTATTTCAAAAATAGAGCACAGAGCACCCCTACTCCACCCCTACTGTTTCAGTCCTCAAACTGTGACTCTTAATAAATTGTGTCTCAGGTGGAACAGGAATATTTCAACGAACCACTGACGTCAGCGTCCTAGAGAAAGCCATTGCCTCTGCTGTGGTTGCCGCTCTGCTGCGGGGCAGCAGCCTAGTCAGACAGGGAGTGTTTCCTTTTTCTCTTTTGACCTAAACATCATGCCTATGCAGCAAAGAATTGTCATCCAGACAGTTGACTTTTTTGCAAGAAATTTTTTTTTCATTGATTTAAAATATCTTGAACTGTTTTAAAACACATAGAGAAGTCAAAGATAACAGATAAACATCCATCTGTGGGCACAAAAGGGAGATAGTGTCATGACAGTGCTAAGATGTATCAGGTTTTAAATTTTTTGACATATTTGTCTTAGAATTTATTTTTTCCTTTATTTCAAAGGAAAAAACGTTAAGGGTCTTCATGAAAGCCTTTTCCTTTCTTTGCCCTGTGGTAGTTCACCCATGTTGGTGTGCGTTTAATGTCAATATCCTTACCTATAAATGTATAACAATTATTTAAAATGCTACAAATGATTTAAATAATGACTAAATAAATCTGTAAACGATTTAGAAATTTACAAATAACAATAGATACTTGTTAATTCAACATTAAATTCTTTGTTTATTTGAGATAGGGTCTTAGGTATCTCAGGCTAGACTCAAACTTGCTGTGTAGACAAAGATGACCTTAAACTCCTGATTCTCCTTACCTTATTTTCCAAGTGATGGGTTACAGGAATTCTCCACTATACCCAAGTTATAAGTACTGGGAATCAAATCCAGGGCATCCTGCATGCTAGGTCATCACAGTACCAACTAATCTCCAGTCTGAGGATCAATCATGTTCATATATGTAGCTCTAGGACACTCATTTTTGATGTCCTTTAGACATGTATTCCATGTCACAATGTAGCAATTTCCTAGTTAGTGGATATTTCCTGTGCTTTGTATTTTACTCATTTATAGAGAATGCTGCAATAACTGACTTTATATATATGCTCCTCCAAGAGGTTAAAATTGAATAGTTGGGCTGCCTTTACCAGACATGTCCTAATTTCTGTCCATTGTGATTCAGTATGGCCGGACAGTTTATTCAACGTTTTTCTTTTTTCACGTGTGTATGTGGGGGTGTGTGTATGTGTGTGCACATTTGCATGTATGTGTGCACATGTGGGGAAGGGTACATAATTGTGGGTATACATGACATGCAAGCACAAGGTAAATGTTGGGAATCACTCTCAGTTGCTCTCTTACCTCAGTCAAAGAGATAGGACCCATTGTTCAAACCGAGAGCTCACTGATCTGTCTAATCTCAACAGCCAGCTTGCTCTAAGAATCCCATCTCTGCCTTTCAAGACTAGAATTACAGGTGGGCTGCCAAGCCCACCCAGTGTTTACTTGGACTCTGGGGATCTAAACTCCAATCCTCATACTTTTGTGGCAAGCACTTTAACCACTGAGTGATCCCCAGCCCCCAGACTTTCAAAAACAACTTTTCAAAAGCATTCATTATGTAGCAAGTAATGCTGCTTCTATGCTGGAGGCCCTAACTTGATAACATACTAGGAGGAATAAAGGTTTTGTAGAACCTATAAGGCCTAGAGCATGGTGGGTGGGAAGGATTGGGGTTCATCTGTAGTTTTGAGTAGAAGGAAAGTCTTCATGTTTTTGAATAGAAGAGTCATGGTTCTGGGGTCTGAGTCTTGTCATGTTGGGTGGACAGGGCTGAATGAGCACAGATAAATGTATAGACCAATAAGGAACTATGTCACTTATCCCTGTGAACCAAAGACGGGGATGATGTCCTTGGCCACCTCATCATCAAAACAGAAGATCTGAGACAGAAAGGACCCAAGAGAGTGGGAAGGGATATCAGAGTGAGCTCGCAGAGAACTCAAGAAAAGGTGACAGAAGGTGGGTGACCAGAACGCCCAGAGAGAAAACCTTTTAGGATGTTTCAACCAAGGTGGGTGGTCATGGTGCACACCTTTAATCTCAGCACTCAGGAGGCAGAGGCAGGTGGATCTCTGTGAGTTCAAGGCCAGCCTGACTTACAAGAATTGTCCAGGACAGCCAGGGCTCTATAACTAGCCTTGAACTACCCCTAACAAAAGATGTTTCAACCACATAAAATGCTGCTTGATAATTCAAATGAGATGAAAAATGAAACTTGACCCTTTTATTTGGTACAAGGATAGTCCATTAATGAGTTGTCTCTCTTGAGCAGCAGGGATTGGTGTGTATCTGACGGAACTGAGGGAGAATAATTAGTGACAGTAACTAGGGGGAAAAAATCAGCCATGTTCTGGTGTGAGGAGGAACAAGGAAGAGGAGTCTGTGCCTTCAAGGAAGGGTTTTGCTTTTTAGAGGTGAAGAAATTACAACGTTGTGTGTAGGTCAGAAGTCCCACACTAGGGAAGAATAATGTTGACATTAAAGCAGTGTCTTAGTTTGGATTTCTATTGCTGTGGAGAGACACCATGGCCAAGGCCATGTTGTCTTACAAAGGACAACATTGAACTGAAGCTGGCTACAGTTTCAGTGGTTTAGTCCATGATCATCGGGGCAGGAAGCATGGCAGTGTCCGGGCAGACGTGGGGCTGGAGGAGCTGAGAGTTCCACATCTTGATCTCAAGGCAGTCAGGGGAAGACTGGGCTTCTATACTGGACAGAGCTTGAGTACATAGATGCAACCTCAAAGCCCGCCTCCACAGTGACATACTTTCTCCAACAAAGCCACACCTACTCCAACAAGGCCACACCTCCTAATAGTGCCATTTCCCATGGGCCAGGCATTCAAAGACAAGAATCTACGGGGGCCATTCCTATTTAAATCACTACAAGTGAAGAAAGGATAACTGCAAGAGAGATTTACTGAGTAGAAAAGGCAAAAGTGAGTCTTCTGCTCCCAAGGGAAGGACAGAGCTGTTCGGTCAGCTGGCAGAGTTTGGCAAACTGTAAAGCACTGCTCTTCTGAAGAGGTCCATTTTCTTTGTGCAATATGAAGCATCATCAGCTAAGAACAAAGAAGGGAGAGTGACGTTAGACAAGTAACAGAGGACAAGGGTGGGCGTGAGAAAGGGTAGGAGAGTGTTGGGCCAGGGGAGGGCTGTTGAAAGCTGGTAGAATGGCGCCCCCTTTAAGTCAGGACGCAATAAGCAGTCCGCACGAGACTAGCCTTGGTTAGTGTGAATGTTTACTACTAACTCTGTTAAGCCAGTCAGGCAATGTGGTCCTGGGAAGACAGTGACTTAATTTGATTGAGGAGAAAGGAGAGAGGTAGCTGAGTATGAACGCAGAGGTATAATGAAGGGGTGGGCCATGGTGTTTCTGATCAGTGCAGTGAGGCTGGCATCAGAGGGAAAGACATGAGATAGAAATAGAAATCAGAACGCTACAAGCCAGATCACGGCGGGAGTCAACAGCCTCAGGGGTGTAATCAGGGGTGTTCTACACAACTACCAAAAACTGCATTAGTGAAGGCTGGTGCTCACCTTGGTGAACCAAACACCGAATCTGAAACAGGCAGAATGGTAGGGATCAGTAGGTGACCGATTTCAAGGACTAGTTTCAAATGTTGGAGGGAAAGACAGAGATGGGGAAGTCAGAAAGTTAAGGACAGATACCTCCAGGACCTTGTAAGGATCCAGTTAGGACACCAGACACCAGACACCAGGCTAGTATGCAAGTCTCAGTGCCTAGATCCTTCTAGGACACCAAAAGAGTCATGAGAACAGCTTCAAAATGGTGTCAATGTCTGGCTCCTCTGACCATTTATAAACAAATCAGGAGCTCTGGAAGTGTTGGCAAGCTCCTATTTCCTAACATTCTGACTCACACTTGGTATCTCTGAATGTCCTGTTCTTTGTCTGTTTCAGGAGTGTGCAGCGAGTAGTGTCTGAATCTATATTTTCCATAGGCAGTGAGGGTTCTTGTCTGTGTACCTTCTCATTTTAGATGCATTTCTTCTCTCCCTGTCCATCTGATTATATCCTTGGCTTACTTTGCCTCCCCCTCTCTTTGTGTTTCTCAGTCACATTTTTATTGATTTGTTGAAAACCTTATATATTTTGGATACTATTATATGGTTGCATGTACTACAAATACCATTTTTATTGAGCCCGTGGTTTGTCTCCCCACGAATTCAACAGCAAATGTTAAGCTTTAATATCAACACTTAATAATGTTTTGCTTCTGTCTGAACTGGCACAGGACATTAGCTAGCTTTAGGCTATATTATCTTATTTATCCCACTGTGACATTTAAAAAATTAAAATAGCGTAGCACATAAAATTGGATAGGGTGGCACATGCTTGCAGTGTCAACACTGGGGAGCTGAGGCAGGAGGATATGAGACCCACCCTGTAAGATGCAATCTCATAAATATGACACATATATGGTATTTTCAAGGACAAATGAGGGTAAAATGGTGAATGAGAATCTCTCTCAGTTATGCTTGAAGACAAGTGTTCTGAAGAAAAGCAAGCGTTTCAGCATATGTATGTAATACGGTTATTAGTCTCCTGTGGCTGACATAGTAAATTTCCTTTAGCCATGAGGCTTAAAACAACAGCAGTTCATTCTTCTGATGGCACTAGAAGTCAGACAATTGGAAGTTAAGGCAGGGTGGTGCTCCATCCACCTTCTGGCTGCAGGCATCCATCGGTTCGTGGCTCTGACCAGCAGTTCCTGCTTCTGAGTCAAAAGGTTGCCTCTCTGTGTCTCCTTATGTGAGACTTGGAGCCTGGCACGCTGTGATGCTAAACACACAGTCTTGGGGCTGCCTGCCCCTGATCAGTCCAGTCAGTTCTTAGCTGCTCCTGAACCAGTGTGAGGTGGGGGTAATAAAAACACTTATCTCACAGCGCCTTTATGAGTGTTGACAAGGACTTGTAAAGTGTCCAGAGTGAAGCAGGCAGGAGACAGCCCTGTATATGCCAGGCCATGGTTCTGCACCCTGCTTTGCTTCATGTGATCTCAATGTCCTATGATCTTTCTACTTTCCCATGCAAAAACATGGCTTTCACAGAGTTCAAATCTCCTACTCTTCTGGCTTCTCTTTTACTCTTCTGGCTTCTGTTTTGTCAGTCATCATTCCGGCTGCTTGACATTGCTTATCAACCCTAAGTAATCACAGCTGTGACAGTTCTGTAGATAAAAATTATCTCAGTGGGGTTACAGGACTTGTCCAAAGCTACACAGTCGGTTAAGCGAGGAGCTCAGCCCAGTGCGTTCTCTTTTCTGTTCATTTTCCTGTCATGTGGTCCCTTCCTTGTGAGTTACATGAATTAGATTGGCTTTACCTTCCCTTTAAAGGCGTCTCATAGAGTTGTGGCAGCTTCAACAAGAATAGCGCCTGCCTTCCCAAATGTCATCGTTATTGTGCAATACAACTGAGACGGGAGTCATGTGACCACTCTTCTGTGCTAGGCGCACATATGTGCGTGCCTGTGCATGTGTGTTTGCTCAAGCCGGTGTGCATACATCTGTATCATGTGGTTTCTTAAGAAGTAGGCCCAGGGTTGCCTGCAATCCCTTGTGTCTCACTGGCTCCTCTCTGCTCTGGCTAGGTCTCCAATCAGGTCCCAGTGTCTCCCTCATACCCGCCAGTCACCAGCTGCCAGCTTTACCCCATCACTCCTTGCTGGGCCTCCCCAGTTCTGAGAAGACTTCCTCTTATGTTTGATGAGTAAAGATGGACGGTAAAACGTTGTTCTTCTTTTCCTGAAAGCAGAAGTGATTTCTCCCTGGACTTATCATTGGCCAACATGCAGTCTTGTTAGTTTTGTTTTTTTTTTTTTTGTTGTTGTTTGTTTGTTTGTTTCTTTTTAAGATGAGAGGATGGCAGCCAGAGAGATCAATTAGGAGATGATCATCTAGTTAAACAAGTGAGAAGCCTTCGTACAGGGACACCTGCTCCAAGTGTCTCTCCTTCATTCTCTTTGCCTTTCAGCCTTGACTAAACGTATTTCTCAAATTCTAAACAGTCTTTAGAAAACCAAGTTCTAAGCTGCTCTAGAAGAATCCCAGCATTGCTTGCTCTTCCGGAATTAAGAAAAGCACCCAATAGTAGCAAATGTTGATGAACTGTAGAGGCTGGCTAAATGTGTATTAACACAAAAACTTCTCTTGAAAACTGATGCTCCAAAAGCAAACCATGAACTTAATTAAGCTTATTTTATTTTTAAAGTACCTCTGTCAGTCCCAAGATGCTGAAACGCTGATCAAATGACAGTGGTGATTTTTCAGAGGAAATACGAAGGATTTTTATAGCACAGAACTGAATCTCCTAACTTTCTATCCTGGTGGCAATTTAAAATATTGCCTGAAATTCAAAAAACAAAACAAACAAAAACCCAAAAAAAAATAAAAACAAAAAAAAAACCAGACAAAACATACCTTAGATAAATATTTCTAGTAATACCAAAATGTTTATAATCTGCTTGCTTGTATGAATCTAAAGATTTACACACTGCAGCAAGGATTTATAGACTGCAGCTCAGAGCCGCTCTGCTTTGGAAAGTTTTATACATGAGGTAATTGCATCAAGGGCCAAGAGATGGCGCCAAACCACTCCGAAGTACCGCTGTTCCCAGGCTAAGGACTAGGGTTGGTTAAGCACTTATTTTTTTTTTTTTTTTCAGAGTTATTCGGAGAAGGAAGTCTTGGTAAGTAAGGTTTTTCTAGATTTTTCAAATTACTGTGTTGACGTTTCAAACGAGAAAGATGAGTGCAGGAAATAGGTAACCTTTCTTTGAAATTTTTATAAAACGATTTTGTGGTGGTGCTTTAAAGTGTAGCTGTCGTTTGGACTACCTAAGGACAAATAGTGTGACTTTAGGGTAGACAGACAACAGCTGGCATTTCAGCGGCAGCCAAGGAAGTGAGCCAACTCCTGTGACTTTTCCCGTCCCCTGGTTTGGGCTGTTTTCTCCTTTCACAAAGTTTGTAGTCGTTTGTGGTCGTGACAGCACACTGTCTGAGCTGGTGTATGGAAACAGTGTTCCATTTACTCGTCATGTGTTACTATAATCTTTTATTGGTTTGTACTTCTCACTAATTCATAAGCATTTTGGAGGAAGGACTTACTTCAGTCCTTCCTATGTGAACTTGTTGCCGCTGGCTGTGCTCGCTTCTGCCATGCCCTTCGTTCATAGAGGAGTCTGAATAAACTTTTGGTGGAAGTGACGGAGACCAGATTCCTAAACACTTTGTAACTTTGAATCCAGCCTGGAGCTGGCACCTGGCCTTCCTCCACCCAAAGTTTGATAGAGCCAGGTTTCTCTTGCGTTTGTGTTGACTCGATTACAACCCCCTTCCTATGCTGGCCCTTGCTTCCTTCCTATGCTTGTCTTTGCTTTCTGTGGTTTCCTACCCTTTCTCGCAGCTTTAAGTTTTAAACTGCTCCCTCCACCCGCCACCATTTTGGTTTTATGGTTGACTGTTCTTTTTCCTTTCACTTTCTGTTTGACGTATTAAGCAAATTCTTACTCTTGTCTCCTGTACTTCCTTTTAAAAAATATAAACTGTTGAGTTTTCCAGCGTTACTTCCCCTTTGTCCCACCTCCTCAACTTATGAATACAAAGTTCAGGGTTGTTTCCCAGAATGTGTACCTAAGAACTACTTGAGGGTTTGAGCATCCTCCAGGACTCTTGTGTCCTTGTGGTGGCATGATGGCTGAATGACAGTCCCTGAACACAGACACACAAGCTGTCTGGAGGATTTGTAGGACGGGACCTCATCTGTGAATGTCAATTCTCTGGCACCGTGTTGAAGAGGTGGATCCTTTTTATGTGTGTATTAATATCATAAATATACAAGCACGTTTATTTACATATAAAACTTTTGGGGGATAAATTTTATGAGAGCTTTAATTTATTAGTTCTTTGAAAAATTCAAGCACTGTGTTCTGATTGTCTTCACCCTAACTCTTACCCACCCACCCATACACCACCCTCCTTCTCTTCATCCCATCAAATCCAACTTGTGCTGTCCTTGGATGTGTTGTTACCTTCTACTGGAGTGAGTTAGTGTTACCAAGGGCCACCTAAAAAACCGACTCTACTCTCCCAGCAACATCAGTGCCTCATTGGTGACATTATGCCACCTCCTCTCTCAACTGCATTGTTAAGCACTTCTTTATATTTATTTATTATTTATTATTATCGTCATATTCATTCACACTACATCCAATATCTCTACAGTCCTCTCTACAGCTCCTCCTACAACTCGCCCCTCCTCCTCCTCTGAGATGGGGGAGCCCCCCCCCATACCACTTCACCTGGCACACCAAGTAAAGACAACTTTTTACAAGCTTGTAAGAGATAATAGTCTGAGACCATAGAAGATGTCAAAAGTTTTGAATTTTTAGAAATACTTGAAACTGTAAGAAAGAAAGTTAACTTAAGCTCTGATCCTGACATAACTGCTATTAGCATTTGGCAGACTTTTTTCACTTTCTTCCCCCACTCCGCCTGTCCCGAAGCTTTTCTGTATGTTCCAATCTGCATTTTTACAAATTAGAGTCTTGGTATGTTGTGCAGATTGGTAACCCTCCTCCTGTTCACTTAATGCTATATTCTAGGAGATATATATATATATTTAATGCAGTGACCAAGGCTGTGTGCTGCGGCATGTTGTGAATGAGCCATCACTTTCTACCCTAGCCATTCTGATCGTTCCAGTTTTCATCATAGCGTAGCAACCCCTGACCTCACTGTCCTTTGGACCTACAATGATCCCTTCAGTGAACACTCAGCAGTGGGACTGCTAAAGCAGAGAGCAGCACCTTTTAAAGGAATTTACATAAATTACCAAATTACCCAGTAGCACCATGCTAACTTTTCTTTCTACTTGCGGAGTAGTAGCAGACTCATTCGCATAGTTCCCTCGCTAAACTTTATAATTTTCTAACATCTTGAATTCATTGACAGCCTAGAGTTTCCTCTTGATCAAGCAAGAACTCCCAACATGCTTCTGGTTACATTCTTTTTTTTTTTCTCCCAACATCTAATAATTCCCTTGTAATCCTTGGCAACTTAAGTCCCAATTTCTTCTAAAAATATTTGTCATCAATATTTACTGTGACTCAGCAGTAAACATTACATTTTTGGCTAATTATTTGTTCTTTCTCTTTTAAGAAAAGATCTATTTACTATTGTTCTATGTACAAGCATTTTGTCAGCCATACGGGTGCTGGGAGTGGAAGGTCAGAACAGCATGTGTGTTCATAATCACTGAACCAGCTCTCCAGCCCCTGAATTTCTTCTTTTTAATCTTTCTGTTTTCGGCAGTACTAGAACATAGAACCTCATGCATGCTAGACAAGTCCTCTATCACTAAGCCACTATGATTCCGGAAGCTCCTTTCCAGAGATTTGATTTCTTTTTCTGAGAATTGGGCCCATTCTCCCAGAGTGTAATCATGAATCTGGTCTCTACATCGTCTAGTATTTCTTTTGTGGTTTCTGTCTCTGTGGTATCCTGTGGTGGCCTTAGGAAAAATCCCCTCTCCTGGTCTTCTGTCTCACTCAATGGGGCTATTTTGCAATTCAGCTTATCCAAAGAGCTCTCCATTTCAATCCCTGAAGTTTTCACGACTCTACTGCAGTCTCTTTTAGACTCTCACCTGGTTCTGGGGGCCTACAGTATGTTCTATCCTATTCTTTTATCTGCTTCCAGAGTGTTAAGGTTGCGCCAGGGAAATGTTAGTGATCCCCAAAAAGACAGACAGAAGCTGATCTGATGCAACTCACAGCAGGGTCTTTATTCTATCTGAGCCAGCTCATGTCCTCCCAACCCCCAACACACTACCATCAGGCAGGATGGTTTTGGTAGTGGGTGAGTCCCAAATGTCTATCAGGGCAAGGCTTTATAGTAAGCAACAAGCAGGGAGTATGTGTACAAGCATCTAATTGGAAAGCTACTGTGGCCTTTAACATAATTGGCTGGTGTTGGGAGTCATATCATAAACTTAACTTTTGCTCCCCTCTGCACTGGTGGTCACTAAGTAAGGGGTGGGCTTGTAACCTGGGGGTGCAGGTGTGTTGGGGAAATAACCTGGAGACACTGATCTTGTTGAGGGTGTAACCTGGAAACTAATGCTAGATACCAGCCTGTTAATTTACCTGAGTTTAAACTTAGGTCAGGTTCTCTAAAATGAAATCTGAACCTAAAAGATTTGGCATCTCACTAACATCCCTCAGGGTTTGAGTTTGAGTTCTTCTACCATGAAGTTTGTTCTCTGCAATGTTGTGAATCTAGTTGCACAATCCAAGTGTTGGAGGTCCCAGTGAAAGCACTTACTAACCTGATTAATGAAAAGATGGCTTGTAGCGGATGATATTTAGAAAACAGTACCCAGTCTGGCTTGTTCCCAGGCAGCTGCCATGTTCCTGCTGCTCCAGCTATGACTGGGGCTCTGGCTAGCTAGAAACACTGGCCCTGGCACCCATGATATACCAGTGTGGCAGGCTGGCTCTGCCAATCCATCATGCTGTCCTCAACAATGCTTGGCTAAGCCCAGACCGGTCACGTTATGCTTGTGGTATCCAATAGAAATGAGACTCTTAAAGCTTAATGATTATTCAGTGGATTTATATATTTGAAAATGCTCAATTAACAAGATGCCCACACAATTAGAATTGTTACCCGATATCTAACCTTTAGATATAAATTGTTACCCAGGACTGCTTTCGACCCATCAGTCTTCCTCCATGGTTGCTAGTCTCCTCCTCCTCTCCTTCTCTCCTCCCCTTCCTCTTTCTTTCTTCCAACTCCACCTCCTTTTCTACTGTCCAATCACTGAGCTCCACTGCAGTTACAATGTAGCAGGATAAATATCCTGCTACAATGGCTCAACACAGTCGTTCTGTTGCTGCTGTAACAGATCCTGGACAACTCCGTGCCTCAACACGAGGAACATTTACTGTTCTACAGTTCCATGAAGGAGTCTGACTCATCGGGTAGGTCTTTAATCAAGGCATCAATAAGTCTGAATTCTTTCTATGTGCTGTTTAGGATCAAGCAGTTCATCTCTCACTTTCTGTTTCTAGAAGCTGCCTGCATCCTTGGCCTTTCCAAGGGCTTAAATATTGATCTACAGAATTCACATGCTAGAAAGTTAACCATATGTGAATGACTTTTGGAGGCAGGACCTTTGGCAGTACCATCACAATCAACTTGCATATGGACTAATAAATTAATGAGATATGAAGGGAGTGGCTTGTTACAAGAGCCCCCCCTACACACACCCTTCTTTTATCTCTTTCATCATGTCATGCTCTGTATGACATTAGGGCTTTGCAAAGAGTCCCCACCACAAGGGGGCTCTCACCAGATGCATCCCCTCAACTCTTGACCTCTTAGCTTCCCGAACTGTAAGGATTATTCTTTACTAATTTCCTAATCCCTGGTGTTAGTTATAACAGCAAAAGAATAGATGAAGGCAGAGTCCTTCCTCCAATGCTGGAAGGTGCCAGGATCCAAATGCTTCTGTTTCCCTGAAATGTGTATACTGACACCTAACTGTCAGTATGATAGGATTAGGGAACAGGTGGTGAGGGCGGAGAGGATTAACTTGTTTGTGGAGACCTAATTGACTTCAAGGGCTGGTCTGCAGTCTCTTGTTGGCTTCTGTCCCTCAGTTCAGAGTCCGAATGGTATAGATTCTCATGTGTGTCTGTCTTGATACCCCTGAGCCTCTTTGCCCCCTATGCCCTGCCTCCATCCTGTCCCCGTTTCTCTCCTTGCTCACTTTCCCTGTCTGTGCATCCTCTCTCCCATTCTCTCACTTCCCCATGTCTGTTGTTCATCCTTTCCTACCTCTGGCTCAGGTGGCTGCAGCTCAGATATTTGTCTTTACATTATGGTTTTTTGACAAACATCACCCTGGAGGCTGCTTCAGTCCTGAGAAAGCTTTGAGTGAGAAACAAATTCTAGTTCCCTAGAGAATCCTTTAGGAAGCCCCAAGACTAATCAAAACACATAATCACAGTACTTGGATTAAAAGTTCATGGTTCCCTGTGGCTGCAAGCTGAGACAATAAATATCACATAAAAATGGGGGATGGTGATGAGTACGAGCTGGGAGAGGAAAGCTCTTGGGATTCTGGGAAATGGAAGCTTAAAACTTTCCACTTAATCTTTACTCACTTTAAAGTCTTTCTTATTTCTAGAGCTTGAACTCAAGTAAAAATGCAGTGAAGAATGGTAATGTCCCTCTGAGATAGCCACCGCAACATGACCCAAGACAGAGAACACATCGTGGGGAGTTTCCACTTTGTTTGCACCCTGGCTTTAATAGTTGGAAGCATGACCCACTTCTCTGATAACCATGAGTCTATGGTAGACTATTCAAACAGGAACCTTACTCGTGTCCCAAAAGACCTGCCACCAAGAGCAAAAGCCTTGAGTCTGTCTCAAAACTCTATATCTGAGCTTCAGATGTCTGATATCAGCTTTCTGTCAGAGCTGAGAGTTCTGAGACTCTCCCACAACAGGATACGAAGACTTGATTTCAGTGTGTTCTTGTTCAATCGGGATTTAGAATACCTGGACGTCTCACACAATCAGTTGCAAAACATCTCTTGCTGCCCTATGGTGAACTTGAAGCATCTAGACCTCTCATTCAATGACTTCGATGTGCTGCCCGTGTGTAAGGAATTTGGCAACTTGACGCAGTTGAGTTTCTTGGGATTAAGCGCTGCAAAGTTCCGGCAACTTGATCTGCTCCCAATTGCTCACTTGCACCTAAGCTACATTCTTCTGGACTTAGTGAGCTATCATATAAAAGATGGTGAAACAGAAAGCCTTCAGGTTCCAAATACCAATGTTCTCCATTTGGTCTTTCATCCAAGTAGCTTGTTCTCTGTGCAAGTGAACATATCGGCAATGCTTTAGGATGTTTACAGCTGAGTAATATTAAATTGAATGATGATAACTGTCAAAGGTTAAAGACATTTTTATCAGAACTCACCAGAGGGCCAACCTTATTGAATTGACCCTCCAACACATAGAAATAAGCTGGACGTGTTTGGTTAACTTTTCCAATTCCTTTGGCCCCGACCGGTGGAGTATCTCAATATTTACAACTTAACAATAACTGAGAACATCGACACGGAAAGATTTACTTACTTGGAGACAGTACTGAAGTCACTGAAGATAGAGCATGTCACAATCCAAGTGTACCTCTATTCAAAGCAAGTGTTATACTCCGTGTTTGCCGACATGAATATCAGGGTGCTGACCATCTCAGACACCCCATTCATCCACATGGTGTGCCCACGGGTCCCAAGCACACTGACGTTTCTGAACTTTACCCAGAACGTTTTCACTGACAGTATTTTTCAAGGCTGTTCCACCTTAAAGAGGTTGGAGACACTTATCTTACAAAGGAATGGCTTGCAGAACGTTTTTAAGGTAGCTCTCATGACTAAGACTATGTCCTCTCTGGAAACTCTGGATGTTAGTTTGAATTCTTTGAGCTCTCTTGCGTATGACACAACATGCTCTTGGGCTGAGAGCATATCAGTGTTGAATTTGTCTTCGAATGTACTTACAGACTCTGTCTTCAGTTGCTTACCTCCCAAGGTCAAGGTCCTTGACCTTCATAACAACAGGATAACAAGCATCCCTAAAGATGTCACTCGCCTGCAAGCTTTGCAGGAACTCAATGTAGCATCCAATTCTTTAACTGACCTTCCCGGATGCGGGGCCTTCAGCAGCCTTTCTGTGCTGGTCATCGACCATAACTCAATTTCCCACCCCTCTGAGGACTTCTTCCAGAGCTGTCAGAATATTACATCCTTGACAGCGGGGAACAACCCATTCCAATGCACATGTGAGCTGAGGGAGTTTGTCAAAAACATAGGCCAGGTATCCAGAGAAGTGGTGGAGGGCTGGCCTAACTCTTACAGGTGTGACTACCCAGAAAGCACTAGGGGAGCCCTACTGCAGGACTTCCACATGTCTCCACTGTCCTGTGATACCATTCTGCTGACTGTCACCATCGGGGCCACTATGCTGCTGCTGGCTGCCACTGGGGCTTTCCTCTGTCTCTACTTTGATCTGCCCTGGTATGTAAGGATGCTGTGTCAGTGGACACAGACCAGGCACAGGGCCAAGAACATCCCCTTAGAGGAACTCCAGAGAAAGCTCCAGTTCCATGCTTTTGTCTCATACAGTGAGCATGATTCTGCTTGGGTGAAGGACGAATTACTACCAAACCTAGAGAAAGATGACATCCGGATTTGCCTCCATGAGAGAAACTTTGTCCCTGGCAAGAGCATTGTGGAGAACATCATACACTTCATTGAGAAGAGTTACAAGTCCATCTTTGTGCTGTCTCCCCACTTCATCCAGAGTGAGTGGTGCCATTATGAACTCTACTTTGCCCATCACAATCTCTTCCATGAAGGCTCTGATAACTTAATCCTCATCTTGCTGGAGCCCATCCCACAGAACAACATTCCCAGTAGATACCACAAGCTGCGGGCTCTCATGGCACAGCGGACTTACTTGGAATGGCCTAAGGAGAAGGGCAAGCGTGGACTGTTTTGGGCCAACCTTAAAGCTTCTTTTATTATGAAGTTAACCTTAGTCAACGAAGATGAGGTGAAAATGTGAAGCTTGGGTTTCCAACTTAGTAAACTGTCAACCTGGACTCCAATGAGCATTGTGGTTTTAAGTTTCTACCTGGAGGTACTTCTGTTGTGGTGTCTTAGTTTGTGCTCTGTGCTTATGATAAACAACATGTTTAGAAGTAGTTTATGAAGGTGCTAACTTCAGGTTCATAAACTTCTTTTGCTTACTTTTAGGTTATAAACTTCAAGTGGACTTGCCCACTGCTTAGTTCATAGCTGAATGGACAAGTAGGATGGGACCCTGATTAGAGGATGTCAGTCACTGGGGGCATGTCTTTGAAGGCTGTATTTTATTTTTCAAGGTTCATTTTTCTTGTTCTTATGTCAGGGTCTCACCATATGTCATCCAGATGGTCCCTGAGCTCAGGGTATCCCTTCTGCCTCAGCCTCCCAAGAGCTGGGCTTACAGGGATGAACCACCACTATTAGCTTAGGAGTGTGCGCTCTCCCCACCGACCCTTTTCTCAGTTTCTTTATCACCATGAGGTGAACAACCCCTCTGCCACATGCTCCCGCCGCCATGATACACTGCATGGTCTCAGGTCTCCAAGCCAGGAATTCAGGACTTGGACTAAAACCACGATCACTTTCTCCTTTGTTTGCATCAGGTCTTCCGTTATGGTGGCACAAAGTTGATGGTTCTGGCTTCTAGTTCCTTCATATCTTTGACAGAGATTTGGTGAAAGCCTTGATTCCACTGAGCCGAGGGATGAGGCTGGGGGATGGATGTGGAGTTTGTCTTTTTAGACAGAGGCAGCTCAGTCCCATCTGGTATAGCTGTCCCATCTGGCATATAGCTCTCTGCTTTCATGCTGACACGGTCCTTTTTGAGCAAATCCTCCATCATTCAGAGACAGTTCCCTCTCCCTCCCCTTTTCCCAGTTGGATTCAGTGTGAGCAGGAGTCTACATGGCTTCATGTTAGCAAGAAAGAAGGTAACCTCAACTGCAACTGTATGTGTCAGTCCTCAGAGACTCCTGTAGGTCCTTGTTGGCCTTAGGATGAGCTTTATCCTCGTGTGTGTGTGTGTGTGTGTGTGTGTGTGTGTGTGTGTGTGTGAAAGAGAGAGAGAGAGAGAGAGAGACAGAAACAGAGACAGAGAGACAGAGAGAGACAGAGAGAGAATAGTTTGTCAGTAGGCACCAAGGATGGAAGACATAGCTGACAAAGGACTGCACCACAGTGTCAATAGGAAAAAGATGAGCATGTCTACAGTATCTAAGCATGCAGAGACATGGCTAAGAGACCAAGCCTGGGAATCCACAGCATAGAAAAAGGGCACAGAGGACTTACTCAATGACATTATAGCAAAAATTCTACACTTGGACACAAGAAGCATTTAAAACCCCAAGTAGACATGACCCAGAAAAGACCTTTCCCGTGAAGTCTTACAGTAAAAATGTCAATAGTATAAAGCAAAGAAACTGTACTCAAGCTGCAAGGGAAAGACACAGAAAGGCAACCATCAGAAGAACATCAAATTTCTTGTCAGCGACTTTAAGATCCAGGATAATGTGGGAGGGTATATTTCTAACTCTTAAAGTAAATAATTGTCAAACAACTTTGCTATCCCTAGTTAAACCATCTTTTAAAATAAATTAAGGGCCAGGCAGTGGTGGTGCATGCCTTTAATCCCAGCACTTGGGAGGCAGAGGCAGGCGGATTTCTGAGTTCGAGGCCAGCCTGGTCTACAGACTGAGTTCCAGGACAGCCAGGGCTATACAGAGAATCCCTGTCTTGAAAAACCAAAAATAAATAAATAAATAAATAAATAAATAAATAAATGGCACTTCAAGACAAGCATAAACTGAGACAGCTCATGATTTTAGTCTGGTACTGTAGAAAGACACTTAAAGGAATTAAACATAGAGAAGGAAAAATACAAACTGATTTTATGAGGCAGTTTGAGTACTAGCACTAGGTCTTCTTTAACAGTTTGGGAGATTTTTCAGTTTATTTGTATTTAAAATATGAGTTTTTGTAGTTTTCCCTGATGGGGGTGAGGAGGTGGAGAGATAGCTCAGTGGACAAAGGACTTGCTGTACAAGTGTATGGAGTTGAATTTGGGTCTGCATTATCCACATAAATGCCAGGTAAGTGTGGTGGCCGCCATTTAAAGCCAGTGCTGGGGAGGCGGAGTCAAGGGCTCCCTGCGGCAAGCAGACCAGTTAGACCAGATGCATCCAAGAGCTCTGGGTTCAAGTGAGAGACCTTGTCTCACTATACAAAGTAAAGGATAATTACACAAGACACACATCCACCTCCATGTGTATACATGTGCATAGCACACACGTGTGAACCTATACACATGTGAACATGAATGTACACACAAACAAAGACAAAAATTATTTATTAATAATTCTCTGGATTTCATTGCAATCCATTATAATGTTTTCTATTCTTTCTCTAACTTTATTAATTTAGGTTTTCTCTTTTTCTTGTGATCAGTGTCTATCTCATATAATTTCCAAAGAGTCACTCTTTGAGTGTTTCTAGTATGATTATTTTATTCTCTTTTAGTCGATACTTTATTTATTCAAGAACACTTATAGATGATCATACACTATGACCAAGTTGGTTTTAATCCATGGTACAGGAGACACAAATTATTAAGTGTAATATGGTGTGCCACCATGCCTGGCTCGAACACCTAGTTTTTTTTAACAAAGTTTTCAAAACATGCATTGGAGACCATCATGGTGATATAAATCTATACTCTCAGAACTCCGGAGGAAGAGGCAGGCTCCTCTCTGAGTTTGAAGTCAATGTAGTCTATGTAGTAAGCTCCAGGTCAGCCAAACCTACTTGTAAGACTCTGTCTTAAAAACTAAAACCAAAAGCAGAACAAAACAAAAACTCAAAAAACCCAAACACCAAAACCTAAACCCCACGAACCGTACTTTGGAGAGAGGCAGCCTCTTCAACAATTGGAGTAGGGAAAACAGCATGTCCACATGTAGAAGAATGAAACTAGATCCATATCTCCCACCTCAAACAAAAATAAATTCAAAATGCTTCAAAGACCTGAAGGAAAGGCCTGAAACCTTGAGACTGCTAGAGGAAAACATAAAAAACATCTCAAGACACAGGCACAGAAAAAGGTTTCAATTGTACAGGAAATAATCCCAAAAACCAATAAATGGAAATGCATGAAATTAACACACACACACGGGGGTGGGGGGGGAGAGAAGAAAGTAATCACCATAGTGAAGAGACAGCCTACAGAATGGGATAAAAAGCATTTGCCAACTTACACATCTGACAGGGAATTTAATAGCTAGAATTTTTAAAGAGCCACAAAAATTAAGCATTAAAGAGCCACGTCATTAATCCACTAAGTGAGCAAATGCATTGAACAGACAGTTCTCAGCGGAAGTGTTCAACACCCTGAGGCATTAGGAAAACACAAGCTGAAACCGTGTTAGGATTCATCCCAGTCTAAGCAGGAAGACTATAATCAAGAAACCAGATGACAGCGAATGCTGGCAAGGGCATAGAAAGGGGGGACTCTTTATACAGCATCGGTGTGAACGCAAACTTGTGCAGCCACAATAGAAATCAGAATGGAGCTTGATCAAAAAGCTAAAAATAGAACTTCTATATTGTTGCAACTCGTCAATAAGATTGTAGTTTACCTTGTCCGGACAGCTTTCCTGAACTTGGCACAAAACAGAGGACTCCCTTTTCTTAGCGGGACTTCCTCTTCTCCATCCGATCTGGGGAGCCTGAACCCCAATCTTCTACCTGAGGAATGTCCTATAATCCTTAGAGAAATTACAGGTTCAACTTCCTGGAATGCCTGTCCATGCAAATGAGGTATTCTCAGCCTCAGCCAATGAAACTTCACCCTAAGGAGAAGCCCTTCCCACTTCCCAAGGTTCATATATTTAGCTCTGGTTCACCCCGAATAAAGTATATATTTACAAGCCCACCCGAATAAAGGTATACACATATGCTAAGATTGTCTCAGACCCCACCTGTTCTAGATGCCGCTTCATGCTTCCAGCCTGGCGTGCAGCAGCGGCGTCTCCATGACAGGGAGGAAACAGGACAAGGAACCACAGCTGGAGGGCACTCATATCACACATATGACTCGGTTACTCGATCCAAGTTATATTTGAATTATATGTTCAAATTGGGACAAGTATAATGACGCATGTACAAATGGCATAAGGAAGGCCATTAACGTGTATGGTCAATATTGCTTATCAATTTAACAGGATATAGGACCACCTAAGAGATATGCCTGTGAGTGGATTTCTAGATTAGGCTGAGGTGGGAAGATACATAAAAACACATAAAGACAAGTGTCACATTTTCTCTCATAGGTAGAACCTATATTTAAAATTATATTTGAGTTATATGTTTAAATTGGAACAAAGTGTAATGGCACATATGCAAATGCATAAGAAAGCTCATTACTTTGTATGCTGACTTTAAAAATTAATTTTAAAAGAAAACATACTTCCCAGCTAGGTGTGGTGAACTTCATGTGACACAGGAAATAGGACTTACAGACAGTGTGAGCTGACCTATACGTGTTGGGAATTGAACCTGGGTCTTCTGGAAGAGCAGTCAGTGCTTTGAACCACTGAGCCATCGCTCCAGCCACTGTAGTCTTTTAATCAGTTTTAAAATAATAATAATTTTAAAAGTACAAGCCCTTCTTTCTCATCTCACATTGACTATTCCAGGTCTCTCTATAAGATATGAATTTTATTCCAGCTGCACAACAATTCCAGCTGCACAACACTATTGCATAACACTAGGCAGGAGTGCTGATACTTGGTTTGTTTTTGTGAAGACAAAGTCTTTCTGTGTAGATGTGGCTGGCTTTGAACTCACAATCCACTGACTTCACTCCTGAGCGATAGGATTACAAGGATTCACCACCCACATGTCAGCTCACAACTGTCTGTAAGTCCTATTCCAAGGGATATGACACCCTCACACAAACATACATGCAGGCAAAGCACAAATGCATATAAAATAAAAATACATTAATTAAAATTTTAAGACTATAGTGGCAACACAAGGATAAACAAGCTAACTAACAATTGAGAGTCTAGAAGTAAGCCTTTGTCTATAGTCAACTGACTTCTAACAATGGTGTCAAGACTGTTCCTCCATCGGGGGAAAGTCTTTTCAACCACGGGGCTGAGACAATTAGATATTGTCTTAGTTAGGGTTTTGCTGCTGTGAACAGACACCATGACCAAGAGAACTCTTATAACATTTAATTGGGACTGGCTTACAGGTTCAGAAGTTCAGTCCATTATCACCATTGCAGGAGCATGGCAGCATCCAGGCAGGCATGGAGCAGGAGGAGCTGAGAGTTCTACATCTTCATCTGAAGGCTGCTAACAGAAGACTGGCTCCCAGACAGCTAGACAAGGGTATTAAAGTCCATACTCACAGTGACACACCTACTCCAACAAGTCCACACCTACTCCAAAAGGGCCACACCTTCTGATAGTGCCACTCCCTGGAACAAGCATATATAAACCATCACAAATATCCACATGTGAGAACAGTTTGATCCCTGACTCACACCATGTACAAAAGATGGAAGATTATCAAATGCTAAAGGACTAAGTTTATCTCAGTAATAGAGTGCTTGCCTAGCATGCATAAAGATCTGGGTTTGCGATCCATTACAGGATAAGTGAAACAAATAGGCTAGACACGGGTGCATACCTATAATTCCAGTAGTTTGGAGACTAAGGCAGAAGGATTGTGAGTTTCAGGCTAGCCTAGGCTATATAGCAAGATTCTTTCTCAATAATAATATAAAAAACCTAAAGAGTTAAAACAACCTTCCAAGAGAGAACATAGGTACACTGAATTTGCCAATGTTTCCCTAGATATGATTTCAAATATATAAACAACAAAAGGAAAGAAAGGATAAATGGGATATAACAAAAACACTAAAGTCTTTGTGTTTCAAGAAAGAGAAAATTACTCCTAGATAGGGAAAAATCTGCAATTCATTTATCTAATAAGAAATTTATATCTGGAGTATGTGTAAAGAACTGTTACAACTCAATAATTAAAAAGACAAATAAGGGGCTGCCAAGAGGGCTCAGCACGTAAAGCACTTGCTGCACAAACTTGGGAACCTGAGTTCAATCCTTGGGACCCACATAAATGTGAAAGGAGAGAATTGACTCTAGAAAGCTGTCCTGTGAGCTCCACATATGCACCTTGTCCTCCAACACATCATACACACATGAATGCATAATAATAATATTGATACTAATAATGGTAATAATAATAAACAAAAATTAAAAGATGGATAGGATCCAAGATACAGCCTAATGGCAGAGCACCTCTATTTTTTAAAAAGGTTTTATTCTTTCATATGTGTGTCACTGTGGGTGTGGGCTTTAAGACCCTCCTTCTAGCTACCTGGAAGCCAGTCTTCTCCTAGTAGCCTTCATATGAAGATATACAAATCTTAGCTCTTCCTGCTCCATGCCTGCCTGGATGCTGCCATGTTCCCTCCTTGGTGATAATAGACTGAATCTCTGAGCCTGTAAGCCAGTCCCAATTAGATGTTGTCCTTACAAGAGTTGCCTTTGCCATGGTGTCTGCTCACAGCAGTAAAACCCTGACTAAGATATGGCCCCAAGGTGTGAGAATGGGAAAGCTGGTCTTGACTCTCGCCTGCTCTGCAGTGGTAGCAGCGAGGGAGACATCCCATCCCCTCCCTTTTTCCCTCTCCCCATCAAGTCATCAGAGCAGGAGAGCTGATCCTGCCCCTTACCAGCTGCAGCACTAGGGAGAGTGGGCCCTGCACCTCACCTGGGCACCGCACTAGAACTGACCCTGATGGTGGGGTGTGGGTGAGTGACCCGGAGGGTGTAAATGTGGGAAAGCTGGTCCCATCACTTGTCTGTTTTTCATAGACATGGGTGAGAGAGATATGCTTCCCTTCTTGCCCCTTACCACCAGTGGCAGGCAGGAAATCTGGCCTGAGGTCATCAAAGTAGGAGAGTTGGCCCTGCCCCTCACCTGTTGTAGCACTCAGGAGAGTGGTCCTGCCCTTCACATGGGAAACACAGTAGAGCTGACCCTGGATTCGAGAAATGCAATGAGCCAGATCTGCCTCTGGTCTGCTGAGCAGTGGTGCAGAGCAAGTGAGGGAGAGAGAGAGCGAGAGAGAGAGAGAGAGAGAGAGAGAGAGAGAGGAGAGAGAGGCCCTCCTCCCATGCCTCATCCCTCACCATCTACGGCAGGCAGAAGAGCTAGCCCCCAGGGTCATGAGAGTGAGAGAACTGGCCATGTCCTTCACCAGACGACAGCACTCAGGATTTGGGGCCCTGCCACTCCTGGCAGCAGGGTAGAGCTGGTCCTGGTAGCACAACTCTACATCAAAAGTATTTATGGTGTTGAAAGGTTTATGGTGTGTGAATATTTGTTTTAGTTGATTTTTGTTTTTATTTTTATGGTTCAATTAAAAAAAAAAAAAAAACCTAATCACAAGCCATACCTTCTTGACAGTTGATTTACACTGTCTTGGATCCAAAAAGACATGCCTGGACATGGGACACAGGTGACAGAGAAGTGGCTTGGTGAAAAGTGGGACTTAGGCTTACATGTGTTTTCACGGCTACGACAGTGTCAACTAGTCTGGCGCTGTCCAATATGGCAGCCTTTAGCCCATGTGATCACTGAGCAGCTGAAATGTGGGTGGGTGGCCCAAATGAGATGACTAGAACACATACCAGACTTTGAAGACTTGAACTCACACACACAGGCACACACACAAACCCTAATTGATAATGTTTTGTATTAGCTATACCTTTTTATATTGTAAAATATATCATTTTAATGCTTTAATTACTTTTAAAAAATCCTAAAAGCCGTATTCTCTGAGAGCTAAAGGTTTCCTTGGGAGGGTGGCCGTATTGATACAGGGTATTGTCATTGCAAATTCACGTTTGTTAAGGGTTATCCATTGGATATCAAGGGAGGACAGAGAAAAGGTGAGGGGCTGCCCACAGAGGGGAGGAGCGGGAGGCTGGAGGGAAGTGGCATGCCGGGATGAGAGTGTGCTTTGCCTCGGGCACCACTTAACTTCCTTTCTTGAGTAGCTTTCTCTTTAAACACAGTACCTTTTATTCTTTGACAGCGTGCATGTATGCAATGTCTGTTAATCATATCTACTCCAACCCCCCCAGGCACCCCCAACACACACCTCAGGCCTTCATGTCCTCCTCCCCTGCCTTCCCTTCCTTTTAGTGCTGCCTGTTGGAATGCTGAGTGATGTTGTTGCTCTGGGTTTTTGTGCAGATCTTGGGTGAGCAGCCATAGTTGCTATGAGCTCATGGGTATGGCTTCATGTCCTGAAGCCAGCATTCCACAGCTTCCTCCATCCCTTACATACCCTATGCTTTGTCTACCACTGTTGCCTGAGCCTTGGGCAAGGGTTCATACCGATGTCCTTCTTAGGGTCCTCTTTAGGGCTGAGCATCCAATAGTCACTTACTCCCAGCACTTTGACAAAGTAGAAGTCTCTTCATTAAGTGATGACCTCTGCAGACAGAGACTCCTCTGGCCGAGGTGGAAGGCACTGCTAACCTACCTTGATAAACACTAACACTCAGAAGGAATTTGACAACATGTACATTTAGCAAGACTACAGTGGTCAGTCCCCCCTCGGGGCTTATAACCTCCCGATTCACGGTAGTTTAACCAGGTTTACAGTACTAGGTACCAGGAAGGATTTCCTTCCTGTTGATCAGATCTGACTTAAGAGCGTTGATTGCCTCATAGCCTTTGTATTACTACTGTACCAGTGGGTGCATCCTCAGGCATTTCTTTAGATCTGGGATCATAAAGTCTGTGTCTTTGAGAGCTGTGGTAGATATTCTTGGTTTTTAACTATATCTGGAATTAACTGAAAACCCAAGCTGCTATGGGGGTAGTTTTAGTTAATTGGATCTTTTGAGGTAGGAAGATCCACCTTAAATCCAATCATTTGAGATCAGAAGCCCCGCCCTAAATTTGGGCCACGCCTTCTCGTGGCAGCCTATTTAAGGGACAAAGAAGAGGGGAGATTTTGCTCTTTGCCTGTTTGTGCTTGCTCTAGCTAGAATGTCCGTTCCTTCGCTGTTACTAGAGCCTACTTCTTTAAGATCCCGACGTACACCTAAGACATCCGTCCTTGTGGACCAAAAACCTCCTGGACACTTGTAGACAGCCATTGTTGAACTAGCAGGGCCACAGCCTGTAAGCTACTCTAATGACCCCCTGTATGTAAACACAGCCGGTTAGTTGGTTCTGCCCCTCTAGAGAACCCTAACTAATACAGGAGGCAAGGGCTGAATTCTCAAAGACATCCCCCATCTCCAGTTATGAGTTAAAGGAAGAAGTAGTGTGTGTGTGGGGAGGGGGTGAGCTAGTGCTTCTTCTTCTTCTTCCTTCTTCTTCTTCTTCTTCTTCTTCTTCTTCTTCTTCTTATTCTTTTCTTCTTCTTCTTGATCAGTTTCAGAACTATATCTAACCACACATTTTCCTGATTAAACAAATTCTGAGTTGGGGACCAGGGATAGTCAGGAGCTGTGGTGGCAGTTCTTGGTTGTCGACTACTGGAATTAAATATTCTCCACTAAACAAATTCTGAGTTGGGGAACAGAGAAAGGTCAAAGTGAAACCCCAGTGTTCTTAGTTTAGGGGAAGTGGACCTCATTGTACAGTAGAAAAGCTGATGACCGTGGAGGTGTGTGGAGGGAGAGAAGGAGGGGGTTTGTGGTCTCCACGATTGCATCGTGACTAGACACTGGGCTGACGACAAGTATGGAGGTGGTTGTCATTATTTTATTAGCTTTTGTTTTGTTGTGGTTGTTTTACAAGGGTGTGACCTCCAGAAAAGATCCCTGAAGATGCTGGTCAAAGCCAAGCTAGAGGAAGCATCTTGGATGCTTGCATTTTCTCTGAGAAACAGAGCCTTGATGGCATGGTTTTTGTTTTGTTTGTTTGTTTGTTTGTTTCAAGACAGGGTTTCTCTGTATAGCCCTGGCTGTCCTGGATTCACTCTGTAGACCAGGCTGGCCTCGAACTCAGAAATCCACCTGCCTCTGCCTCCCAAGTGCTGGAATTAAAGGCGGCACGTTTTTTTTTTTTTTTTTTTTTTTTTTTAACAGTTTTAAAAGGTGATGTTTTGAAGAAAGTTGGAAAATATCTGTGGAAAAGTTTTGTTCCAAATTCCATCTGAAAACTTGTGACCCAAAAAGACGTGACTAGTGTTTGTCCTACAAGCCTCTCACAAATCATCTTTCCTCTTAAAGAGAAATAAAAATCTCTTGTGAAACTTTGATCTTGCCCCTGACTTCTCCTCAGTCACTAGACAATGAACCGATCAAAAGACCAGAGGAAAAGCAAAATAGATGAGACTTACCAGAAGCACGTACCCAGCATGCACAGCCACCGTGGTAAGCAGGTTGGATTCAGCCATAACAATCTAAGAGTTTACCCCATTAGTAGGGACAGCAATTGTGAGACCACCCTGACAAATTCGCCATAACAACCAAGGAACAGAAAGGGCATTTAGAGACACTACCCGCTGGTCAGGTCATTTCTGATAGCAGGGAGAGAGTTAAAAAAAACAATTCGGAGAAAAACGGCAGAATGTACTGATTAGTAACCAGCTGTGTCCTTCACAGCCTGGATAAACATAGCCCACCAGAAATAATTGCCTAAGTGAGTGTGGCCAATAAGTTTAAAGGCTAATCAAAGTGTCCAATTAGGTTTAAACAAGTTTTGCTGTTGCTAAAGTCTGCCTATGCTAAAGTATAAAAGGTGTGTGCTTCAGAAATTCGGGGTCCTTCCTCCTGTGAGAGTGAAGTGATCCCCCACATGTTGGAATAAGAATTACTCTTGCTGTTTGCATCAATATCGGTCTCCGTGTCTCTGTGCAATGTGTGTCCCAGAGTTGAGACTTTCAGGTCCAACACAATGAGCCATAAATGTAGAGCCATAAAGATACAACTCTATTTGTGTATAAGTCTACAAATTAGTTTTAAGCTGTGTTGTAATTCCAGTAATTAACAGTAGGTGGCAGTAAGGAGCCCTTTCTTTCAATGCAGAAAGCAGTTACCAATTAAATGTTGGAGGAAGTAGGTGCTTGAATTTCTTACTGCTCTGCCGGACAGGCAGGTTGTCTTGGTAAGTAAAACAAATTACTCTATTTTTAACAACAAGGACAGTGCTAGTTGCCATGTAGAAATGGAAAAGGTCTCTGTGATCAAGTTGTGGATGTTTCTCTAAGGAGCCTATTTAGTTACTGTGACTGTATGATTTGAAACTAGTATTTGTCCAACCTAAATCAGAGAAAAGCTTCCCTTCATGTGATTTGTTTTCAAGACCTTGTGTGTTACTCTGCGTGTGTGTGTGTGTGTGCGTGCGCGTGTGTGCTCGTGCGCGCGCTCGTGCGTGTGTGTATGTGTAAGGCAATGAGTACTTGGTTACAGGTGCTTTTGGTTTTTGGACACAGCTGTTTTGATTTTAGATGACCTTCCTAACCTCTCCTTCTCCCCATCCATATTCCTCTCAGTGAAATGTTCAGGAAGACGGGACATGCTGTGATCCACATACACTTGAGTCCATGTGTTGGATACCTTCTCTGAGGCACGAAGAGAGCAGAAGCTCACTCTGACTATGGCATTTGGAGGTGGTACCTTGGAAGGACACTAGCAGGGGTCAGACCGGAACGATATATATGTCCCCAGCTCTTGCTATGTGCTGCACAGGGATTCTGCTATTAAGGTCATCGCGGGATGTGACTGACCCTTGACTGTGGAGCAGAACTGTAAGTAGAATTAACTTCTTTTCTTTATCAAGCAATCTATCTCAGGACAATAAAAGTAGACTGTATAGCATAATTCATTTCTCCTGGAGAAGCACTGTAATGCACAGCTCCTTGGTTTTAATGGGGAGGCTTATTTTTGTTTTTTTTTTCTGGGTTATTCTTACTAGATATTCTTGTCTGTTTGCTCAGACTATTGACACTGAAGCTGGAAGTCAAGGTGGAATCGTAGGTTCTGAAAATGCTCCCCAGGCCACATCCAAGTTGATCAGTGCAGAAGTTTCCACAGCCTCACAGGAAGCCAAGCAGGAATGCTCTTGCCTTCTGTCCGGCCTTCCAGGGCGGTTAATAGTTAGTTACCCTGGCACAGAGAAAGCTTTTCAAGCATGTTTGCAGAACTGAACTTAATAAGCAAGGTTCATTGTGTAGGTGTTGTCGTTTAAAACCAGCCAAATCCTGATTTGGTGTCTCCGGAGTGTCTGAGCAGAGGTAATGCAAACGTGCCACTTCCTTATGTCATTTGGTGGCAGCTAAGCTTGTCCTGGATCATAAAGACGGACACAAATATAGCTGAAGATGTTTCATGCTTTTAAAGTTTCCGTTCAGTTTATCCTTTCATTCAATTAACAGAGCATCCTTTTTGTTCATGTTAAAGTGGTTTGGGGATTCTGAAATAGATGGGAGTCAGTGACTATTGATAAGACCTTGATCAACAATACTTTGGCAGGGCATGGTGCTACACACCTGTCATCTCCACAGTCTAGGGACTGAGGTAGGATGGTCACTGCAAGTTTGAAGCCACCCTGGAGAGAGTGTATAAAAAAATAATAATAGAAATAACAACAAAAACAAAAGAAATAGTAACAAGTTTCTTTTTGTTTGGATTAGAAAATTTAGACATTGATTTTTAGTGACTTTAGTGAGTTTGTTATCTACAATTTAGACATTCTACAAATATCTAAAATTCATTTCTTTAAAAAAATAGTTTTTTATTTTTGAGTGTATGTGTGCACATGTGGAGGTCAGAGGACAGTTTATGGAAGCTGAGTCTCTCCTACTGTGTGTGTCCCAGGTTGTCAGGGCTGGTGGCAACTGCCTTTACCTGCTAAGCCATCCTCACCAGCCCTAATAGTTTGATTTCTTTTTTAGAAAATTACTTGTTATTTATTTAATGCGTATGAGTACACTGTAGCTGTCTTCAAACACACCAGAAGAGGGTATCAAATCCAATTACAGATGGTTGTGAACCACCATGTGGTTGCTGGGCATTGAACTCAGGACCTCTGGAAGAGCAGTCAGCGCTCTTAACCGCTGCGTCGTCTCTCCAGCCTTGATTTCTTAATTTGTATAACGTAGTTTCATAAACTAAGAACCTCCAATTAATGACTTGAAGTAAGGGCTCTGGAGTCAACTAATTTAGGCAAGCGCAGAGCAGAAGCACGCTGCTCACATGCTTGGTCAGGCTGTCTCATTACATACCTGGCCATAGGTAGATTCTAGCCCTTTGAAGTTGAGGCTGTTAAGGGAACAAAGATACTTCGTCTTGCTCATAGAGACCTCTCCACATTTTATGCCCACCAGTACTGACTACTACCTCCCCGAAGTCTGGGCTTGATTTGGGGGAAAGTCTCGGATAGAGATACACATGTGGAAATAACTAGAGAAGCCCAAGTCTTAAGCCCAATTATGTTTACATTGACCTGATTATAACATGCGGTTCTGTCCTGGGATACTGAACCCTGGCCAGTATCCAGGGATTACCCAGGAGGTAACTGGGTATTATTTTGATTCTTATTTTCTTCTTAAAATTGGGCTGCCATAAAAAAGAATGATAGTGACCTTTAAATGACAGGATCCTAGGACTTGGGGTGTAACTCATGGTATAGAGCTTGCCTGGCATGTTCTGGGTCTTGAGTTTGATCCCTGAGACTTCACTCACACACACAC
Source organism: Mastomys natalensis (assembly GCA_021653895.1). Classification (NCBI taxonomy): domain Eukaryota; kingdom Metazoa; phylum Chordata; class Mammalia; order Rodentia; family Muridae; genus Mastomys; species Mastomys natalensis. The sequence goes on from JAJTUV010000803.1 coordinate 242,831, forward strand.
ACACACACACACATACACACACACACACACACACACACACACACACACAGACACACTCCAAAGCAAGAACAATTTATCCTAGTAGTGCTAAAAGCTGGAAGTCCATGTTGAAGGTGCCCTATGCTTGGGACCTGGCAAAAGATCTCTTATTGTGGATGGCCAACATCTCATGTCTTCTTGGAAGAAACAGACAGAGAGCCCTATGAAGTCCTTTTTGTAAGAACCTTTATCCAATTCTTGAGATTTCCGTCTCTATGACCTCTACCTCCCCAGGGGCCTGTGTCCTTACCCCACCTCCTTGAAGATTCAAGTTCAAATATTTCAGGCGGGGGAGAGCTCACTGATTCAGCCCCATAACACCCATTTAAATATGACTCCTTGTGTGAGTCGCTCTTTGAGGTGCTGGGCTAGGGTAATTGGAACACTCCTAGGCCTTTCCTAGGGCAATCGGTGCCATGAAAAGGCTGGCCTTGCTTTTCCCACAACTCTTCATACTCCGTCATCTTTCTTGCTCAGAGTGCTTGTGAATGCAGCTGGTGAAGAACTCGGGGAAGTGAGGGCAAGTGTGGACACCTCTACAGAAACATAAGTCCAGGGAAGGTTCTGGAAAGCAGAGAGGTCAGCATGTGTAGCCTGGAACTTCTATAGCTCAGGTCTATTTCTGAGAATTGAATTCTTTAGATCTGTCTATGCCATCTGATGTATGGTGAGGGACATGTGGGCAGGAATCTGGCTCTTTGTTGGTCCTGATGTCTTGTTTTTCTAGTCACATTCCAGGCAGTTTTAAAATTCACAGAGGCAACTGCATAGGTGTGCAGCCTTCATTTAAAGCTCCTCTTAGGTTCATCTCAACACAGCTGCCTTTGTTCTCATATGCCACAGGACAGGTGACAACAGGACAGCATCTGAGGTCATATGGGTTGATAACCAGAGCAATGAGAACAACCCCAAACAATGTCTCACACTTGAGACGGTGGAAATATCCATTTGATGAATGAATGAATAAATGAATGAATGAATGAATGAATGAATGAATGAAAAAAGATGTTCTGAAGCTTTTCCATCCTTAAATTCCTCCAATACTGGCTGGATAAATGGATGGATGTATGCATGCATGCATTATTATAACTCCATATCTTTTCGATTAGGATCTGTTGTGGTTTGAATGGCAAATGCCCTCACAGGCTGATGTATTTGACCACTTGGTCTCAGTTGGTGGTGCTGTTTGGGGAGGCTATGGAGTCTTTAGAATACAGAGCCTTGTGGAAGAAGTAGGTGTCACTGTGGGGTAGGTTTTAAGGATTTCTAGCTTTGTCTCAGTTTCTCTCTCTCTCTCTCTCTCTCTCTCTCTCTCTCTCTCTCTCTCTCTCTCTCTCTCCTCTCTTCTCTCTTGATGAAAATGTAACTATCCAGCTCCCTGCTCCAGCAGCCATGGCTTCTATACCATAATGGACTCTACACCCAGAACCAAAAACTAAATAAACTGATTCTTTCTCAAGTTGCTTTTATCACAGCAGAGAAAAGTGACCAATATAGAAGCTAACCCTAATTCCTTGCCATGACCCACAAGGCTTTGAGTGATCTTGGCCCTAAGTCTCTTGTGTTTGCTTTACCCCACACTATCCCTGACTTCCTTGTTCCTCAGACCAGGTCACCTCGGTTCCATCTCAAGACTTTGTGTTTACCTTCTCTTTTGCAAGAAGGGCTTTTCCTCTGGCTCTTTGGATTCATTGCTGTGTCTACCTCGGGGTCATCTCAGAAAGGCTTTCTCTAGTGAATCAATTAAAACAAATTACTCAGCATTGTCTCAGTGGTTATTGTTTCCCCTATTCGTTTCTCTAGATTACACTTAACCACTACATGAAATTAAAATTAGTTATTTATTAACAGGTCTTTATCTTGAGAGTCAGACTTTGTCTTCTTCTGTCTAGGCTCTGTGTTCTGTGTCTAGACCCTAAAACATGGCTAGTAGATGAGTAATATATATTGGCTGGATAAATAATGGATGGATGAATGAATGAATGAATAAATTACCATTTACTGTGATCTTCATCAGCTTTTGAGTAAGTCCAAAATTAGTCCCCAAAACCTGTGTAGGTGACAACGAATGATAGCAGGGAGGTCATGACACAGTGACCCAGGGGTCTCTTTAAAAAGTTGTGGGATACCTGAACTTCTCATGTCAAAGCATAAAAGGGCATGAAGTGAGTCTCAGCCTGGCTTCTAAATGTGTTTGAGAGGGTCAGAGCCAGGGGAGTGTCTTAGTTAGGGTTACTATTGGTGTAATAAAACACCATAACAAAGAAGCTTGGGGAGGAAAGAATTTTTTGACTTACACTTCCATACCACAGTCCATCATTGAAGGAAGTCAGGACAGGAACTCAAACAGGGCAGGAACCTGGAGGCAAGAGATGATACAGAGGCTATGGCAGGGTGCTGCTTACTGTCTTGCTTCTGGTTTGCTCAGCTTGCTTTCTTATAGAACCCAGGACCACCAGCCCAGGGATGGCACCACTTACAATGGGCTGGGCCCCCTCCCATCAGTCATTAATTAATAAATGCCCTACAGCTGCATCTTAGGGAGGCATTTTCTTAATTGAGATTTCTCTCTTCAGTTAACTCTAGCTTGTATCAAGTTAACATTAAATTATCCAGGATGAAGAGTTTCCATGGACCATTTGTGTTCCAACCCTACAGCTCCGGCAATAAATCATCATGAATTTAGTGGCTTAAAACAATGGCAATTTATTCTGGAGACTGAAAGTACAAAGCCAGGCATTGGCAGGGCTGTGGTGTCTCTGGAGCCTCCTCCAGTTCCTGCCATATAAATAGTTGTTTGGGCTAGCAAGATGGCTGAGTGGGTAAAGTCACATGCTGCCAAACTAGAGAAGCTAGGTTCAATCCTTGAGTCTCACACTGTGGAAGGAGGGAACTGACTCCTCCTACAAGTTGTCCTCCACACATGCACTGTGACACACACACACACACACACACACACACAACACACACACGTCTACATATATATCTATATCTAATCATCTATATCTACATCTATATCTAATCCATATTCATTTCTATCTCTATCTATCTATCTATCTATCTATCTATCTATCTATCTATCTATCTATCTATATCTGTTTGATTAGAGTTTACACTATCTATTGTTTATCTATTCACCATCCATCTAATTTATCAATCTTCCTGGTTTTGGATTGTATAACTCTAAAGAGTTTCATGAATCTCTAATAAGAAAAAATTTTAATGCCTAATTTAATATAATCATGTAATGTGAATTTTTCCTAGGACCTATACCCATGTGGAGATGCTCTGAAGAATAGCAGTGACCTCAGGAATGTCTATTGCCAACAATGACTAGAGCAAATTCCGTCACCTTCTATTGTATCATTGTCTTAGGGCTGACACTTGTCAAACTCCAGTTATCTGACGAAAGTGAGCTTATCATTAAGAGGCCAAATGCAAACCTTACCAGAGTGCCCAAGGCCCTACCCGTGCGAACAACTACTTTAGATATATCACAAAACAAGATATCTGATCTTCAGACTTCTGACATCCTCTCACTGTCCAAGCTAAGGGTCTTGATAATGTCCTACAACAGACTCCAGTATCTTAATATCAGTGTTTTCAAATTCAACACAGAGCTGGAATATTTGGATCTGTCCCACAATGAGTTAAGGGTGATCTCTTGCCACCCAGCAGCCAACCTCAAACATTTAGACCTCTCTTTTAATGCATTTGATGCCCTGCCCATATGCAAAGAGTTTGGCAACATGTCCCAACTACAATTTCTGGGATTGAGCGGTTCTCAGATACAAAATTCAAGTGTGCAGCTGATTGCTCATTTGAACATCAGTAAGGTCTTACTGGTGTTAGGAGACACTTATGGGGAAAAAGAAGACCTCACGTGTCTTCGGTACATTAGCACTGAGACTCTGCATATTGTTTTCCCATTGGAAAGAGAGTTTCGTTTTCTTCTGGATGTGTCCGTCAACACTATGATCAGTTTGGAATTGTCTAACATCAAGTGTGTGCTCGAAGACAAGGACTGTTCTTATTTCTTATATGCTTTGTCAAAGCTTAGAAAGAATCTGAAGCTCTCAGATCTTATCCTGAACAATGTGGAAACAACGTGGAATTCCTTCATTAATATCCTCCAGTTGGTTTGGCATACACCAGTCAAGTATTTCTCAATTTCAAACGTGAAGCTACAAGGTCAACTTGTCTTAAGAAGGTTCAGTTATTCTGACACTTCTCTGAAGGCTTTGTCGATACATGAACTTGTCACTGATGTGTTTAACTTTCCCCAAAGTTACATATACAGTACTTTTTCCAATATGAACATCCAAAACTTGACAATATCTGGAACACACATGGTCCACATGCTTTGCCCATCCCAAGTTAGCCCTTTTCTGTATTTGGATTTTACAGATAACCTTTTAACAGACATGGTTTTTAAGGATTGTAGAAACTTAATTGGATTGAAAACACTTAGTTTACAAAAGAATCAGTTAAAAAAACTTGAAAATATAATTCTTATGTCTGCGGAGATGACATCCCTACAAAAACTAGACATTAGCCGGAATTCTCTAAGGTACAGCGATGGGGAAGACCAATGCTCCTGGTCCCAGAGTTTGTTAGTTTTAAATTTGTCTTCAAATTTGCTTACAGACTCTGTCTTCAGATGCTTACCTCCCAAGGTCAAGGTCCTTGACCTTCACAGCAATAGGATAACAAGCATCCCTAAAGATGTCACTCGCCTGCAAGCTTTGCAGGAACTCAATGTAGCATCCAATTCCTTAACTGACCTTCCCGGATGTGGGGCCTTCAGCAGCCTTTCTGTGCTGGTCATCGACCATAACTCAGTTTCCCACCCTCTGAGGACTTCTTCCAGAGCTGTCAGAATATTACATCCTTGACAGCAGGGAACAACCCATTCCAATGCACATGTGAGCTGAGGGAGTTTGTCAAAAACATAGGCCAGGTATCCAGAGAAGTGGTGGAGGGCTGGCCTGACTCTTACAGGTGTGACTACCCAGAAAGCACTAGGGGAGCCCTACTGCAGGACTTCCACATGTCTCCACTGTCCTGTGATACCATTCTGCTGACTGTCACCATCGGGGCCACTATGCTGCTGCTGGCTGCCACTGGGGCTTTCCTCTGTCTCTACTTTGATCTGCCCTGGTATGTGAGGATGCTGTGTCAGTGGACACAGACCAGGCACAGGGCCAAGAACATCCCTTAGAGGAACTCCACAGAAAGCTCCAGTTCCATGCTTTTGTCTCATACAGTGGGTTTGATTCTTCTTGGGTGAAGAATGAATTACTACCAAACCTAGAGAAAGATGACATCCGGGTTTGCCTCCATGAGAGAAACTTTGTCCCTGGCAAGAGCATTGTGGAGAACATCATACACTTCATTGAGAAGAGTTACAAGTCCATCTTTGTGCTGTCTCCCCACTTCATCCAGAGTGAGTGGTGCCATTATGAACTCTACTTTGCCCATCACAATCTCTTCCACGAAGGCTCTGATAACTTAATCCTCATCTTGCTGGAGCCCATCCCACAGTACTCCATCCCTACCAATTACCACAAACTCAAAACTCTCATGGCACGGAGGACCTATTTGGAATGGCCCACAGAGAAGAGCAAACATGGACTTTTTTGGGCAAACCTAAGAGCATCCATTAATGTTGAGCTGGTTAACCAGGCCGAATCATCGTATTACACACAGCAGTAAGAATGTCCACCCATCGGTGTTGCTGCTCTGGGGAGTTCTAATAATGGGACCATTTGTATCAGCAAGAACATAAAAATGATTCTGACTTTATGATGTGTGAATTTGTGCTTTTTAATCTGAGTTTGCCACTAGTGTTTGCTAGTAAAAATTAGCGAGATACTATAATTTGGGTTGAAATCGTTCATTTCCTTTTTCTTTCAATACAGGTTTTATTTGTTTTTTAAGACAGGGTTTACTTGTGTAGTCTTTCCTGTCCTGGAACTTGCTCTGTAGAGCAGAATGTCCTTAAACTTACAGAGATCCTCCTGTGTCTGCCTCCTGACTACTGGCACTTTAGAAAATCGTTTTATGTTATAGGTGTCTTGCCTGAGTGCATGTCTGTGCACTATGTGCACGCCTGTGTTTCAGAGGCTAGCAAAGGGCATTAGAGTCATTGGGATTGCAGTCATGAACAGCTGTTAGCTGCCATGCGGGTGCAGGGAAGTAAACCCGGGTCCTCTGCGAGAATAGCTAGTGCTCTTAATTGCTAAGCCATCTCTCCAGCTCCCAACCCATCCATTTCAAACGCTTAAGGGATCCATTTGTTCCTTTTGCTATAATCACATTTTTTAAATTTACCACGGAATCAGGAGAAGAAGCCCTTTCCTCTGCTGATGTGTTTATTTCTGTGTGCCTGGTCAACAGTAGAAAACTCCAACTTCACTTTGGGTTGACTTCCTCATTCTTTCTGGGATCGCCATGAATCCCTTCACTCTTAGGCCTGGATGTTACTTTTCCACATAAATTGCCTTCATATAAAGATTTCTTCTTGGTTTCCACTTAATGGAAGGATTGAAGGGACTGCATATACAGTCAATTCATTGTTCTAAGAAAGCATCAGAGAATCAGCGAGGCCTGTATGTCTCCAGATACAGAAAGAGCAATGAAATTAGAACATACAGTGAAGTTCAGCAGTTATTTACTTGGCCATTTTTAGAAATAATAAGTAGTTAATCTCAGCACCTGGGTGACAGAGGTAGGTAGATCTCTATGAGTTCAAGGCCACACTGGTGTACATAGTTGAGTTTCAGGACAGCCAGGGCTCTGTAGAGAGACCCTGCCTCAAAACAAACAAACAAAAACAAAACAGAACAAAAACCAGAAACGATAGGTCAGGTATTTCATTGAAAGGTCTTGAAAGAAGCCTCAATATGTATTGGTGAAGAGATGGAAAGGCCATTATAATAAAAAGAGCAAAGGCTGGCATGCCCAGACTTACTCTAGGGCTAGTGCCCCAGCATGGTTGGCTATGAGGATTATGACAAATGAGACTAGTATATAGTTGTCAATAATTAAATAAAACCATAGTACAGTCAGTCATGCTGGTGCATGCCTGCAACGCAGCAACTTCTAGGCTGAGGAAGGAGGTTCCTGAATTCCAGGTCAGTCTGGGCCATATAGTTAGGTCCTATCTCAAGGAGGAAGAGGAGGAGGAAGAAAAGGGGAAGCATGTTGTCAATGGTCTTAGTGAGACTACTGAGGCTATTGAACTGGGGACTCATGAAACACAACTTAATGGCTACAGAACTCAATAGAAAGAGGCTATAAACCATGAGTCACGGAAACTGGTATTCTGAAAGGGAGTTGCAACAGTCTTAACTGGCTTCTTCCATTTCCTCCAGGTCTGCTACACTTCCCAAATTACACTTCTAGATTTCACAATCCGGTTTCGACTCCTTGGGAAGCAATTTTATAGTAGCTTCGGGGATTTCTGTGCAGAGACCACTTTTGCACAGACTGAACCATTGAAGTTTGTTGGCTTCCTGTTCTGGGCCTAATGTTGACAATCATGGTGTAAGCAGGCTTGGTTCCTTGGAATTGCAGAGGGAAGGCCCTGCTCTCCTGTTTCCTCTTGATTTGCATTTGGTTGTTTGCTCCCAGTGCTTTTCACCCTGTCTGCATATCTGCATTCTGCATTTTACCCTGTTTGCATGTCTGCTTCTCTATGCTAATTTCCCATTGTCATACAAAACCCCAAACTGTAAGAGACTAGTATATGGTTGTTAACAATGAAATAAAACCATATTGCAGTCAGCCATGCTGATGCAAACCTGAAACTCCGAAACTCCAGCAACTTGACAACCATATACTAGTCTCATACAGACTTTTACACTCTGTCCTCTGTCTAGTACTAATGTTCCTATCTTAATTACACCTGCAATGCTCTCATTTGGAGAAGGACCCCACTCTGAAATACTGAGGTTCAGGGGTACAACTTGTTGGTTGATGCAGTTCAGCCCCCCCCCCCCCCCCACACCTCTTAAGTCTAAAGAGTGGTTTCTGTGAGGAGCACAGAGCCTCTTGGAGATTATACAACAAAGTCAGGATTTTGAGACGTCAGATCAGCCCTGAATGTGCACAGCTAAACCCATGAACAGCTGCAGGAGGTGACAAAGAGGCTGCAACTGCATTTGTGGTATCTTCTGCTGAATTCCAAGCTGAAAGATGAAGAATTCAGGTCAATGCATAGATAAAAGTGAAGCAATAAAGCCAGGTTTGGGTTTCAGTTCTAGCTTCTACATTAATTTGTGATGATCTTAGAGAAGCTACTTAAACTTTCTAAGCTAATTTCATTATTTATATTATAGGGTTTTAAAATGTATTCTTAAAGTAGCTAGCCAACACCGCTATAGCTCCAGATATGAACTCGAACACGCTCCCAGAGTGCCGTGTTCATTGAGTAGATGCCCCAGTTCTAGTTCCTAGAACTAAGGTATGAGACGTACGTTCTTCCTCTTCAGGGGTAAACAGGACCCATAAAGGACAAAACCCCCTTCGCGGTGGGTGTTCCACTGAAATAAATGGGGTGATTATTCTTCTCACACATGGATTTCACAGGTCAGCAATCCTGGTCTGGAGAAATGCTCAGAGTGTAATGAAAAGTGAGAAACAAAACGAACATATATAATACAATCTGAATTTTGTTTTCAAACAGGCTAGTTTTAGGTCAGTTTGACACAAGCTATAGTCATCTGAGAGGAGAGAACCTCGACTAGGAAACGCCTCCACAAGACTGGGCTATAAATCGGGGGATTAATTGGCTGCCGCAACATAGGCATTTCTTAATTAGTGATTGATGGGGTGTGGGCATCCCAATTGTGTGTGGGGGGGCATCCCTGGGCTGGTGGGCCTGGGTTCTATAAGAAAGCAGGCCTAGGAAGCCATGGGGAGCAAGCCAGTAAGTAGCACCCCTTCATGGCCTCTGCATCAGCTCCTGCCTCCAGGTTCCTGCCCTGCTTCAATTTCTGACTTGTCTTCCCTCAACAGACTATTGATACAGGGTATTAAGCCAAATACTTTCTTCCTCAACGGCTTTTGGTTTTGGTGTTTCATCACAGCAATAGAAAAGCAAAACGCTATTTATACCCATACACATGAGAAATAATAAAACATTAGCAGTAGTTAGCAACTTCCACAGTTGATATCCACTAGGATACTTATCAACACATATAGTTTTTATTTTATTAAATATTTTCCTTGTATGTTCTAAATGTTCTGTAGTGAACTTATAGTATAAGGAGAACATTTTGCTTAAAAAAAATTGTAGGAAAAATTATTTAAAAAAAAAAAACCTGACACTTTCAAAGAAAACTAGACCTGAATATGTGTGTTTATCAAGAAAGGAAGCTGCCATTTTTCATCTGCTGCTGTGAGTTCTGAGTCCTGCTTGTTTCCTTTAACTTCATTTTATCTTCCTCTCTTCTGAGAAGAGAACTTTCTGTTAAATATGAATATATCCTGCATGGGACACAGCTTAACTGGTTTTCTAGACACTTCACCAACCATTCTTTCTTCCTTTTCAAAAGTTTAGGCGCAAGACAGTGTCGCATTCTGTAGCCCAGGCTAGTCTTAAACACTGGGCAATCCTCCTGCCTCAGCTTCCTAAGAACTGAGACTACCATCAGGAACAACCACACCTGCTCTTTCTTTGGGGAGCCGCCACCTAGGGCCGCTCACCTCTGTCTTGGTGCTCACATATAAGAGGCTGGATGCTGTAGCCTTCAGGTGAAGGAGAAGCCAGGCTACCCTTGGTCTATGGAGTGGGTCCTCCCCTTCCCTGTAGCTGAGCTGTTTCCTGAGGCAGAGCAGGACCAGGCACTAACGACACATGGGTCCACGTGCTTGGGGACCCTCACCAAGAGAGGCTGACATAATTCCATTTTATCAGATTGTCAGGGAGGGTCAGCAGAATGGCTGTTTTTATACAGTGACATAAAAAGGGACAGCGACGTGGTGATATGTTAAGACCTGGAAATATTCATGTTCCTTGTCTATTAATCACACTTCTGGGAATCTATCCCTTAGAAGTAAATTGAGACATAAACAAATATCTCTTCACAAGTTTGTTAAACTTAAACACTCCAGCTTTCTAGTGAGGGACAAATATACTGTGTTCACTTAAGGACACACTGTGTAGCCATTTAAAGTCTGAGAGTTAACGGGCTGGTGGGAAGGCTCCATGGGTTAAGGTGCTGGCTGCCAAACCTAAAGACTTCAGTTCAGTCCCTGGGAGTCACATATTATAAAGTAACAAGTGACACCCACAATGCATGTCATGGGCACATGTGCGTATGCACAAAATTGTGTATGCACAAAATACATAAACATAATAAGGTGTTAGGGGTTGAGATGGAGAGTTTAGCCTTACGTATTTTTACCATAATTTTTTAAGCATAGAGGAGGCATTTTACTAGCAGATAAGAATGCTTATACAGCCATGACATTAAGCTCAACAACATACAGAACTGCAAATACAGCTTGGTTTCAATTTTAAGATATGCACAGAGAAAGAGCTGGCAAAATTGGATATGCAAAGGATATGCAAAATTGCCTGCAGTTCAGTTTCGGGTTTGTGTCTACACTTTTCTGTACACGGAAAGTTTCCAATCAGCAAAGAAGTAAAATGGGGTGGAGAAGGAAATTATAAATCTGGGCTCTCTAAAAAACGCATCCTCAGAGTTAATTTTTTCTTGTCTATAAAGTCAACACACTAGTGTTTCCTTGTTAAAATGGACTCAAAAAAAAAAAAAAAAAAAAAAAGAAAGAAAGAAAGAAAGAAAGAAAAGAAAGGTAAAGGTTTTAGCTGAAGTTTTACCCAAGTGTCCCCCGAAGTGTCCCCAAGGTTAATTCTTTGAGATTACCACTCTTTTTTCTTTTCCCTAAGACAAGACCTCGTGTAGTCCAGGTTGGCTTCAAAGTTACTCTGTAGCAGAGGATACCCTTCTGATTTTCCTGCCTTCTCCACCTCCCAAGAGTGTAGGTTGTTACAAGTGCAAATTGCTTTAGGTGGGGCTGAGGACAGAAGCCAGAGCTTGGTCCACTCTAGGCAACCACGCTCCCAACTGACCTAAGACCCCAGTCCTTTGTTTTCTTTTTATTAGTAAGTAAAATTTCCCAGTTCCTGGCTTATGTGGTGACAGGAAAGCAGCATCTGTGAGAATTCAGAAAGGAGCTGGGTTCCCTGGCTCACTTTTATTCTCCCTGGCAATCATCCCTTCCGACGCCTCCAGTTACCTCCCGCCTACCTTCTCTCCTAGATCCACTCCTTCTCTATTTTCCTTCAGAAAAGAGCAGGATTCCCAGGGATAGCATCAGAACTATAGCATAATAAGTTAGAATAATACTAGGCAACAAATCTTCTCACATCAAGGCTGGACAAAGCAACCCAGTAGGAGGAAAAGGGTTCCTTTTCATGGCGATTCTCTCTCTTTCCTTCTCCTAGTTCCTAGCTGGACAAAACTAAAGGTCCCGCCTCAGTCTACCTGCCCAGCCATTGGCTATTGGCTCTTTGTTGATCAAACAAAAACCAACTGGGGACAGGACCTTCAGTGTTTGGACACACAGATTACAGATTTGGGGGGCTGAATTAATTCAAAGCATTGGAACTAATCCCAGTAGCTATGGTCGTGGTGTTTCTTCACAGCAATAGAAATTTGACTAAGACAGAAGTTGGTTTTGCTGTGTCAGGCTTCACCATGTTTCTTGGTAGAATGTGGACTTTGAGACTGTGGATTGGGAAAGCAGTTGAATTCTGGAATGATGGGCCTTTCCAGTAGGAGCATGAGAGACGGTGGTGCTGAGAGGAGTGGAAGATTATGACAGCCTGGCTCAAGAGGTTTCAGAGGAGAATAACGTGTATTTTGGTGAAGAATGTGGTTGATGTTTGCCTTTGTCTGAAAAGTCTGCTCAGGCTAAATTGAAGAGTTTTGGATTAATGGTATTGATGGAGATTTCAAAACAGCCTGGTATGGACTGTATTGTGTGGCTATTAGTGGCCAGATCTAGATGAAAAGGAGCAAGGTGAGCAAGGGAAAATGCAAAATGTACAGTTTAAAGAGAAAGGGGCCACCAGGAAATGTAATGGAGCTAAGTCCTGTGTTCAAGGATGTTGAACAGATTAAAGAAAAACCTGATACTAACTGACATACATAAAAGGAGTGGTGACTTCAGGGCAAGGCCCCCGCCCCCAGCTAAGCTTCCAACTTGTGGAAAGGAATTAAAGAAATGTTTAAGCAGTGAAGGAAACCATCAAAACCAGGAAGCTGGTGCAGATATAACTGAATGAGGGGGCCATGTTCCAGCACCATCAAGCAGTAGAACTTGGCAGCTTCAGTCACGTGGTTCTGGCTTTAGAGTCAAAGATACAAGAAATGAGTTATGGAACCTCCCTCAGTGACTAAAGAAAGACACTAAGGCCAGGCCTGTGTCAGGGGAGTGCAACTGGAGGGTCACAGAGGCTACTGCATGGAGCTGTGAGGGTGAAGTCTGGTTTTTGTTGGAGACCCCAAGATGTCGGAGATGCCAGAGACATGGATATCTGCTGAGGAAAGCAGAAAACAGTGTGGAAATAGCCCCAAAAGAAAGATGTGTATTACAGTCAGCAAAGCTGAAAGGAGCTGGAGATCTGAAGAGCCCTTTGACATCAGACATGGAGAAGCAGAGTTGAAGTTTGCCTTGCTGGGTTTTGGTCTTGCTTTGGTCCAGTATTTCCACACCATGCTTCCCCTCCTCTCTTCTGGATTGGGCATGCATATCCTGTGATACTGTATGTTTGAAGTATGTGATCTGCCTTTTCATCTTGATTTTACAGGGTAATACAGTTAAGAGATGAGCCATGAGTCTCTTCTGAGACTTTGGTCTTTTCAACAGTGTTGAAACTGTTATAAACTATAAGGACTTTTGAAGTTGGACTGAATGCATGTTGGACTGAATGAAGTTGGACTGAATGCATTGTGCATGGTGATACGGCCCACGAGCCTAGGGGGCCAGGGTGTGATGTGTGGTTTGAATAAGAACGGCCCCCATAAGGCTCATGTATTTGAATGCTTGGTCACCAGGAGTGGTCTAATTAGAGAGATTAGAGGTGGGTCCTTGGAGTAGGTGTGGCATTGATGGAGACAAGTGTATGACAGGGGTGGGCTTTGGGGTTTCCAAAGCCAGGCCAGACCCAGTGGTTCTCTCTTCCTGCTGTCTAGGAATCTGAATATAGAATTCTCAGCTACCACGTCTGCCTGTGTGCTGTCATGCCCCCCACCATGATGACAATGGACTAAACCTCTGAAACTGTAAGACAATCCCAATAAAATACTTCCCTTTATAAGAGTTGCCATGGTCGCTGGGCGGTGGGGGCGCACCTTTAATCCTAGCACTTGGGAGGCAAGGCAGGCAGATTCTGAGTTCGAGGCCAGCCTGGTCTACGATGAGTTCCAGGACCAGCCTGAGCTACACAGAGAAACCCTGTCTCGAAAACCCAAAAAAAAAAACAAAAAAAAAAGAGTTGCCATGGTCATGGTATCTCTTCACAGCAATAGAACAGTGACTAAGACGCTAGTCTAAGATGGCAGAAGGTCATTTGAGGGTGATGACCATTTATTTTATAACGTTAAGTATATTAAAAAATTTTGGTAAACAACTATTTGAGAGTGTGATGAGTGTTACCCCTCATATAACATCTACATAGAAAAATGACCCAAATGGAGTAAAAAGCTAAGAAGTGTGACTATAGGTTGCTAGAGTGTGTGATGTTACAGTTGGCTAGGTGTCGGGATTTATACAGAACATAATGTAAACCCTGAACAATGTAACCAAAAGTCAATAGGTGCCATAGGACCCCTGACAGTGTCACTGTGCAAAAAGTGAAACAGAGTTCTAGAAATGCTGTCTTTTTGTTAATATATATCTATTTATTTGTGTATAAGTGGGGGTGGTGGGTGACACATGGGACGGTGTGTGTGTGTGTTTGTGTGTGTCAGAGGGCAACTTTGTGGGTTGACTTTCCCCTTCTCTTTTACATGCACTTTGGAGACTGAACTCCAATCTTCAGGCTTGTACAGTAAGTGCCTTTATCACCTGAGCTATTACCGGGCTTTGTTTTGAATTTGAGACAGAGTCTTATGGATTCTAGTTTGTCCTTGAACTCATGACATAACTAAGGATGACCCTCTCGCCTCAACCTCACCTCTACCAGGATTACAGACGTGTGCTGCTGTCTGGATGTCTCCCCTTTTCCATGGCAGATAAAAATAACAGATGCGGCAGTGTCTGATAAATGCCTGACAATAGATTCCAAAGAGGGAAAAGCTTTGAAAAGTCAGTGTTCTCTTCAATATTTATAAGAATGTAGAAATTTCTTGTAAAAATTTAATAAAACAATAAATAAAATTCTGATTATCCGATTGGTGTTTGTGAATTTTGTAATACAGACAGACAGACAGACACAGAGACATACACACACACACACCCCTTTCATGGTCAATTTCAAGGTGTTACTGTAACAATGTGACATCGTGTGGCAATGTGACATCATTGAAGGCGGAGTTGGACAGAGATGGGCATAAATGTCCCAACGCAGTGTTTTTATCGTGCAGTAGACAGAAAGGTTGTCTAGGGCACACCCATGATGAGTACACAGTAGAATGATCAGGAAGTTAAGAGTTTGAATACTTACTATTTTTGGTTTTTAAGGCTGTTTATTTGGATACCAAGTATCTGAACTCAAGTTTTAGTGTTGGTTGCTTTTAACTGTCTCACAATATCCTTAAGAGTTGAAAACTGGCTCTGGTAAGTGACTATGAACTGGAAATGTTAGAAAAGCTCTTAGTAGCATGATTCAGTGTAGACTGGGGTTTTTTCCACCTTCAATGAAGACAATGGCCTGTGGCTTCCATGCAAACTAGGGAATCTCAAGGGAAATCCTTGATCTGAAGTGTCTGACAAGCTGTTTATCATGTGCCTGACATCTGTAATTCAGCTGCAGATTCACAGTAACTCCCAACTATAGTCACAAAGATATAAGTAGGTGTTGGGTATAGCTAAATGGTATGGACATGAGTATGAACTTGGGCGTAACTAAATGCTACAGACGGTCACGCCTACCTTGCACATGACCTTGGCTTCTATCTCTAGCATCACAAACAAGAATGAGCTACTGGGGCTGGGCAGCCAGACATGGAGCACACCCCTGAAATTCTAGAGCTCAGGAAGCTGAAGTAGAAGGTTATAAGTCTGAGAAAACCCCAGGCTAGAGGCAAGATTCTACGCCAAAAAGGGAATCAAAGAAATGGGTTGGGGAGCTGACTCCCTGGGCAAAGCACTGGCTGCACAGGCGTGAGGCGAGTTCGGGTCCTCAGCACCCATGTAAAGCTGGGTGCATGTCAGCCCCGTGGTGGGTATCAGGAGACAGACAGATCACCAGAGCTCACTGACCAGCCAATTGGTCAGCAACAAGTTCAGTGAGAGACTCGGTTGTAAAAAACAAGGTGGAGAGTGATTTAGGAAGACACCTGGTAGCACCCTCTCGCCTTCTCGCTCATTCCCACTGGTGTGCACGCCCACACCCACGCCACGCCACATACGCCACGCCACACACCACGCCACACTCCCTCACAAAACCCAAACAAAACAAAATGACAAAGTACGCATTTAGTGAGAAATACTTACAGACTTTCTCTTTTTTCTTTCTCCCCTTTGTCAATCCCCTATTCACTAAGTATGTATAAAAATTTATTTTATTTTATATTTATGAGTGTTTGCTATCCTTGAAAGATGTATTTGTTTCTAGCCCCTTCCTCTGGTACCTTTTCTTCTACTCCTTCCCCTCCCTTTCTCTCCCCTCCCTCCTCCCCCTGCTTCACAGGTACCACCAGGTGAATAACTTTGCTACATAATTTGTTCCGTGTCATGGTGTTCTGCTTCACCAAAGGCCCTAGGTGACAGGGTGACGTGACCAGGTACGGACACCTCTATAAACCAGAATGACGTTGTTCTACTGTCAGTTGATTTTCCACAGCGAGCTTGTCATCGTGACTGGGTGCTCACCAACACTTGTTTGAAGGACTCACTTTAATAGACAGTCGCTTCTCGTGTTCTTGCAAGTCAACGTGAAGGAACATACGTGTTTGGAAGGAACATACGTGTTTGGACTCCATTTTCATAGCATCCGTTTTTTACAAGAGTCCTAAAGCAACACAGATGTCTGATGATAAGTTGTGGCCTGTGCATTTAGTGAATATTATTCAACCTTACAAAGAGAAGGGTATTCTGAGGTATGATGGAACATAGAAAGAAAAAAAAAAAAAAAAAAGAAAGGTACTAAGTGAAAAAAAAGAGAGAGAACAAATACTGTCTGGCTTCACTTACAAATGGTACCTAAAACCATCCTACTCTGAGACAGAAAATAGAATAGCAGATACCAGAGGGTGTGAAGGGCAAAGTGGAGAGATAGTGTTGGTGGGCGCCGAGTTTCAGTTTGTGACAATGGATGAGGGAAAGGTTCTGGAAATAACAGTGGAGAGAACTGAACAACCATGGGGATGTCCTTAACACCTCAGAAACATGGACAAAGACAAGTTTAATGTGTATTAAAGGGGAAAAAAAAGGGGTGCTTTCTGCTATCTTAGAGCCTGTGGAGGCCTACTGCAAACAGGACTTCTTGAAAAAAAAAAAGCAAGTGTGTCTGGAAGGCTGTGGAGCAAGGCGGTTTTTGCTGGCTACAAACAAGGTCTCAGGAACCAAAGAGAACACACGGCTCTTCTTAAAATTGAAGGCGTTTATGCCCGAGATGAAACTGAGTTCTACTTAGGCAAGAGATGTGCTTATGTGTACAAAGCAAAAAACAATACAGTGACTCCTGGAGGCAAACCAATCAAAACCAGAGTGATCTGGGGAAAAGTAACTCGGGCCCACGGAAATAGCAGTATGGTTCGTGCCAAATTCCAAAGCAACCTTTCTGCAAAGGCCATTGGACACAGAATCCGTGTGATGCTGTACCCATCCCGTATTTAAACTAATGGAGAGTAAATAAATAAAAGTAGATTGTGCCCCCCCCCCAAAGTGCTCTTCCGTGTTAACTGATGTAATGCCACATGCACGCAGCAGAGGGGGAAAGGTCTAAACCTTAAGGAAATGCTGAGTCAAACTGTTCCCGCAGCCTCGTCAAGAAATCATCCAGGTACCTGCACCTCCATAGGTTCCGAAGACTTCGAGCTGGGTTAAGAACCGCCGAGACACTCATGAAAAAGAAACAGGGGTTGCATGAATCTTTGCCAAAGAGCCAGTATGGAGGAGAGCTCGCAGACCTAGGGTTCTCGAAGAGGAGTGCTTAGTGAGCGTGGAGCTATTGGTCTCTCAGGAGCTTCAAGGTTTGGAGGAATTTTTGTTTTGTTTTGATTTTCTTTGTTTATTTATTTATTTATTCATTTATTTATTTCATTGCAGACTGCACCCGGTCAGCTCTTCTATGCACTGTGGAGGATCCTAGGAATCGTGGTGAGTTTTTCTTGGGTTTTATTTCTCAGTGGTACATGTTAACAACCTAAGCTCCATGACTGTTCTGCGTCTCACTTTATGTCTAAAGAGTGGGACAGATCAGATGGGTCTTCAAAACTATAGTTCTTGTTCTAAGGGACGCTCTAGGAGTCCAAAGTGGCCCAAGATGCCTCAGGGTTTGCCGTAGTATTTGGGTTACATCAAGGGATTTAGGGCTACAAGAGCATTCTCCTGGAGTACCTAGGCTGGGCTTGTAAACTAATAACGATGTATTTACGTGCAGGCAGAGTCTCTCTGATGTGTGACACCTAGCAGAGAGTCCCGTGCTGACAGCAGACTGAAACTGAGAAAGACACTTGGGCTGAGAGGAAGGAGTTTGGCCATGTGGGTGGAGCCCACCTTGGGTCAACACGACCTAAGCCGATGCATTAGAGTTTGAGAGTGCTTCCGGTTGGGATTTCACTGCCATCCAGACGGGACCAGACAGGTATGGATTCAAACCCCTACTCTACTACTTCCTAGGTTGCCCTGGGCAAGTTACTTAAACTCTTGAGTTTTAGCTCCTAGATCTGAAAAATAGGAGTAATAATGGGCACCATTTTGTTGGGGTTGTTGAAAAGATTGAATAAGATGTTGTAAGGAAAACACAGGGTACCATGTCAGACACATAGAAACACTAGAAAATGGTCTTCCTTACTCTTATATTGCCAGGTCATTTGCTCTTTGGTGGGCTTTTAAGCCTTTCTCTGTTTACTGGAATTATTAAAGGGAAAATGAGTCAGGATAAGGTCTCTCTGGCAAACTACCAACTGCTGCTGTGCAGTGTCTTTGGGTTTGGACTTTTACCTCATAAGCTGTCAATGGGGAACTTTCTCTGCTTTTCAACTGCTTTCAACATAGTATCGATAGCATCAATGCAGTAATAATGTATTACTGGATCCATCTTTCATGAAGGCTTAGATTGAGGTGAGTGTCAGAGCTCAGTAATCCAGTGTGTGCTTAGCATGCCTGTGGTCCTGATTTAACCCTCCTTACGACAGCAGTAATAATATGGTGTTCATACCTTACTCTTAAAATATTTTAATGGGATACCACAGTGCACACGGATTGCCTGAGAGACAAGAACTTTTTACGTCTTAAATTAAGAGAAGTTCATCGGGAGTCGCTTCCTCTCTCACTATAGCTCACCAGGTTGTGGTACAGAGCAGGAGGAACCATCATTTGAGAGATGGAAACTCTGACATTCCAGCCCAAGGGATTGCAAATAAAGTAGCAGGGTGGGAGTTGCTGGGGATTTCTCTAAGGGCCATAGCTCTCAGAGCTAGAAGCTTAAAGTAAGTGAAGAGTTCTAGGAGAGGAAAGCACTGACGTGGTCTCTTTAAACCTAGTGATCTTGCCAAACCAAACTGAGCCTGAGGGCTTTGAGGAAAACCAGAGTAGTAACGCTGTCTTTGTGAAAAGTTTTTCTTGATACTTATTTAATGTAGGTTTCACATTCATTTTTATTTAAACGTTATTCATCTTGATGACTGAGTTATTTCTCAAACCCTTAAAAGTGTACATCATGTGCCCACTCTTGTCTATGATAATCTATAAGAGAACAAAACTTCAGAAGAGATACTGAATGCATGGGAATTATTGTTCAGATAATAGTGGCATGATCAATCTTCTTTTAAAATTTTTTTTATTTTCCACTTATTTATTATGTCTGTGTTCGGTGTCATAGTACATATGTGGAGGTGAAAGTAGAGTCTCTGGGATTTGAACTCAGATCTTCAGGCTAGGCTTACGGTATTACTTGATAAACTGTCTTGCTAGCCTGAAAGATCTTCCAATACTTAACATGTAATCTTAACGAAATGAAAAGAAAGTGAAACTTCATAGTTCTACACTAGATATCATAGATCCAACCATTTGAGCAGTAATTACTCCTTTACACAAGTTAAGAACTAGCATTCTGGGAATATTTTGAAGTAGATGCAGATTTCACTAAAAATTAAATTTCCTTCCAAGATATTTGAGAAGTCTTACCAGTAACAAAAGCTTATAGAATATAAGAATTATATCATCAATATAGGTAACTAATATTTTTGTACATGAATCATCCAACTAAAAGACTACTTGTATTTCACAGCTGTATAGAAAGTCCACGACTTCCTGACTTCCGTCCTTCAGATCCCCTCCCTCCTCTTTTCTCTCTTGTTCTCCCCTCCTTTGTGTTAAGCAGAAGGAGCCCTCAGGAGGAGTTCAGTCAGCCAGCCCGTCATCATCTTGTCTTCTTACTGCACAGCTGTGAGGAGAAACTTCTTGTTGTATGGAGCGTCTCCTCAGCCTGTGGTGAGTTATCACAACAAGGACTAAAACAACAGAGAGCTCTTACTTTTAAATTACTCTGGAAGGTTGCCATATATACATAGTTATTAGAATTTCTCCACTGCAGGGAGGGTAGGGGAATGAAACTTGAGAAGAAAAAGAGAAATCTGTAGGAATGGGGTCGCATTTAAAGTGCCTTGTATTTCTATTGCTGCCTATTTTATTTATTTTCCCACCATATCGACCTAAATTTGTTATCGGCACACCAATACCTTCACGGTAATAACCCTTCTCATGACTCCGTATCAGCGCCCAGTGTATCCACACATTACTGTGTTTGGCGCATCTCTCCTTCCCTGGGATGGATGCTTAGTGTCTGTGGCAGGGCTGGGCCACATCAGCAACACATGTCCACGATAGACTTCACTTACTTTCTTCACTCTTACCCAGGACTTCCTCAGCTCCCTCTTGCATAGGAACTCTCTAGCCACATGAAGGATGACTAGTCACCCTGTGATAGTAACTCAGGACACACAATATTGGATGATAAAATAGCACTATCAATATTCTTAAAGATTTATTTGCTTTATGTGTACATGAATGCAACTGAGTACTTGCACTGTGTGTGTGCAGGTGCCCTCGGAGATGAGATGAGGGCATTAGATCCCCTGGAGCTAGTGTGACAGGCAGTTGTTGAGTCACCCAGATACTGGGAATCAAACCTGTGTCCTCTGCAAGAGCAACCTGCATTCTTGACCACTGAGCCATCTCTCCAAGCTTCATAAAAGCCTCAGGCTATCAAATGGCACTGAGGAAAAAGTGTGGATTCTGGCCTGACAAGGCAGTTCCTAAACTGAGCAGAGAAGAGCATCCCCCCTGCCCCACCACCACCCCGTGCTTTCTCTGCGGATCTGACTCCACTTCCATGTCAGGGGTGTGGCACATGCAGTAACTGGCTCCGAGATCTATCAACCAAGTTCGGAGATGAAGTCAAAGATTCTATATGGCTACCCATGACTGTCGTAGACTGTTGGGATTAAGAAAAAAAAAATCAAAGTCCTCCGGTATTTAAACTGATAAAAGCCTACCCTTCTGTGCTGCCTTCTAGGGGTTTAAGCTGACATTCTTCCTTCACAGTAGACAGAAACACAATGAGACTCATCATCAACATCTACACGCTTTGTAACATCATTATGTCAACAGAAGCCTGGGCTCCAAGGCCGACAGGTGAAAGGGAACTGATCTCCAACTGCTCCAACATGGCTTTAAGGACGGTTCCCCCAGATGTGACCCCAGCCACAACCATACTGGATTTATCCTACAAGACCTCTATCAGTTCCAGAGCTCAGATTTCCACTCTTTCTCCAAACTGCGTGTTCTGCTCCTGTGCCACAACAGGATCCAACGGCTAGACACCAAGATCTTCAACCTTAACAAGGAGTTAAGCTATTTAGACTTGTCTTACAACAGACTAAAGTCCATCGTTTGGTCCTCCTTCGCTGATCTCAGACATTTAGATCTTTCTTTTAACGACTTCGATACTCTGCCTGCCTGTGAGGAGATTGGCAACATGCCACATCTGGAAACCCTAGGTTTGAGCGGGGCGAACATACAAAGATCAGATCTCCAGAAAATTTCTCATTTGCATCTCAGCACTGTCTTGTTAGGGCTGAGTACTCTGTCCCACTATGAAGAGGGCAGTCTGCCCATCCTAAACACGACGGCGCTTCACATTGTTTTACCAATGAACACAAATTTCTGGGTGCTTCTGTGTGATGGAATGAAGACTTCAAAGATAGTAGAAATGTCAAATATAGACGGCAGGAGCCCGTTTATAAGTTACGAGGCTCCGAGGACTCTTTCTGTGGAGAACACCAAGGCGTCCACTCTAATTCTCCACAAAGTTGACTTGCTCTGGGGTGACCTTCTCCACATTTTCCAGTTCGTGTGGCAGACGTCAGTGGAATACTTCCAAATTCAGGACCTGACTTTTGGAGGGATGGTTCATCGGGACCATGGCTCATTTGACTACTCAAATACTGTAATGAAAGCTATAATCTTGGAGAACATACATTTCAGAGTCTTTTTTATTCCCCGGGATAGAATCTACTTGTTTTTCACCCAAATGGACATAGAAAACCTGACAATATCAAATGCACAAATGCCACATCTGCTCTTCCCTAGTCACCCCCAAAGTTTCCAACATTTAAATTTTGCCAATAACATCTTAACAGACAACCTGTTTTAAAAACCCTATCCAGCTGCCTTATTTGAAAACTCTGATTTTGAGGGGCAACAAACTGGAGACTCTTTCTCTGGTGAGTCTCTTTGCAAACCACACATCCTTGCTTCATTTGGATCTGAGCCAGAACCTATTGCAACATGCAAACGGGGAGGCTTGCGTGTGGCCAGACACCTTGATCCTTTTGAACTTGTCTTCCAATAAATTTGATGGTTCTGTTTTCAGATGTTTGCCTAAAAGTATCCAAACACTTGATCTGAACAATAACAAAATTCGAGCAGTCCCTAAAGAGATTGCCCACCTAAAGTCTTTACGAGAGCTAAGTATTGCTTTTAATTTTCTGACTGACTTCCCTGGGTGCGATCACTTCACACAGCTCTCTATTCTAAACATTGAAATGAATTTAATTCTCAGCCCATCTCTGAATTTTTTCCAGAGCTGTCAGGAGGTAAAGACTCTAAATGCAGGAAGAAATCCATTCCGGTGTACTTGTGACTTAAGAGATGTCATTTGGCTTGAAAAACATTCTGAGGGCCTGTTGGCTGGATGGCCAGACTCATACGCCTGTGAATACCCTTTGAATCTAAAGGGAACTCCATTAAAAGATGTTTATCTTCCAGAATTAGCTTGCAACACAACTTTGCTGATTGTCACCATTGTGCTGGTTGTGCTGTTTCTGGGTTTGGTTGTAGCGTTCTGCATGCTTTACTTTGACATATGCTGGTATCTCAGGATGCTGGGCCAGTGTGTACGGACACAGCACAGGGTTAGAAAGACAATTCGAGAGGAGCGTACGAGACATGTACAGTTCCATGCCTTTATCTCCTATGCTGCACAAGATCAGTCTGGGTGAAGAACGAACTGATTCCCAATTTAGAGACAGAAGATGGCTCTATCTTGCTTTGTCTTCCCGAGAGAAACTTTGACCCTGACAGGAGCATTGATGAAAATATTATGAGCTGCATTGAGAAGAGCTATAAGTCTATCTTCGTGCTGTCTCCCAACTTTGTACAGAATGGGTGGTGCCATTATGAACTCTATCTTGTCCATCACGATCCCTTCCGGGACAATTATGATGATGTCATTCCCATCTTACTGGAACCCATCCCCTCCTACTGTATTCCTACCAGGTTTTCTATGCTGAAAGCTCTTTTGGAAAAGAAAGTGTACTTAGAGTGGCCCAAGGACAGGCGCAAATGTGGGCTTTTTTGGGCAAACCTCCGAGCTGCTATTAACGTTAATTTATCAGACACAAGGGGAAGATGTGAGCTACAGTCATTCACAAAGCCCAGTGCTGCTATTAATGTTAATTTATCAGACACAAGGGGAAGGTGTGAGCAACAGACATTCACAAAGCCCAGTGAGGAATTCCAGGGTTCTACCATCTCTCTGGTAAGGACAGACAGCTTCTAAAATCTACCATGCCCAGTGAAATTGGGGCCTACACTCATTGTTGTAAGAAAAATGGATATAACCTCTAAGATGGTGATTTTTGTTATATCTATTAAAATAAAAACGGTTAATTCCTTGAAAGATTTCTTAGACCATGTCCTCAGAAACTAGTTTGTAAAGGTTTATGTAAATAGGTTCCCGGTCTTGTTCATAATCCTAAATTTAAGCACATCCTAAATAGCACAGAACAAGAACTAATGCAATGCCTTCCAACATATCTATGTAACAGAGTGATGCATAGCCATTAAAAACAATGATGTGGAGACACATATTATATCAATATGGTAGTTTATACATCAAAATCAAAGACTACATCAGCATACTGTATAGAAATTGTGGTTGGGGTCTGTTTGATCGCAAGAACATGTGTTTCCTACATTGTGTGTTTCTATAACGTTTGAAATGCTTAGGATGAATCTGTATCTGTTTTTTCTTAAATAAACAATAATAACACACACATACCAAAAAGAAAATAAACCAAACAGAAGACAATTTCTGAAAGCTTGTGAACTTATTTTCCTACTCATTTTGTTTGGTCCTTTCTCTCAATAATTCCTGAAAATTATGTTTAAAGAAACAGCCGACATTAGTGTGTGTGTTTTGTTGTGTGTGTGTGTGTGTGTGTGTGTGTTTGTGTGTGACAGAATGATAGAGGTGCACTTGCCAGGCGCTTGTGAAGACCTGGGTCTGATTCCTTGGCACTGCCACAAACTAGCAAACAAATCAACAAAAACCATCACGTTGCTTTCTCTCGTAGACAATTTCTTTTAGCTTAGTCACATGATAACAACGAGGATGAGGGAGTTAAAGATGAGACCCCCCATCTCTTCTTATTTACATGCATCTTGTCATAAGCCCCATCCATTATTGGTCCTTCCCCAGAACATCCTTTAAGGTCCTGACCTTACATTTGACATCCTTCCTGATCCTCGAGACCCAGCACAGATGTCAACTCTTCCTTGAAAGATCTCTTACCCTCCCTCTAAGCATGATGCCCCCTCATTTGTTAACCACTTTGCACATCTTTCTGTCACCGGACTGCATACACCCATCACAAAAGTTTCCCTGCCTTACTACACCATGGGCTCCCAAAGGGTGGGAGTCTACATTCTAGCAATGGTTTGCACTGTTCTGGGCTCAGGAGAGCTACTCGTGGATCGTGGATCGCTTGTGGGTTGACCTGATGGCTGAGTGGGACTTGGCTGGCTTCAAGGTAGGAGTTATAATTTGAAGGCAAATTCTGGGAAGTGAGGGAAGAAGATGAATAGATTCAGTTCTGATGAGAAGATAGAGAATCTGGAATTGGGGAATTCTTGAAGGTAGCAGCTTCCTGCAGACCTTGGAGGAAGGACACTGAGACTGTCGTGTAGTTTGGTCTCTGGTGTGACCTTGCTAGTTCTCCTTTCTCATTTCAGCTGGGGTTTTTTTATTTTTTTAACATTTTACTGATTGTGGGTTTCACATCATGTACCCCAGTCCCCACACATCTTCCCATCCCCTCATATCTGTACTTTGTCATTGTAACCTCTGCCCATCCTCCCCAAAAAACACCCATGCAAGCAACAAAACCAAAACAAAGCATAGAAATCATCTTGTCGTGGAAGCTGTAGAGTGTCACAGCATGTGCCACAGTAGATCCCTCCGTCTACACATCTTCACTAGCAAATGTTCATTGTAATGAGTCATTGGTCTAGTTCTAGATCAATATTGGATCTTCATCAGGTCTCTTCCCAGTTACCCTGTTATGGAGATCCTGCAGCTTTGGGCCAGCAGGACTGGCCCTTTCAGGCATCCCAACCATTTGCAGATGATATACATTTTGGAGTGGGCCAACTCAGAGCCCTGAATCTGGGTCTAGGTGGTAGCTGAGCTGGTCGGCATATGGAATCTCCCTTATTCACACCACCAGGGAGAGTTCTCTAGCTCTGATCCAGCTAGGCTACCCAGTGCTGCATTAGCAGGAGGGAGGGCCAGCTCACCTGCTCTGTGCCCCTGGGGCTGGCTCACCTGCACTCAAACCTCCAGAGCCAGCTCCACTGTGTTGTGGAGCTCCAGGCGAGGTGACAGTATTACAGCCAGTGAGGGGACAAGGCTAGGCTGCAGGGCTATCTCTCTCTCATTCTGAAACTAGGGATGACTTATCCAACACCCCGCTCAAGCAGGACCAGCACTATTGTGCTGCCTAGGCAAGGTGCAGTCCCCCCCTCCCCCTACTCCGTGTACTGCAGCTGGGGAGTGGCAGGGCCAGCTCAACTGCTCTCATGACCCCAGGGTCAGTTCTCCCGACTGCCTCAATTGGTTCAGCCATTTTATTTTAAATCCCACCCTATGGTTTTAAAATAGCCAATAGAATTACGCTAGCGTGTATGGAACACAAGAAAGCAAAGCTCAAACAGAAGACGTCCTTGGGCTTGGTTCTTCTGAACAGAAGTTCAGCCAAGTCTAATCTAGCGTGATTAAAAGCTGTTTCCCTTGGGAAGCGGGAGATTGGTGGTTGGAGAGATGGGTTAATGGTTAAGAGCAGTGGTTGCTCTTTCAGAGGTCCTGAGTTCAGTTCTCATTACTCACATGGTGGCTCACAGCCATCTGCAATGAATCCAACATCCTCTTTGGGTACACGGACATTGTGTGTGTGTGTGTGTGTGTGTGTGTGTGTGTGTGAGAGAGAGAGAGAAAAGAGAGAGAGAGAGAGAGAGAGAGAGAGAAGAGAGACAGAGAGACAGAGAGAGAGAGAGAGACAGAGAGAGACAGAGAGAGAACACTGTTTTCCTGAAGAAGCCATGGTGTCATGTCTGCTTTTCCAAACACCCAGGAGAGTAGCCTAAATCATATGAAACTGCCAAAATTTGGTTGTCTTTATCTAAATAATCATAGCCACTGTGTTCCATCCCATTTAATCTAAACAAACAACACAACACAAAACAAACAAACAAACAAACAAAAAAACTTATAACATTAAAACTGGAATTTGTATCTATTTCTGTTTCTTATGGTTTGTTTGTATTTTAGAACTTCTCATACAGGTAATTTTGTTTTCATTTGATTCTTTTCTCTTTTTGCTATTTATTTATTTACTTATTATTTATTTATTTATTGGCACATTTCATGTAGCCCACGGTGGCTCTAAATTCACTATGTAGCCAAACACGATCCTGAACTCCCATCCTCCACTTCCCGAGTTCTAGTACCATAGATGTTTGCCTCTAGCTGGTTTGGTAGGGGGTTTGTTTGTTTTGTTTTGTTTTGTTTTGAGACATCCAGCCTGAGGGCATTGGATCTAGAAGCCAGGTCTTGCTAACATTTTGCCAGAGCTAGCACTGAGGAATTGCAGTGCCGCCCAGAGTCCTTTTGTCCCTTCCCTGAGAGTTTGGCAGAAGGGAAAACCCAGAGAAGTCACAGTGGGGTGGGGCAGTGGCAGGAGCTGAGGCTAATACACTAATACACTGTGGCTTTTGGCTTTTGGAGAAGTGAAACAGACCCTGGAGGAGAGGCTGCAAACCTTGAGTGAAGTATTCCACCCAAGACACCTCCCTTCCAAGATTGAATGAACCAGGATTCAGCTATTTCAGTTTTAAAAACCACATACGGTTTGTAAATTTTACAATTACTGTGTATCTGTGCATGATAGAGGGGCGTGGCACGTGCTGTGGTGTCTGTGTAGAGGTTGATTCTCTACTGTGGAGTTGATTCTCTCTACCCTTGGGAGCATGAATGGAAGTCAGGTTGTGAGGCAGGCTGGCAAGCACTTCCCCACTGAGCCATCTCCCCAGCCCTGATAGGTTTTATTACAATTAAAAAACAACAACACCATGTCAGGCTTAGCTCTCAGCCCCTTCTTGTCTCTGCAGCTCTCATACAGGTAATTTTGGATTAAATAATTAGAAAGTCCTTCCTCAGAACCTGAGATGCCGTTCTGATCCCTAAAGCTTACGGCCAGACAAGAGGAATTGTATGTGAGCTAAATGCTACTTACTTCTAGATACACATAATCTCCAGCCTCAGGAAAGCTCCGTGTTGTGTTTTTGCTCAAAGAACTTTCGAATTCCAGCAGATACCCACCCTGCTGGATCATGAAGTAAAGGGGAAGTGCGCATACAAACCTTGTGCCGTCTTGGAAGCTAGCTGAACCACTCTGATCACATCAGGATGCTCCAGATCTGTGAATGGGCAGGATCCTTTCCACTTGCCTGTCATTTGTCAAGCTGGAGTCCCGCCCCCACCACAAACCAGGAGTCTGATCTCTCCATTCACATGGTTGAAGCTGCCTGTGACAAAGGTGATTGGTCCTGCACTTCTGCGTTGCTCATTATGGTCTGTTTCTACTCCCTCAGAAAATATGGTAGAGAATCCAACTGCGATAGAACTGTCATCCTGAGACTCCAAGCAGATGTTGAGCAGGGCGGGGCTCTACATCTACCTATGGCAAATGCCCTCTGAGCTCGCTTTCCTCTCTACCACAGTAGAACACCCAAAAAGAACAGACAGGGAATTGAAAATGGGTGAGAAATCAGATTATCAGGTATAATTTTCCATTTCAAATGAAAAAAGGGAAACTTTAAAATTTGCCCTTAAACACCTGTGTTAATGCTTTTCCTCCCAGGCCACAGCAAAGTAGCCTTTACCTCTTCTATTTGATTCCTATGATGTCCAGCCTTGCACGGTAATCCTAAAGGTGAGAGCCCTGCGTTGGTCCCTTGGAATATCCTACCTATAGCCAGTCATTTGCAATTTGGGCTCTCTCTAAGAGAGCCTCCTGCTGTCAAAGTATCCTGTATTCATTGTCTGATTCCCATTGCCAAAAACACACTGTCATTTTATCAGTTACATGCTATGGAGTCTGACATTCAGATCAACCAAAAGGTGGTCCACCATCTCTTTAGTCCATATCCAGAACATATTTGTCCTGTAAAGGATAGAGGATGAAGGGCATCTGGATCCTCTTGGTGATTTGCTGGAAATGTAATCACTGGTCCCTGCTAGGCTAACTTCTGTGTTCTTAGATTGTTTCCACCTGCTTTGCTGTGCCCCTTGACGAGGGGCATCAATTCCCCTTGGGCTCCTTGAGGGACCCCAGCTCTAATGATGCATCTTGAAGTCCCCTACACAGGCAATCAAGGATTTGGATGTCACTTACACTTGAATATCAATTTCATTTCTTCATTTAGTTGCCATGGAGACAGGGTCTCACCACGCCGCGCTGACTCACTTAGTACTTACTGTGTGGAACAAACCGGCCTTGAACTCATGAAGATCTGCCTGCCACTTGTTGGAGTGCTGAGATCAAAGCCATTTTCCACCACATCCGGCTGGATAACTACGGCTGGATAACCACCCCCATCACAAGGCTCTGTGAAGTTGCCGGAGGACAACGGGTTCCAGATTCAAAGAAAACAGTCCAAGATGGGGCCGCCTAGGTCTGAGTCAGTAAATGGAGAGAGGGTTCTCCACCCACGCAGCTCGGTTATAGCCTTGTGTCCTCCAACCAAAGGCGCCATCTTCAGAGGGCGCCTTGGTGCCCAAGCTGCCGTTACTCTAACAATGAATGAGTGTCGGTTCTAAAAATAAAGTTAAAGTGTATGAATGGAAATACTATCATTTATATCATTATATCATTGATACCAGGGTACTAAACCCATTCACGTATTCCCAAAACGGCTCATCATGACCCGTGATCTCCAGCTACATTCCCCGTGAAAACATCCCGGATGTGGTAGCTAAGGATGGCTCACTCATCTACCGGACTTTCATCTCCCCAAAGCGTTTGCCACCCCACAAATTACTTCTGCTTATCCCGCCTGCTCCCTGGCATCGGCCACTAGAATCCAGATAGTTTCAGAGCGACATCTTTGGTTTCGCTCGTGGATGTCTTTCAGCTGGGCCAGGAGCTGGACCTAGCATACAGCTGCCCCACAAGTAGTCTCTGTAGGAAATCGTTTGTCAACGGGCATTGCTGGCCCTCTGCTTTCTGGAGCTCCAGCAGAGCCTCTGCTGCTGAGGCTGCCCCACTTTGGGGTGCACCTTTGTGCCACACAAAGGATGCAGAATCTACCCATGGGACATTCTTCCCCTTCAGTAAGTATATTTTTGCTGACACGTTGTGAGCCATGCCTGTTATTCCCCTGTTGAACCCCAAGTCTCCAGCCTACATACATTCCACAACTCCATACTTCCTCCTGGGGTATGCCTGATTTCAGGGGTTTGCCCTAGAACTATTTTAGAGTCTGCTGATTATACAAAACACGGCATGGGTCCCCAGTTACTCTCCCCCATTCTCGTTGCTATGCCAACCAGCAAAGCGTCTGCCACAGGACCACTTGAATTTCCTGGATCACAATGTTATTAGGATTCACTGTATTCTCCAAGCGGGAAGCTCTTGGCCCCAACACAGACCCACGTGTGCCTCCATCTTCCTTTCTTCTCCCCTTAAAAGTGCTTTGGAGGTTAACCAGCTACCCCCTGTAGCTCCTGCACTCCTCCAGGGGTCTTCTCAGAGGCTGATGTCCGTCGCCCATTCAAGGTGGGCAGCCTGACAAGAGCCCATTCTTGCTGGCTGATGTGGTGCGGCATCACCTGAAGCTGAGAACCAGAAGGACGTTGCCATATAATTTTCTGGTGCTTCTCAGTGAATGCAAGATGGCTTCATGACTCTGAGCTTCCAACACTTCACCAGTGATCCTTGGGTCAAGCTACCAGTGTGTGCCGGAGTCCATCTGTAGCTTGATTATAGTACTATCTCCTGCCTTCAACACTTAAGGACGACGTCTTGGTACAGTGTGTTTTCTGCTGTGTCCCCCACTCTCAGATACCCGCAGCAATGGCCACCATGCTGTCAGGTAATCTTCCAAGGGTGGCTTTTAAGACTGAGCAACAGCTAAGTTGCCTGTCACTGGTTGCTCTTGCCACCCACTGAGGGAGTTATGTATGCCCTTACTGCTGGCCTTAAACTGTGTCAGATAAAGAAAGACTGTTTCTCTTAGGAGGGGGACCATGCTGTCTCTGTGCCAGATTTCTTGCCTTACCCTCCTGTTGTTGCTGGAGAGTTGAAACCAGAGACTTCATTCTAGAAAGGCAGCAAAATCCTGACAGAGAGACTCAGAGAGCACATGGTTCCAAGGTGGGTTCCTCTGTCACTGTCCAGTTCTCAGTGACATGCTGAATAGTACCAGAAAACAAATAGCGGCTCATACCTTCCTGCTTCTCTGGGGAAGACATTCTCAAAGAAGCACAATAATAGTAACCACTGGGGGGAGGGGCACTGGATGCTAGTATGGGTGCATGGCACAGTGTTGTTAGTATCAAGGCAGACAGTGAGGAATCTGCAGAGACAACAAGATCCATTCTGCTTAATGTATGCAGGTATGAAGAAGATGTCCTGGTGATCCGTTATAGCCCTGTTCCTGTCTTCTAAGGAATACACAGTAGCCAAGAAGCGCCTGACAATACAGCGTACAGACAACGCTTCCCGGATAGAAACAGACAGAGCTGGGGCCTGGAGCCTGCCGACAATCTTCACACGTCCTTCAAGATGATAAGCAATCCGTGAGTGACTGTTCTCTTTTTTAATTGAGTATTTTATTTTATCTGCATGTATGCACATTTATATACAAGTGCATATGCACACGGATGCCAGAGGTTGACACCGGGTGTCTCCTCAACCTCTCCCCACCCCAGTATCACACTGCACCTGCCAGAAAGTTCCAAGAAACTTCCTGCTTCGGCCTTACCAGCGATGAGATTGCAGGCATGCACCCGTGTGCCTGGGTTTTCCATAGGTGCCAGGAAGCCAGGTCCCCCTCCTGGCATAGCAAACATTTTATAGACTGAGGCCTACACAAGTAACTATTCTTTATTCATATTCATTTGTATATCATTGGATTCCTGTGGGAGTTCCTCATGGGAGTTTATACAGATGAAAGCACGTTTTAAAATCAGACTGCTTCTATACACGGGAAACTGTTTATTGTTATATATATATATATATATATATATATGAAGAAGATATATATATTATATAGAATATATATTGTATATATAAAATATATATATATATGTGTGTGTATATATATATATATATATATATATATATATATGATGAAGAGAGGCTCAGAGAGTGTGTGTGTGTATGTGTGTGTATGTGTGTGTATGTGTGTGTGTGTATGCAGGTCCCTGTACTTTCCCCAGAGGATGTGCACACTCTTGGGCAGCCCCAAGAGGAGATTATTTGGTTTATGCAGCTTGACATTTATTAGTGCTATTGGTTGTTGAGATATGACTTGTTTCAGACAAGGCACTGGCAGTGACCCAATGCCATTCAGTGTAAAATGATTTGTGAGCCAGTGAGTTGTCTCAGCGAGTAAAGGTGCCTGCCTGCCACCAAGCCTGACAACCTGAGTTCGATCCCCAGGACCCACATGGTAGAAAGAGAGACCCGACTTCTACAGGCTATCTACTATCTTCTATATAAATAAATAAAGGTGATTTTTAAACATTAAAATAAAATAATTACTCTGCCAGTTTGGGACCAGCGATTTTACCAAGCGATTAAGCTGTGAGAAATTCCTCCAATAGTTTTCACAGAAACTTGAAAGGGGGTGAAATGTCATTCTCCATTTGGTGTCAAAGCTTTTGAAGTTCTGATCTCTCCATGGAGGTATTTAGCTACATCTGAGAGCTTTCTAAACCTTACAAAGGTATTGAGTGTCTTTACTCTGTAATCTAATGTTGAATTTATAATTAAATGATTATATTGTCTGCAATATAATTTTATGCAATAAAATAATAAAAATTATATTGTCTGCAATGAATTTTATGCAACAAAATTCAGCCATTCTATTTTTTAATGGGAATCCTATAATATGTTGAATAACAAAACAAAAAAATGTGAACACTGCACACGCATGTGCTGGGGCCAGTCAGCCGTGAGATGCTTGTGTACAGAGCTCACTTCATATTCCTTGGGGGTGCCAAGTTCAGGGGAGAACAGAAAGGGCATATGATATTCTTAGCTCCAGATCCCCCCTCACCACCACCCCCCCGCTCTTACCCCTTCCTCATCTGGCTAACCATCCTTGAAACTACTCTCCTCTCTTCCTGCCTGCACATTTCAGTTCATACATATAGTTATAGAGAAGCCAAGGCTGCCCAAATAAAAACCCAGTTTTTACTTCCCCATGTTTGCACAGCTAGAACTCTCTGCTGTAGGCTTTATGCAAATTAGGGGGAGCCGACTGAGGAGAACATGAACTCCAGTGTTAATTTAATCTAGGCCTTGCAGAATCTTAGAGTCTTGGCCTCTCAAGTAAGAAGATGGGCAAAGACTAAACTAAACCAATAAATAGCCAAGAGCCAACTGTTCATATAACTTTGTTTTAAACTATGTTAAGGAAAC
The DNA here is from genome assembly GCA_021653895.1 of Mastomys natalensis. Taxonomy (NCBI): domain Eukaryota; kingdom Metazoa; phylum Chordata; class Mammalia; order Rodentia; family Muridae; genus Mastomys; species Mastomys natalensis. Next base: position 275,785 of record JAJTUV010000803.1, read on the forward strand.
AAAATGAGAAGAAATGGTATGGAGGCTGGGGATGGAACCCAGATGCTAGACTGTGTAGGATTTGAGAAGGGCTGTGTTTTAATCGCCAGCAGCACATGACCAAGTACAGTGGCACACACCTATATTTCTAGCGCTTAGGACATCAGAAGTTCAAGGCCATCCTCAGCTACACAGGAAGTGGAGGGAGGGAGGGAGAGAGGAAGGGAAGGAGAGAGAGAGAGAACCCAAATTTAGAAAATAGAAAGTCAGAGTCTGTCAGAGAAGGATAGCAGGAGCTATCCTTTTTTTTGATAACAAACCTCCTCTCACTCCTAGGTACTCCTGTGTTGACACAAGGCCTGCCTGGAGTCAAAGGGGCCCCACTGGACAAGAAGTGGTTTCACTTCATGCGCACTCCCCGAGAGCCCTTCTCACTTGAGAAAGCAGAAGTTCATATATTAAAATAGATCGATTGTGTGTGTAAGAATAAGGCCATCAGCAAAGCGGCACTTCCTGTGCTAACACTAGTTTTACAGTCCGTGGCTAGCTCTCCCCAGTGTGGACTCTGCGGGCTCCTCTAGGTTAGCTTTTGAGAGGAGCATTTAGGAGTGCTTGATGAAGCACCTGGCATTGTCTACTGTAAATCCTGCACTGAATTCTCAAATTAATCCTCTGTGCCAGAAAGAAGAACCCCGAGAGGATCCTGGGGGCTGCACAACTCGCCTGGACCAGAGCACCTGCCGGTGCTGGGGGGCGGTGGGGCATAATGTGTGCTGCAACTGGACTTGGGATTGGACCGCTTTGAGAGAGCTGCCCAGGTCTCCTCCCCCTCCTCCCTCCTACCCCTCCTCCCTCCTCCCCCTCCTTTTCCTTCCACCTCCTCCCTCCTACCCCTCTTCCCTCCTCCTCCTCCTTTTCCTTCCCCCTCCTCCCCCTTCTTCCCCTCCTCCCTCCTCCTCCCCATTCTCCCTCCTCCTCCCTCCTACCCTCCTCTTCCTCCCCCTTTTCCTCCCTTCTCCCTCCTCCTCCCTCCTCCCCCTCCTCCCTCCTACCCCTCCTCCCTCCTACCCCTCCTTTTCCTTCCCCCTCCTCCCCCTTCTTCCCCTCCTCCCCCCTCCTCCCCTTCCTCCCCCTTCTTCCTTTCCTCCCTCCTCCTCCCCATTCTCCCTCCTCCTCCCTCCTACCCTCCTCTTCCTCCCCTTTTCTTCCCTTCTCCCTCGTCTCCCTCCTCCTCCATCCTCTCCTCCTCTTCCTCCTCCTCCTCTTCCTCCTCCTCTATTGCCTCTTAAAGACAGAGCACATAGTCGCTTTTCCATCAATTTAGTTTCCCCTCCTTTCCAATCAGGTGTAACACTAGAGAAATTAAAATTAAACTCTGGCCTAGAACCAGGGATGGAGTTGATAAAAGATGATAATCCAAGAGCCTGTTAGAAACACGGCATTTGCCGGGCGGTGGTGGCCCGGCACTTTAATCCCAGCACTTGGGAGGCAGAGGCAGGCGGATTTCTGAGTTCGAGGCCAGCCTGGTCTACAGAGTGAGTTCCAGGACAGCCAGGGCTATACAGAGAAACCCTGTCTCGAAAAACAAAAGAAAAAAGGAAACAAAGAAAAGAAACAGCATTTCAGGCTCCACCCCAGACCTACGGAACCCGAACTTTCCTTTCAGCAAGATTGCTTGAGTTTGCCAGTACACAACAATTCCAGGAGCCCCGGGGAAAGAAAACTTTAAAAGAACCTAGTTTTGGGGGGCGGGGCGGGGTGCGGGGTGCGGGGGTTGTTCCCCCCCATTGAGGTGCTGGTGTGAAGTTTGGGGTTACAGTGCCACCTTGTGGTAATGTCAGTAGTTACACTTGCTCTCCGAGGAGGATGAACTACCAGAACAACTCAGTCAGTACATTCATCTTTGAAGGGAAGAAATAGTCAAAGAGGAAAAAAATGAGCAGTGCTCAGAGGTCTACCATTGCGGCCTCTTTCCACACAGTGTCCATCGGAAAGATACGGTTCCTCTTACAAGGATGCTTCTCCCCTAATTCAGAAGAACTGCCAAAGGACGTAGGTGTTTTCTGCATCAGAGGGGGTAGCACACATCCAGGAATTTCTTCCCATTCACACTTTCATGTTTCTAAAACTGTTATATCCTAGAGGGATAAAAGATCACCAGGTCTACTGAATGAGTTCCAGGACAGCCAGGGCTACACAGTGGGACTCTGTCACAACAAATAGACAAGTAGATGAGGCAGATAATCTTTTAAACTATAATCTGCAGACGCTTATCTGACAATAACTTCTTGTATACCATCTATTGTTTGGGAAGATCTATATTAACAAGAAACTATAACAGGTTGAACATCTATCATTTGAAATCCTGAAATCTGAAATGCTCCAGAATTATTATTTTTTTTCCTAAAATAAACTCTTACTCTGTAGCCCAGGCTATCCTATCTTCCCCAGCCTCCTGTGTATCGGGGTTACAGATGTGAGCCACCACTTCTGGTAAAATCTGAAACCCTGAATATTAATATGATGTTCAAAATAGAGAAATCTGCTTCTGACAGCATGCCAAAAATATAAATAGGGGTAGAGTGCTTGGCCACCATTTGTATGGTCATAAGTTTGACACCCCCCCAACACCACAAATAATAATAATAAAAGCAATAATAATAAATAAAATATTGAATAAAGTTCCCTTAAGGCCATGAGTATAGGACGCATTTAAAACTCAGTTCCACACTTCTTGTTGCTGTGACAAAAACTACAGTCGAGAGATGGTCCATCATGGTGGGGCGTCAAGAGACAGCAGGAGTGTCGCAGCTGGTCACATTGCATGAACAGTCAAAAAGCAAAGAACAGGCCAGCAGAGTAGCTTACTGGGTACTGGCACTTGCCAGGCAAGCCTGGAGACCTGAATTCCACACCCCAAGACCACACTAAAGTGCAGAACGAGAGAGCCAACTCCACAGTGTTATCTTCTCAGCTACACATGCGTGTCACAGCACATCTATCACACACACACAAGGCACACACACAAATGCACACATACAATGTACACACACAAATGCACACACACACACATAATGCACACCAATGCTCACACACATTTCTGCCATCTGAATTACATGATGTATTTAAGAGAGAAAGAAAGGGTCTAATCTACCCTACAGTGAAGATACGGTCCATCATGGTGAGAGAATAGAGGCAGCAGGAGCTTGAAGCATCTGGTCACATTGCATCAACAGTCAAAAAGCAAGGAATAGGCCAGTGAGATAGCTCTTTATACAGCATGCAAACACACACATATCATGCACACACATACCATGCACACACACGTCTTGCACATACATACTGTGAACACACTTAGCATACACACACATACATGCACACACATGATATGCACACATACACAAACACACATATCATACATACATCATGCATACTGACATTGTGCATACACACATCATGTACATACACATATCATGCACACACACACACACATACACACACCCTCCACACACGCAGTATTTACATTTTTGTAACAGGAAGCAAAGAACAGTGAATGCCAGTGCCCACCCACCATTAAAGTGGGTCTTCCCACATTGCTTACTATAATTGCCATAATCCTCCAGGAGCATGTCCTGAGGTCCCTTTCCTGGGTCCTGTCATCACATGAAGCAGAAACACAGACAGTCTGTGTTTAGATTTCCAAACTCTGAAAGAAAATCTGAAAGTTAAGAAGCACTTCTGGTCTCAAGCACTCTGGATAAGGGATACTCAATGCGTGTTCTAGATCTAATTCTTGAAAGTGCATGATTTACGCTCGTACCTTGAAAAGCCTGTTATAGGTGGAATCCACAGCCAGTTTCTCTCTCTTCCGCTGACCTATGCACTTCAAGAAGGCTAATTTTCCCAAAACATAGCTCTGTTGTACATCTGCCCATAGCTGAAAGAGGCTGTGTTGATTGGGAAGTATCGCCTAGCTTTCTTGTCACTAAGCCCTTTGTGCTCCTTAAGCTGTGGCGAGCCTCTTTCTCTTGTCCTCTTGGCTGACCATAAAGAATGACGGATATAAGAAGGCCACCTAGTGGCTATGCTGACCCTCCTGGGAAACCTGGAGAGGAGAATTAGGGCCCACTTAGCCCAGGAAGACAGCTCCAGTAAGTAACAAAGTTGGGCAGCCTCTTGGCCAGCAGTGTCTTAGCTGTGACTGGTTCACAGGGTGGTGCTCTCCTCTGCAGGATCTCCCTTCCCACCCAGCCCCAAGTGCACCTGAGAAAGAGCAGGGTCAAAAGGAACTGGCATGCATTGTGGCAGTTGTTGAGTTGTTGTTTCTGGCAGCTTAGAATCAAGTCTGTCTTAGAGGGGACAGGGACAGTAGCAGAGTGGTACTTGCTTAGTGGGTATGAGGTGCTGAGTTTGATATCTAGTCCTGAAACAAAGAGAACTCAAACCAACCAACCAACCAACCAACCAACCAAATTCCAGCCATTCTCTATGAGGCATTGTTTCTTCCTGAGGGATGAAGTAGAGAAGACAGCCTTGAGCCTGTGCTCTCTAAGTTATTGGATAGAGATGCTCCCAACTTTCTTTCCCTCCCTCCTCCCTCCCTCCCTCCCTCCCTCCCTCCCTCCCTCCCTTCCCTCCCCCCTCCCCCCCTCCCCCCTCCCTCCCTTCTCCCTCCCTTCTCCCTCCCTTCTCCCTCCCTCCCTCCCTCCCTCCCTCCTTCCCTCCCCTCCCTCCCTCCTTCCTTCCTTCCTTCCTTCCTTCCTTCTTTCCAGGGCCCCACTTCTGTAGTGACAGAATTATTTTCTAGGGTGGAGATATAGCTCAGTGGTCACTTGACCAGCTTGGTTTGATCCTCACCAAAGAAAAAGGAACTATTTGGCTTTAGAATCAGTGACCCTTTGATCCTATCTGCTTCCCACCTGTTTCTCGGCCTCTGCCCTTTTATTTGTTCTTTAAGTAATCAATGTCTTTCTTCCTTTCCTGTTGTATTGGATACTTTTATGTCAACTTGACACAAACTATAGTCAAATGAGAGGAGAGAACCTCAATTGAGAAAGTGCCTTCAGAACAGTGGACTGTAATCAGGCAAGCCTGTAGGACATTTTTTTTTTTAAATTAGTGATTGGTGGGTGGTGGGCAGCCCATGGTGAATGAGGACGTCCCTGGGCTGGTGGTCCTGGGTTCTATAAGAAAGCAGGCGGAGAAAGCCATGGTGAGCAAGTCAGTAAACAGCGCTCTGTATCAGTTCCCACCCTGCTTTGGTGATAAAGCAAGATGTGGAAGCATAAGCTGAATACAGCCTTTCCTCCCCAAGTTACTTTGGTCATGGTGTTTGACCACAGCCATAGTGACCCTAAGACACACCTATCTTCAACCTCAGCTTCTCCAGGCATGCACACGAGGACACAATCACACATACCCCAAGCATCACACACACGAGTTTTTAAAATTGTAATTTTCTTCTTAAATTTTATATACATCTCTTTGTAGGCTTATCCCTAGACATCTTCTTTTTATGCTATGATCACAGACATAAATGCAGTCTTTTAAAATTTTTTTGGATTTGAAGTTTTCATTGCTGTCTGTGTAAGGAATAGCATCAATGTTTGAATGTCATAAATCTCTCAGGGAATTATCCTGCTGTAGCGCAGCAGCTCACATTGACATAGTCTTCAGCCACAGATCCTGCAGCCAGCATTTGGTATGGACGGAAGGCATTCTCTTTCACAGTCGCTCTGTGAAGATGTTATTACTGTAACCATCTATGGCTAAGGCATCTGGAGACTCCAGAAGTGCACAGAGGTTAAGTCAATTATTCAAGGTCATAAATGGTAGAGCCAGGATTAGAACTCACTGTATATTGGTAAGGCCCCTAGACAATGATGTCATACTTTCCTCTTATACTTGCCCAGCTCCTCCACACTTCCAATGAGTTGCCTGTCTACTTTTTGTTCTTGTTGTCCTTCTCCTCCTCCTCCTCCCCCTCGTCCCTCCTCCTCCTCCTCCTCCTCCTCCTCCTCCTCCTCCTCCTCCTCCTTCTTAAACATCAATAACAAATACTTTCCACATGAGCTAGCCACCAGCTAGCCATCAGATGGCTAATACAGAGCTTTGTGGGGAGTGAGCCTGTGTGTTGGGAGGGGAAACTCAGAAGAGGAGCATTCTGCAAGCGAATGGAATCCACCAAGCCCTTGGGATTGCTGGTGTACTGCCCGGGGAGCCAGGAATTTCATACATTTCAGCCCTTGCCAAGTCAGGGCATCCTCAGCTGGGGCCTGCAAGCTGCAGGGAGGCCTGAAAGGGACAGAGCCCTGCCAAGCCCAACAGAGTGTCAAATAACAGGCCTGTTCTTTCCCCACCTCCACCCCCAGACTTGGGTCTAATCAAAGGGCCATTCAAGCCCCTCCCTTTCACTCACAGAGGCCACAGAGGCTTAATGCCCCAGGGGCTGAGCCGAAGCAATCCCACGGGCTCCTGCTTCCAACAGGCTTGAGTGTGAGACCACAGTATGCTTGGCTCTCATTTTACACACATTACTTTTTGAGAAAGAAGGAATTGGAAGAATGAAAGGGAGAGGTTTTGAGAAACGGCAGAATTCTTTCTTCAGCCTGGAGAATGAGGCTAATAAGTGGAAAAATACAACTGCTTCTCTGTGAAGGGCCTTTGGGAAGGTTACCGAGCCAGGGTAATTAAAAACAAATTAAAAGCTTATATCATGTATTCAGTCCCCTTGCATCTCTCAGTCTGTAAGAAACGAATGGATTTCAGGGAACAGAGCCTGGGAGAACAGAGCCTCCTTAACGGGGTGACTTAAGAAAGGAAGGGACACCTGCCATGCTTTCTCTTGGCATCCCAGTTTGCTTACGTGTTTGGAAGGAAAGCATTCTGGTGCCCTGCATGGTGTCCACGCAGGTTTGGGTGGTCCTGCGTGATTCACTTGAATTTCCCAGGCTGTGTCTCCTTTCTGTAAAGAGCTGGTGGAGTTTGCCCCGAGGTATCCACCAGTGCTTTCTGAGCCAATAGAACGGTTATGAGTGGGCGAGCTCTTCTCCCAGGCTTGCTTCTTTTGACTCTGCCTTTTCAGCACAAGCCCAGCTGAGCAGTGAATTCTAACAAGTCTGTCCCGAGATACGACACCTCTCTTGACAATTCCTAGTGGCTACCCTGTATGGATTCAGAGTTCATTCCTGAACCAAACATGAGTTACCGTGATGCAGAGACACGGATCCCATCGCTCCAAATATCATCTTCTGCCATGGGAGGAGTCACATGAGATTTTATTAGTTACGGAGCAAACACCATCCTGAATCAAGGCATCTACCAAGTACACTGGTACACCTCTGCAATAAGTTTCCGATGCTATCGGATGGCTTTCTTAGCGTTTGGTTTGATGAAGCTAGTGGTCTGCTAGTAATAGGGTCCAAAGGTTATACTCGAGACTTCAAGGGGACTGTCGGCAAGTCAAATACAGAGGTAAGCAACAAGTAACTACTAAGCTGACTAAAAGTAATCCAAACTAATGCGGTTAGGATCAAGTCTAACTCTCCACGGCTATAATGTTCTCTTCAGCATTCGGCCCTATGGCATATTAAACACTGACACGCGTCCCTTTATTTTACCCTGGGAGCTTTCCCTGACAAAGCCCCATCTCTTCTCAACTGGCTCAACCCCGTGGCCACCATGTAGGGTGTGTGAAAGTTTCCCTGCAGCACGTGGTCTCTCTCAAGAACGCCAGTGAAAACCGGAAGAGCCTATGTGGCTGGTCAGTACCCCAGGGTCTGCACCAGGCTGTGGACAGGAGGCCAGGGTGGGAGCCGCAGCCCACACACGTCCATGGGCGTTCTCACAGACACGCGTGACATGCTCCTCCCAGCTCTGCATCAGTCCCCGAAGACCAGCCTGTGCTCTAGATCTGGGCTTGCTCCTTTCCCACGTTGCCGTTGCCGGAAGCACCTTAGCTCTTAGTGCATCTCCAAAATGGAACTGTTAGCTTTTGTGCTCATGGAAAAAAACCCATTCTTTCTCTCATCTTGCGGTCAGGAGTCATGGCTTTTCACTACAAACCCAGGAGCTAGCAAAATCTCTGCTCTTCAGTAGTGATGGGGTTTTCCCAAAAATGGGAATCGGTGATCTTTTCAGTTTCACGTCTTCCTCTTGCTTTCCACCCCCCACCATGAAGCAGTATTGCTTTTTTTTTTTTTTTCCTGTGCTGAGAACCGAAGCGGGGGAGGGCAGAAACCACGAGGGCCTCAATAGTGAGATCATTGCCAAATGTTTGACTCCTGCAGCTAACTTATAAAAAAAAAAAGTCCTGGCTTCTGCCTGCTGCTCTCCCTGAAGTCTGTCACCAAGCTGTAAGGAAGCAGAAACTGGCTTGCTACACTTCATTGTGGCAGGGTGTGTGACTATGTGGTGTGGTGTGTGTGCATTTGTGTTAAGTGTAGCATGTGTGTGAGAGTGTATGGAAGAGTGAGTTTGGGCATGCTTGTGTGAATGGGTTGTGTTGTGTGTAGTGTGTGTAAATGTTGTAAATTGTTCATTTGTGAGTTTCTGTGAGAATTGTGTTTGTGTGTGTATGCACACGTGAGTGTGCGAGTATGCATGTGCTTTTGTGTGAGAATATATTATTGGGTGAGTGTGTTGGCGTGTAAGTGTATTTGTGTTAGTGAGTTGTGGAGTGTATGCTTTTGTGAGAATGTTTGTGGAGGTGGGGGTGTAAGTATTTGCTGAGAGTGTGTGCCTTTATGTTTGTATGTATATAGTTTGTTGTGCCGTATGTGTAGTTTGTGTATGTGTTGAATGGAAGTAATGACGGATGGACTGTTCCTGAGGGTGGTCTTGCTCAGCTGTTTCTTTGAGATACTCTCATTGCTAGATTCTTTGTGTCTTTTACTCTAGAGCAGTGGTTCTCAACTTTCCTCATGCTGCAACCCTTTAATACAGCTCCTCATGTTGTGGTGACCCCCAACTATGAGGTGGTGGACCATCGAGCTAAGGCTTGAAGCTCTGGGGGCCCTGAAGGGACAGTAGGAGCTTCACCTGCTCCCAGAACCAGGCCCCTGTCATGTAGCCACAGCTCCCCATAGAGACAATTGTGGACATCAGTCACGTTAGGGGCAGCGCCCACAAGTCCCTCCTCATGTAGATGAGACATCTCAGGTCAAACCAATAGGAAGCGCCTGCTGTCAGACCCAGCCCACCCCAAATCAGATAAGATCCTATCCAGAAGGAATAAAGGTGTGTGAGAATTACTCCATCCTCTGAGCGCACCTGTCACAAGAGCTAACACTGCCTGGGAAGAGAATGCTCTTCAAAGCACTTCGCCATCAGAAGCTCCTCTGCATGCACTTCCCTCACCAGCCAGCTCAGAAGGTGCAACCAGTGCAGCATCTCAGAGCAGCAGTGGCACCGGAGTTACAGCTGCAACGAGACAGTGGAAGCACTTCCCCCTCCCTGCTCCTGCCTTTTCCCCTTCGCTGGAACCCTCCCACTGGGCGGGGACCAGAGATCTCGGCGGATAGCCTCCAGTACACAGACCGACACCCAACCATAAAATTATTTTGTTGCTACTTCATAACTGTAATTTTGCTACTGTTATGAATTGTATCTACAGATGAATTTCTAGAACTCATATAAAATGTAAATATCTGATACTCAGGATAGCTAATAGGCAACCCCCCCCCAGGGGTCAGGACCCACAAGTTGAGAACCACTGCTCTAGACAGTTTCCCTGTTCTGTTTTCTCGGATCCTCCCTGGTTGGGGAGATGTGGACCACCCAGAATTGAGACAGGCATGGAGGGCAGAGAGGAGATCCAGACCTCAAGGTGCAGAGTTCCAGTTGATCCCCAACTGTGGGAGGCACGGAGGTCCTTGTGCTCCCAGATAAACACTAGAGAATGTTAAACATGGAGGCTTGCTCCTTCAAAGAGCAAGCTATATAACCTGTTATCCACTCAGAAGGCTGGGAGCAGATGTGTTTAATAGCTTGGTGGCTTATTTCACTATCTATGTGGCCAAGAACACACTGGATCTTCCATAAGACCCTTGTGAGCCTGCCAATCTAAGGAACTTATCTTTATGGAAGGTGTCACATGCACTCAATCTATAGGACTCATCTTTATGGAAGATGTCACGTGGACTCTATAAAGACTTGCAGTGTAGTCCTGTCTTAAGTAACAGGACTGACCTAATTGACACCAGGATGGTTTTCACCAAATTCTACTGTGCTAAAATGGACCTAAAATAAACCACTCAAGGTCAGACACCTGAAGTTTGAACCTACACTGGCTCTTTAGTCATGTTGAACGGAACTGCCTTCTTGCCTCCCGTGAGTTGTTACTCTGCTGATTGTGGCGGTCACAGAGACTCTGTACCCAACTGTATGCACTCCGTCCTGAAGTCCATAAAGCCAGCCTTTCTGGCCTACCCTCTTAGAAAGTGTACTTCTGGGATCCGAGGATTGAAGTCAGGGGTAGTAGGTCACATGTCTGACCTCAGTGGCTTTTCATAGCTGTGTAGGGAGATTCCACAACCCCTTTCTGGTATCTTGACTCTACACCTAGAACCACATGGCTAAAGCTGCCAAGTTCTGTTGCTTGATGGGTCTTGAACTTTGCCCGTTAGTTCAAGTACATTTACACCAGGTTTCTGTGCTTGATGTTCCCATTATGGCTTAGGCTTTCCTTATTTCCTTTTCAGAAGTTGGAAGCTGAGCTGGGTGAGGTCTCACTCTGAGGTCACCACTCCCTTTATTCCATTTAACATCAGGTTTTACTTTAAACTTTTTATCTCCTTGAGCACTGGACTTTGCTCCATTACACTTCCTGGTGTTCCTTTTCTCCTTAAACTGGATATTTTGTATTCTCTTTAATTTTTCCTTTTCATTATAGCTCTGCATAAGATTGATTACTAATAAACCACAGGACTCAGTCAACCCGAGGCTGTCTTGGAATCTCCTCTGCCAACGTCACCGCAGTAGAGTCTCTACACAAGCTGCTAATAGTCTTTCCCTTGGAAGCCTCTTACGCTGGGCACACATTGCTCTCAGCCCTACTGTTTCCCAGGCTTCTACCAGCATGGCTGTGATGGCTACTCTTGGCTGTCAACTTGACCACATCTGGAACTAACTATAATACAGAAATGGAGGGCACACCTGTGAGAGATTATTTTTGCTTGGTTTGAAGCAGGCAAACCTACATATAGTCCAGAACTTTGAGGTAGGAAGACACATGACTTTTGATCCAGATCTTGAGACAGGAAGACACACATCTTCGATTTGGATCTTGAGGAGGGAAGACACACCTTCCATTTGGGCCACACCTTCTGCTGGAAACCTATATAAGGACATGAAGAAGAAAATTTTTGCTCTTTGCTTGGTGGTCCACATCTTTGCTCTATCCATTCCTTCACTGGCATTGGAGCCTACTTGTGGAGATTCCAGCTTAGACTAAAGACCAGCTCCTATTGTGTAAGCAAGTCCAGTCCATCTTCCATCACCTATAAGCACACATTCCATCAGTCTTGTTTTCCTGAAGAGCACTACTGCTGAGAGACAGATTGTATACGGTGGGTGATATGTGCTAGGCTTGCACGATAAGAGGGTTAATGGTCCCACAGTGTCTGGAGAGTCACATGGTTTACAAGCTGCTCATCCCAAGAACCTGGAGCCTTCAAACAAGAGGAAGCAGATATGTAAGTAGCCTAAGCCCAAAATATGTGGCTTCAACACAGTTATCCATCCACTGTTACACTGTGTGTATGGACATATTTAATAGAAAACAAGAGATAGTGGCCGTTTCTACCACAGTCTAATCGATGACCTAGACAAGCAGTCACTCAATGCTTCTGTGCCTTAGTCTCCCCATTCATTTAAACACCTGCACCGCTGCATCAATAAAACAAAAAGAAAATGAGCCAAAGGCTATAATTGTGCTTGACATGCTGAAACACTTAACGACTGGCAATGTCTCCTGTCAACTGTGTAGTGCTTCCAACTTGTCTCTCAAAAAGTTCTTGTTGTTTATAAGAATTCAGCCAAATTGAATAGGTGAAACTGTGGTCTACCCAGGTCTGCTGTATGCCACCACACACTAAGGACTGGGTTGCCTAGATACAAAGGCAGGCCCTGGCTTATAAGTTGGGAAAGATTGACTTTCTTCAGTATTTCAAGAGGTAACTTATGAAAACTAAGCCCATGAGATACAGATATATTAAATAAAACTATCATTTTTTTCCCCCTCTTATACCAAGAAACAGAGTTAAGTACTTGGATCTTTGCATTCTGGGAAGCAAGTAGGTCTTTAGGTCAGTGGGTCTTATGAAATGAATACATTCCTGGGGACTGCCTACCGGATTCAAAGCCACTTTTCTTATATTAATAAATTTAAAGTATTGAGTAAATGTTTCAGAGCTCATAAATCTCCACTTACTGGCACAGAACTGTCTTTTAGTGGCACTTTTCATTTCTTTGGTATGATTGCTCATGTTGTGCATAAATTGATCTGCTAAGCTCTAAGCATATCACATTATGATGGCTGTTATGTCTTCCGAACCTTTTTATGACATCTAATGTCTGAGATAAACGCATTGCTTCTGGTGATTTTCTGCACAACTTGTTATAAATGGTCACATGACATAGTTTTGTAATATAAAAAGTTATTTTAGATTCTAATAACAGCGCAGTTGTCTGGAAGTTCTGAGCTGAGTGAACAGCTGCACAGCCCGTGGAATGGATTTTTGTCCTAGAACTGAAGTGACACAGTTTACAAATCATTTGTCTGGGAGGCTTTGAAACTAAGCAGTTCTGGGTGTTTTATAACTTAGACAATTGCAGCTTCTCATGAGACTTTGTAAGCATTCTGCCTTGCACAATTTCAAATATAACAGCACACCGACTAACAACTGGCTGCATCCCGAGAATGTCCGCCATTGTGTGAACATGCTTACACAAAATTTTAACTACTAAGTGATTCAACCACATGGAATTCACCATCATATATGTGGCCTGCCATTGGCTGGAATATTATCAGTTGGTACATGAATGTGCATATAATGTAGATTCACCTATAACGTCACTGGATTTCACTGGCAGATTATTGTCCTTGGGTCTTCTCTTCTTTTTGTTTTTGTTTTGTTTTGTTTTTTGAGACTACACAGCTTTTGCTATCCTGGAACTTGCTCTGTAGACCAGGCTGGCCTCCAACTCAGAGACTGACTTGCCCCTGCCCCTGCCCCTGCCCCTGCCCCTGCCCCTGCCCCTGCCCCTGCCCCTGCCCCTGCCCCTGCCCCTGCCCCTGCCCCTGCCTCCTAAGTGCTGAGATTAAAGGTGCAAGCCACTACTGCCCAGCTGGGTCTTTTCCTTTTCAAAGAAGGTCCTTACCTTTGGAGGTCTGCATCTAGTTCAGTAGCTTACTTTGTCATTTTGTCTTGTTACCTTCTATTTAAGTGTAACTTATTGGGACTGTTACCAAGTTGCCAGTTACCAGGGTGATTCTGAAGATGAGGGTATCAACCACTTAACTGAGTTAGAACAAAAGAAACTCCTGAAGGGCCACCCAGTTCCTGCACATATTATTGTATTCAGTTCACAGAAATTCTATGAAATAGAAATTACTACTCCGTGGAGAAACTAGGACTCATGAAAGTTTAAGCAATACAACCAAGGCCAGACAGCTGGTAAGCTTCACATTGAGATCCCTGTACATGACCATGTTTACAGCACATAGGAAGCTGAGGCAGAAACATCTGAAGTTCCAAAGGAGCCTGGGAATATAGCAAGGTTCTGCTTCCAGGGGTGGGGGTGGGGGATTCAGGTGTGAGATGACTTCAAATCAAGACTACCATACTCTTTATTCCTAGAAATAAATAGACCAGAGATGAGAGCTTTAAAATGTTGTAGAATAGTATATGACACAGTAGTCAATTAATAGATTATTGTGACTGCTGTCATGTCTATGTCTAAAATGGATATGCATATCGCATATTCTTCAAAGTGGGTAAAATAACCAATTCCCACTAGACACAGCTGGACATGGAGCGTCAGGATTTGACTTCCAGCAGCTTGTCCGAACTACCAATAAGGATCTATCCTGGGCTTGTGCTCTGTTCTTGAATCTCGCTACTTTCTGATCAGTTGCTGATGGACTTCCTTGAACACAAATAACTTGCTCTCTTTTCCTGGGCTTAGGGTTTCATTCTATTTTGCAGCCTCTCTTGCAGCTATGTCCCCTGGAAAGTACTGGCTAAGTTGCTAAGTTCCAGGCAAAGGGTGATGGTAAGCTATGTGCCATGCCTGTGTCTGATCTGCAGAGATCTCTTCTTGTTGCCATCTTGAAGCAGATCAGGGATTTCTACCATAGGTGTCATGGGAGAGAGAAACAGATTCTGATGGTTGGAGCAGTGTTTACCACAGCTTTGTCCTTGCTGCTTTTCCAAGTAACTATAGTGAAACGCTGAGGTCAGTCGTGCTGGTTTAAATCTTGGCTCTACTACTCACTGCAGGCCCCTTAGCGTCTCTCAGAGCAGTCTTCTGATCTGTGGACTAATCGTGCTGACTTCACAAAGGGACATAAAGTTGGAACCATAGAGAGGGATGCCTCCCCAAAGTGCCGTCAGTTTTGTGTTACCATAGCAATCATCTGGGATGGCTACTTACAAAGAGAAAAGGTTCACTTGGCTCCTCGCTTTTGAGGTTCTGCTCCGTCAAAAGCTCTGACCTGATGGTAAGGTAGAGAAGGGAAAAGACTGGGAAAACTCACAATGATGTGAAAACTCCCACTAGGTCCTACTTCTTAAAGTCCCTATCACTTCCCAATAATCCCACAGGCTGAAGATCGAGCCTTTAACCCACAGACTCCTGGGGGAGCCATATCCAATCCACAGCAATGGAGTTAGACTTTTAAAAACCACCCGAGTGGCTTCCACAGTGACTTTCTACCTGACTGACCTTCTCTGAGATTATTTTGTCTGCCATGAGACCCTTCAGCAGTACCGCCAAAGCCTCCTCGGCTCAGAACACTAACCCTGTTCTTGGGCCACCCTAGAGTGCTAATTGCCAGGAGTCTGTCTCTCTCTCTCTCTCTCTCTCCTCTCTCTCTCCAGAAGGCAAACAGGCAGCAGATATCATGTCATGTGCTCTATCTCTCTGGAATCCTTCAACTGGGAAGAACATCCCAGTCCCTGGCTGTGATGGTCGGTGTTCACTGTCCTGGTGACAGCGTCTGGAATCGCCTGGGAAGTTGATTCACCCCTGGGGGCATGCCTATGGAGGGTTAATTGATTACATTGATTGGTGCGAAGAAAGGCCCATTTTCTAACTGCAGACAAAACACCTCCCAGGTCTGGATTTTGAACTGTGTACATGGAATAGAGCAGCAGCCTGTTCGGTCCCTCTGCTTTCCTGATTTGTGGATGTGATGCGAGCTGATGCTTTCCTGACTCCTGCTTTCTTCAACAGAACCCTTGAACAGTGAGCAGAAATAAGCCCTTCTTCCCTTAATGGCTTTGGTCCCACAGTAGCAGCAAAGCAACTAAGAGGCAGGCTCACAGTTCTCCCCTTCTTTCCTTCATCACCCATCTGTCCATTTATTCCTTTATTCATGCCCATCTGTTCTGTCCGTCCATCCATGTCCCCATACAGTCAATACTTACCACATGCCAATTGTTGTCAGGTACTGAGCTAAGGTCTGGACGGACAGAAACAGGAAGAAAAGGCCTCTCCCCACTCTCTCATGAAGCTCTCACCCCCACAAGTGTAAGTCGAGAGGGTGGCCAGTGCTCTGGTGGGCGTGTGGGGTAGAGTTCCAGCTTGAGGAATGTCAGAGAAGTGTTGCAGGCTTAGAAACGGCCTGGCACAAACTGTACATCCAAGTACAGTTTTTCCATCCTAAATGCTCAAAAGCTGTTCCTGCCACACCATCACCGTGCCAAAATCTACCTTTTAGGTTTTCCTGCCTGCTGCATTGTTTAGATACAATGTAGGCCTGCTCTGCTGTCTGGTGAAGCTTGTATCAGAGCACAGTGATCGGGTTTCCCTCAACTACCGAGGAACTCGGTATACCTTACCTCTCTTCTATGTCTACTTCCCTTCCCACAACCACCAAAATTTGACCCAAATGGTCACAAATATCTATAAGGCATCCTGGCTATTCTAAGCATACTTCATTCACAGATGTATACATAGGTGCATAGGTACCTTAAAATGGAATCTGAGTATGTACCTGTTTGCAGACATGTGTGTCCTGTGTATGTAAGTCCTGTTATGTATGTGAATGTGCACCTGTATAATCTCCAGTTTTCTGAGAATCCCAATTGTTTGCTTGAGATTAGCTGTTGCTTCCTCAGAAACAAAGCCACAGCCAGCTTTCCAATCTCAGAAATAAAAGACCGTTCACATCTTATCTTGCCATCAGAGACAAAGCTGAGACACGGAGCAAATGCTAGAAGCACCTGAATGATGTGAGATGTATTCTACCTTTGAGAAAGCTTCTTCTTTGCTAGCAAGAGCACGAATGATTTCCTCCGTCCCTTTCAAATGACAGTAAGGCTCTGTGATCCACGCCAAAGCAGGAGTGGTTCACAGCTGAGCAGTGAGTCACTAGATGTTTGCTGATGGATGATATTATTTGCGAGCTGTTATCTCCGCCGTAGCCCTGTAGGCGGCATCTCCCTATTGATGACTCCTAAATGTTAGAATTCCTCGTGGCCATGAGAGTGACCCGTGGGGTGCAGACAGGGAAGAAATATTTCTTTTAGATGTTGCTAGTCAAAAAAAAATATGATGATGCCATTCATAATAGCAACCATCAATGCACACTTGGGAGGCACACTCATCTCTGTGTGTCGAGTATTCTTCTTAGTATTGATACAACCTTTCCTCTAGTGTTTGTGACAGTCTTTCATTTTCATCTTGCAAGTGTTCTGAGAGGTAGGCTCTAACTTTCATCCCAGTCTTTCAAATGAGGATGATAAAGCACAGAGAGATTCAGTCACCCAATGTCACCAGGAACCAGGATTTGATGTGGGACAGCCTGGCTCTCACTTCCTGGTTTTTCCTCACTAAGCTTCACTGCCATTACAGCACTGACATTTACCAAGCCATCAGACCTGGGAAGGACAGGAGAGGAGACATGGAGAAGGGGAGGGAGGCCTTTCAGTCTCAGCTCTTGCTAGAGGCCTTGTTTCTTCCTGGGTCTCCAGCAGAGGGCACCCATGGCTTAAATTATGTGGGTCCTCACTTGAGGGAAAAAAAAACCCAGATCCTAAACCTTTGTCCATTAGTCTTGATATAGTAGAGTGTATTAATTGGAGGAAAGAACTAGTACGTGGGAAAAAGTAAGCAGAACAGTTTCAGAACAGTTCTTGGAGGATTTGCAAAGGACATTGGTAACAAAGAGCCTAATAAACCAGGCTTACTGCTGGACACTACAGTGAGAAATCCTGCTCACCATTGACTTTCAGACCCTTGACAGTCTAGAGTGAAGCCCTTGTTTTGTAAAGTTTGGTGGTGGGGGGTGGTTTCAGCCTATCCATACCTGTGTGCTGGGGAGTTTTCTGTCTAGGGGTATTTGTCACATCCTTTGAGGAAATTACCTCAGAGGGATGATCTAGGAAGGCCACACCTATATATCTATACTAGAGGTCACATGCAGAACTGCCCCTTGCATAGAGTGAGGGTTCTTTGCATGTCTTTATCCTTGCAGTACACATGGTTAACAATGAGTGTGATCTACTTTTATTTTATGCTCATTGGCCTGTATGTATGTCTGTGTTCCAGATCTCTTAGAACTGGAGTTACAGTTGTGAGCTACCACATGGGTGCCGGGAATTGAACCATAGTCCCCTGGAAGAACTATGAGTGCTCCTAACCATTGAGCCATCTCTCCAGCTCTCTCTTTTTGGTTTTTCAAGACAGAGTGTCTCTGTTTAGTCTTGGAACTCTGGACTGAGCTGACCTGAACTCAGAAATCAAACTGCTTCTGTCTCCCAAGTACCAGGATTAAAGGCTTGTGTCACTTGGAAGCTTTTAGGCAAACGGCCAAGTTTTTTCTGATTATACAAAAGTTTTTCGAACCTTCTACACCTAGTCCTGTTGCTCTAAGGAGTCCTGATATTTTGGGGGGCCCTCAGCAGTCTCTCTGTTAAGTTTACTTGTATCCTATGAAGCCCGTATATGAAAGTCATGAGGTTTGTTGTAAGATGGTTATGTCCTGAATGGGTGGGGCCAGTGCCCTGCCTCTTCTTGTTGGAAGAACCACAGCTAGGTGATCCCCGTGACCAGAGGCAGACATCTCACCAGATACCAGATCTGTTAGTGCCTGGGTCTTGAACTTCCAAATTCCCAACCTCTCAACAACATATTTCTGTTGTTTGTAAAGAGTCTAAGTTTGTGACATTTTATTGCAGCAGACAAAATAGATAAAGATACCTCCAAAGGGACCCCTTTTCTGTGTGTCCTGTGACATAAGAAAGTAGACTCAATGTTAACTCAGAGGGAAATGTCCTGCTGGCAATCTCCAGCCAGGGACTAGGTACAGAACCTAGTTCTTCCTCTTGTGGGCTCCTCAGCAGCCCCTGAGCAGCTGGCTTCCTGGCTCTGGACCACAGCTTCCTCACAAGTGAAATGAAAACAGTGTGCTTCACCCTCAACATGATCCACAAATAAGGTAAGGATCTGAGGCTTAGTGGGGGACGCACAGCAATCGCTCCAGACGCCTCAGCCGCTGTGTTTGTGCAGGTCAGGGCTCCACGGAAAGGAACTTTGTCATCTCTCATTGCCAATCTCTTCACTGATGTTCCAGCAATTTCTTCTATTCTGGGTGACACGACCAAACTTTAGTCTTCACTGGAAAGCGTGACACCCCTCCCTCTATCTTTCTCAAATGCAAACTCCTCACTTCTGGGCAGTGTAGGAATTCTGTTCCCTGGAGTCAGGTGCCTAGGCCCTTGTCTCTCAGAACCAACCAGCTTGGAGGTCAGCTGAAGTTCAGGAGGGCCTCTATTCTATTCACTGTTCATAGATCTGCCGAGTTTGTAAGTCAAAGGCCCATTTGGGGGCCTCCAGAGCCAAGGCCAAGAGGGCAGCACACAATGCAGCCCTTCTTTGGAGGCCTTGTTTACCTTCCGGGAGCAGGCAGGGTGTGGCAAGAACTTCTGGGTGGCGAGAATTGCAGGGTGTGGTGAGAACGCTGGGTGTGGCTGCCCAGGCCAGGCCTTGAAGAAAGCTGCCAAGCAACAAGGCAGGGGACTCAGTGGCCCAGGTCTGACTGTGGGGAAGTGGCTGGTGGTGTCTGTTGAGGCCTGGCTCTATGGTAGAGTATGGCCCTGACTCCCTCATTGCCAAACACAATAATAGGATAGCATTACTTACTTTCTTCAACATGGCCCTCCATAGCTTTCCTGTCATGTTAAAAAGTAAGCCCCAGGGGCCTTTGTGGGAGTCTTGGCACCCACCTTCACTATCTTTGTGACCTTGGTGAACTGGCTGGAGATTCTAACTTAATTCATAGGTACTTGCAGCATTTCTTCCATCCAAGCTTAAGCTGAGCCTGGATCCATCCAGGATCAAGTGACCAGCGACCTTCAACCGTCCATGAGAATGTTATTTTGGAGACTGTAGAAGACCGGGTAGGGTTCTGGGAAGAGATGAGTCTGAACTGGGAGCCAGAAAGCCATTCTCTGCTCTCTAACTCACTGAGTGACACATTCACCTGGAATAAGACCCAAGAGAAGAGACAAGAATCCATTCCATAGGTTTATTGTGAGGATTAAAAGGGCCATCGACTTAGAACAGCTATGGTACAGGAAAGCTTCTGCAGAGACCAAGCCATTCACCCTCCCCAGGTATGGCTCAGATGTGTCCAAACTTAAAGCGCATGAACCACATATACTCAGGATAGGTATGAATATGGCCCAGCACAAAATCAGAAAGTTACTTCGAACATTATAAGATCATTTACAATTAATAATAATAATAAAAAAACCTGCCTGGGCAGTGGTGGCGCACGCCTTTAATCCCAGCACTTGGGAGGCAGAGGCAGGCGGATTTCTGAGTTTGAGCCCAGCCTGGTCTACAGAGTGAGTTCTAGGACAGCCAGGACTACACAGAGAATCCCTGTCTCGAAAAACCAAAAAACAAACAAACAAAACAACAACAAAAAGCCAAATCAACTCTATTGCATGGTTCTGGAGGTAGCTCAACACCTCTTCTACTTGGAACCCCAGACTTTCTGGGGTTAGAGAAACGCTGTGAGAATGTGTGAAGTTCCCATGTCAACTTTTCAGGGCTCCATGCTCACCTACACCCACAGCCACCCCACACCCACAGCCATTGTCACCCAAAGGTTTTAAGCCCTGTGTAAATGTTGATCACACAAATCTCTCTTCCTGGGCCTGACTGTCTGAGCGTGTTGTCTGGGGGTGCTCCAAGTTGCTACTTTGGACTCAAGCCAAAAAAGACCGACTTGGTCGCGAGAGAAAACAGATGGTCTAAGACTGTAACAGCAACAAGGCTGGGAGTTGATCCCAGCTTTGGGGGCTTTAGTTTTGGGATTTCTCTATCTGGAAAAGACATAAAGTACAGAAAAATACAGTCCTTGGTGCATCCTGCAAGTGAGGACTTACAGGGAGCTCCGGTGTGGGATGGATGTTTCTGGAACAATAAGAGTGTGGAGAGTGACCCAGAGGCCTGGTGATACGGTTGAAGGTGGGCCAGCCTGGCTTTAGAATCTTTATGTAGGTGTGGGAGAAGCAGGTGGACTTGAGGAACCTTCCAGACCTTGGCAAGATTGTGCAGTGGAATGAAGGAAACACACTGGATGCCCGGCTGGTTCCCAGAACAGTCTCAGAAGCTCTGTGAGGGCCTCGGACTCTTTTGTGGTTAGAGAGAGACTCCTGGGGAAGGCTTGGGCCTGGGAGTAGAGGTATGAATTAGAGCTTGCTCCTCCCACCCCCACCCCACACCGCTTCCAGGTATTACAGAGAAAACCAGAGGGTAAAGTCCAAACGGAGTTGAATCCATAGCATGAAGAGATGCTAGAAATATGTAGCCAGAAAGCATCCACTATTTCAATTAGATTCAGTTTGATCCAATCGGACAGCTATTCCTAAGTGCGTACTGTGTGCCAAGTGCAGGGCTGGAATATAGCAACAAAGAGACAGACAGGCCCCGCCACATGTTAGATTTCTAACCTACAGGGAGAGACAGACGAAAGAAAACATGAGTATGTTGCTATTTAATTTCAACAGTCCTGTGCGCCATGGGACAGCTGTGACATTGCCTCCAGGGACATAGCTGCTTTGTGGCTCCTACTCCATCAGGGGATCTGCTGGCCCCAGAAGCAAAGTGGTAGCCAGTTAGCCACTCATCCTCAGCCCCTCCCCATACTTACTGTTTCCTCCAGTTCAGTGGTGATTTTGAAAGCTGTTTTTTTGTTTTATTTTCTTGTTTTTTTTTTTTTTTTTTTTGTTTTTTTTTTCTCAATTGAACCTGGTTTTTTCCAGTTTCTCTTGGCAGAAACACTATTCTGCTGAAGGCTCCTGCATCCTACACAGAAGTAGAAATCTCCTCTTTTACTTTCATGTATTTCTTCTTGTTCAGTTGGGGTGTGTGTGTGTGTGTGTGTTGTTGTTGTTGCTGCTGCGTTGTTTTAAGACACAAATTGCACACAATGTACTATCTTCACCCAAAATTTAAAAAGTATTTGGCCAGGAGAATCCTCTCTGCCCTTGCTTTCTGAGTTCTCACTGTGGTGGCTCTCCCCCAGGCTGTGACATCTGTGGCAACCCTGTTCCTTTCTTTATTTGGTAACTAGGGAGAAGGGAGGCGGCTTAACGTGGTGGGTGAACTTGGCAACAAGCTGAGGGCAAGCTCAGCTTAAACTTTCACTTTCTTGTTATCTGCAAGAAACACTAACCCTCCTCTGTGCATGCAACCCTCCCCACTCGGCCAGCAGTTAGTGCAGGACTTCTTCAGCTTTCCCCACTGGCAACCTCCTTCTAGCTGGAGAAAATTTTATGCAACCCTGGATATACAAATATATTAAATAGGTAAACAATTTAAACATTGACAGAAAATAAATCATAAAGAAATGTATTTTAAAGCAATTATTTGGTCTATGTGTAATTTTACCACTTGTTAAAGATGAGTGTAATCCTTCACATCAGCAAGATGCACGTACTTATTTATTTTTACATAAATAATTAAACCTTGGCTGAATATTTGGTACTGCAGAGCATAAACTATCTTTGACATTTTTTGAATCGGTTGATATTTTTGATTTATAGCCATTCATGCTAAGAATTCCCCCTTTGCATGCCTATGTAGTATAAAAATGGAATAAGCATGTTTAGGATCATCTTTGAAGCTTTTGGAAAATCTTTCCTAACCCCAAGTCAAAATTCACTTAGTGATTTTTAAATAGAACCCAAGCCAGTGACTCAAACGGCAATTTTAAAAATCAAATGCTTTGGGCCAGTGAGATGCCTCAGTGTCTGACTGCCTGAGCTAAATCCTCTGAATGCACATGGTAGAAGGAGAAAACTGGTGTCTATAAATTGTTCTCTGACCCAGAATATGCTAGTGGCACAAGCACGCTCACCTACCACCTATACATACACAGCCACACATCCCATTCCACCCCCATACCAATGTGAGGTTCCCTTAGTTAGTTAGTTTAGGTAGGTAGGTAGGTAGGAGGTAGGTAGTGTAGGTAGGTAGGTAGGTTAGGTAGTCTATTGTAGACAGGGACTTACTGTATAGCCCCTTGGTGACCTGAAACTCACTATGTATGTATCTTAGTGTTTCTATTGCTGTAAAGAGATGCCACAACCATAGTAACTGTTATAAAGAAAAATATAAAATTGGGGTTCTACAGCTCAAAGATTTAGTCTATTATTGTCATAGTGGACAGCATGGCAGCACAAAGGCAGACATGGTGCTAGAGGGGGGTAGTTGAGAGTTCAACATTTGGATCAACAGACAGCAGGAAGAGAGAGAGAGAGAGAGAGAGAGAGAGAGAGAGAGAGAGAGAGAGAGAGAGACTAGGCTTGGCTTGAGCATTTGAAACCTTAAAGCCAACCACCAGTGCAATATTTCCTCCAACAAGATCAAGTGGGTTATTTTCATTCAAACCACCTTAAACTCACCAGGATCCTCCTGCTTCTACCTTTCAAGTCCTGGGATCAAAGGCATGAGCCACCATGCCAAACCCAATTATACAAACACACACACATAATATATAATATATATATATATATATATATAATATATATATATATATATATGTAAAGCCAAACATTCTAATATAATCCAAAAATATACAATTTAATACTTACTGAAGAATGATTAAAAAAAAATACATTTTAAGAGTCTTTGCTTTCTGTAATTAAACTTTTATGTTTCTATAAGCACAGACATCTTCATATACACAGTTAAAATAGTGCAGTTCCTAATATACATAGCATATAGTAGTCTCCGCTCTGAGCCAAGCTGTTTCAGTGTCTGCTCACCAGCCATGTGTGGCTACACTGTAGTGACAGTGTGCAGCACACAGTGTGTGTTCAGAGCCAAGGCTTCAGTGCAGTCACAGGTGGCAACAAGGCAAGGGGAGCCAGAAACAGGTCAGGTTCACTGTGTGTTTGATTTTCTGTTAAGTTTTTGGTCCTTGAACACTCAAAAGCCTTTTATTCACACCTCACATCCAGTCATACCACCCAACATGGGATCACCCTACAGATTTAAAGAGGTCAGCTATTCCACCAGGCCCCCTCCCTTCCCAGAAGGGAGAAGTCCTTAGAGCAGGTAGGTACACCCTGAAAGAGAGAGATTATAGAACATATAGACACCCCTCACTTCTGAAAGAGAGAGGCTGAATTACATTCCTCAGGAAAACCATGGAGGGGGGGGGGCAATCATTGACCACCTGCAGACAAGGGAAGCCCAGAGCACATTCCTCAGAGCAGACCAACCTAAGAATCAATCAGTTTAAAAGTCACACTATTCTGCCAATCACATTGTACCTAGTGGCTGTTGCTCTATTCTACCCCTGAAAACTATAAAAACTGGCTGAACAGGCTTCCCGAGGTTGTTGCCTCTCCTTTTGGATGCAGGACTACCCCAGCATGCTAGAACAATAAACCCCTCTTGCTTTTGCATCGATCTCCGGCTCTGTGTGGTTCATTCAGGGGTCCCCGGTAGCTAAGGCTCGTCAGAATCTTACAGTTTAAGAAGCAATGAATTAGAAAGATGCTGGACTTTTCAACTAAACATGTTCACTACCTTATCCTTTTCCAGTAAAAATGGGGATGTTTTGGCAATGTTAAGAACATAAAGGGAAAGTATAGGAGAATGTAGCACCTCAAATGTGCAACTTTGGTGTAAGGACTACCCTGTTGTGGACTTGGTCTAATGCTGCATGTATTATGCTAATTTTGGTCTCCCCAAATTGCACAAGAATCTACACATTTGCACTTAAGACACTGAAGGATCCTGCACCCCCCAGCTAGTTTTGATTGGTAAATAAAGTTTCTGGTGGCCAATGGCTGGGCAAGGAAGGAGACAGAGGTGAGACTTTAGGATTCCCAGGCAAGGCACTGAAGAAGGGGCAAGACCGAGAGCTGCCATGCCAGGAAAGGAGCAGAGGCCAGGCCTGATAGGTGTAGGACAGAGAACATAGCCATCATGTAGGTGCTGGGGAACTCAGCCCGAGAAGGCTGCAGGTCTGAGTCCAGGTCAGCCAAGATGGAATATGGGTTTTAATAAGTAATAACTCAGGAATATCGGAGGGGAGTGTGTTAGCCACCTGGAGGTTTGGAAGTGGCCCAGCCATTGAGCTGTTTAAGGCATATTAAAATAAAAGTGTGCATATGTGTCTTTCATTTGAGAACCCAGAACGTTAGGGCAGGTAGTGAGGAGTGCTGCTGCCTCTGCCACCGGGATGATATGAGTAGCATTATTTGAGTACTGCTACACTGTCTGAGTGAAAGCTTAATTGGAAAAAGCAGATGCAAGGCAATCCACCCTTGCTACTTGTTTGAGTGATAGCATGACATATATCTATACTGTGATCACCAATAGCCATAGAAACTTATCAGAGGTGGCCCCAGAAGACTCTGTGTGATGAGTTTTCCTGGCTTATTCGTCCTATCCATTAATCTCCTTTTTAGTTGTCTTCTCACAATTGCTACGCTAGTTTTGTCCTTTCCCTTTGCTGAAGTTTATTGCTTTTTCTCCCATCTTGTAATGCTAAGGCTGGAATCTCTATCTTTGAATATGTTGGTCAGCATCCTACCAACAGAACTATGTCCTGGTTCTATTTTCTCTTAAAGATACATGTATCTTTTAAAAGATAGAACCAGCAAGATGGTTAGTTGAGTAAAGTGTTTGCCAGAAAGGTTGATGACTCCAGATCTATCACAGGAATATCTTACTCCTTGTTACCAACTTCTGTCTTAGTTAATATTCTATTGCTGTGATAAAACACCAGGACCAAGGCAACTTATAAAGGAAACTGTTCACTTTGGGGCTTACAGTTTCAGAGTATTAGAGTCCATGACTATCATGTCAGGGAACTTGTCAGTAAGCAGGCTGGCAGGCAGGATGCTGGAGTGATAGCTGAGAGCTCACATCATCTTAATCCACAGCACAAGGCAGAGAGAGAGAGAACTTGGAATGGCATGGGAGTTTGAAACCTCAAAGCCAGTCTCCGAGTGACACAGCTCCTCCAAGAACATACCTCTCAAACAGTTCCACTAACTGAGACTCAAACATCAAACAAATAAGTCTGTGGGGGCCATTCTTATTCAAACAACCAGAACTGTCAACCAAGAGCCTAAAGGGGCAGAAGGAAAGAGATTTTTTGACTGCTATATAAAGATGTATTAAGAAGTTAGAAAGGCCAAGCAGGGTGAATAATGTATTCAATCCAATCACTCCAGAGGCAGAATCAGGGGGATCTCTTTGAGTTCTGGGCCAACCTGGTCTACATAGCAAGTTCCAGGCCAGCCAAAACTACATAGTAAAACCTTGTCTGTAACAAAAAAAAAAAAAAAAAAAGGAAGGAAGGGAAGAAGGAAAGAAGGAAGGGTGAACCAAGACAGCCAAATCAACATATCACATGTCTAGCACACCCTTAGCAAAGTGTTCTAAGGCTCGTCTTATATCTATACCCTAGGAAGAATGGAGTGGCTTAGACCACAAAGTCTGGGTCTTCTACCTTTCCTCTCTGGAGTGGATTTCATCAGGAGAATCTGATGGGTCCTGCCTAGTCGGTTGGTTTGGCTCAGTTTTCAGCAGGATCTTAGAAATAAGAAATGTACACATTAAATTTTTATAAACACTGTCTGAAAAGCCTATTGGTCTTTCTATTACAAGTGTTTGGGGAGTGGGAAAAAAAAAGAGTTAGTGGTTAAGAGCACTGGCTGCTCTTCCAGAGGTCCTGAGTTTAATTCCCAGCACCTACGTGGTGGTTCTTAACCATCTATAATGGGATCTGCTTGCCTCTCTGGTGTGCATGAAAACAGAACACTTATATACATAAAATACATAAATAAATCTGGAAAAAAACCCAAAAGTGTGCCAGGCGGTGGTGGCGCATGCCTTTAATCCCAGCACTTGGGAGGCAGAGGCAGGCAGATTTCTGAGTTCGAGGCCAGCCTGGTCTACAGAGTGAGTTCCAGGACAGCCCGAGCTACACAGAGAAACCCTGTCTCGAAAAAACAACAACAAAAAAAAAAACCCAAAAGTGTTTGAAAATGTCTTTTTTAATAGCCACTCTCTTATTCACCTTCTTTAAAATATTTTTGCACAGACGTACTTTTACTTTTAGTTATGTATATATGTGTATCCCTGTAGGGGTGTGTGCATGTGAGTGCAGGTGCCTGCAGAGTTGCAGATAGTTGTGAGCTGTCCAACATCGGTGTTACGAATCAAACTCAGGTCCTGTGGAAGAGCAGGAAGCAGTCTTAACAGCTAAATATTTTCTCCAGTCACCTGCCAAGGATCAACCTTGGCTTGGAGAGGGGTGTCTGAGAGCAGCAAAAAAGACTGACTTGAAATCAAATTGTGGGGCACAAGCTGACGACCTGCATTCTGCTCAAGATGGCTTCCTAGTCAGCTCTCTGTAGATAGTTCTTGGCTCTGTAGTCTGCTGGAGACAGCTCTCTGTTTGAGACAACTCTCTCTTACTAGAAATAATTCTAAATGCTCTTTGGATAGCTTGTAGGTTTTCTGATCAAAGTCAGAAAAACTTCTAGGAAAAAAAAAAATCTTGTCTTTTCCCACCAAGTCAAAAATCCTGTTAGAAAAAGTCTAAAAGTAATTCTTGGGTTTTCCTATCAAAATCAGATAAAATTCTAGAAAAAATTCTAAAAGAGCTGGTAGTTCTCAAAGCAGTGTTCACTCTGGATAGCTGCTAGAAAGCATTCTAAAAGATCTTCGTTAGCTCTCTAAATAATTCTTGGGATTTTTGAGCAACGTGAGAAACCCCGTTAGAAAAAATTCTAAAAAAGCTATGAAAAATTCTAGAAGAGTTGTGTTTCCTCTCCTTGGATTTTCTGACCAAAATCAGAAATCCTGTTAAATTTTTTTTCCAGAAAAGCTGAGTTTGTTCTCCAGAGATCTCCAGTCTAGGAAACAAAAAACACAAAAACCTCTAAAATAATTTATCATGCTATTGTTCTCTGCTAGCTCACCTCATGGAGACCAAAAGCCCAGTCTTTTAATTACATATCAATTCAGTCATTTACTCCAGGTTTCTTCTTGACCATCCCACAATCAGCATTCCATGACCCCAGTTCCTTGATTCTTAGAAAAAGACAACAAGCATTTTTTTTTTAACATTGCAAAGGAATTCAGAGATCTGCCTGTCTTTTTAAAGCACAGACAATAAGCTAGCTGTATGGGACTCTGCTCTGAAATTACCATTCCTACTATGCCTGGACCTGGACCTAAACTCCCTCTGTCCTAGGCTGACCTTTTGAACTCAGGGATCTGCCTGCCTTTGTAAATACAAATACAAACTTAGCTGGATGGGATCTTGCCCTTTGATGACTGCTCCCTAAATCTCTTTATCTCCTTCTTTAGATCTTTCTGACAAGCTGGCTCATAGTGTGAACGCCTCTGTTCCTTTAGACCTGTGATGTTCCCTATGCAATTCATATTGCATACTTATATTTTACATAATTGAGGAATTATATATTTTTGAACTCATGTTTTCAGAGTTCTTTCCCACAGCCTTAAGGGTTGACCTGGAGGTCTCAGCATTTACCATTTTTGCTAAGGACATAGACACAGCCTCACCTCCTGGACTCATGATGTCTCTGATTATCATGGAGTCATTGACCTTGGCAGTGAGGACATTTCCCCAAAGGAGAAACATAAAGTAAAACACACACACACACACAAGCTTGTACTGGCTGGTTGTGTGTCAACTTAACACAAGCTAGTTACCCAGAAAGGAGCCTCCCTTGAGGAAATGCCTCCATGACATCCAGCTGTAAGGCATTTTCTCAATTAATGATCAAGGTTTCGTGAAAGGACTCATTGTGGGTGGTGCCATCCCTGGGCTGATAGTCCTGGGTTCTATAAGAAAGCAAGCTGAGCAAGCCAGGGGAAGCAATCCAGTAAGCAGCATTCCTCCATGGCCTCTGCATCATCTCCTGCCTCCAAGTTCCTGCCCTGTGTGGGTTCCTGTCCTAACTTCCTTTGGTGATGAACACCAATGTGGAGGTGTAAGCTGAATAAACCCTTTCCTCTCCAACTTGCTTCTTGGTCATGATGCTTTGTGCAGGAATAAAAACCCTGACTAAGACAAAGCCTCATACCCACATGATTGGGCCAGCCCAGTCAGTCAACAGGTTCTCCAGTGCAGGAGTGAGGATTAAAAAGAAAAAAAAGACAATTAGACAACATTGTAGCATAACCCCAGTCAGTTCTGAGACTGAAGGCAAGTTTATTTTTTCCCAATCTACTTTTATACCATTTTAATTACATGCAAATATTAAGGTCAGTTCTATGTTGAAGAACTAGCAATACAATAGATGCAAATAGTCAAGGAACAAGTAAGACAATAAACACAAATAGTCAAAGAACAATCAAGGCAATAAACAAAATCTTGAGATCACTCCCTTGATCACTCCTTGATCAGTGTTTCTAAGGGCTTATCAGTTTGACCAAAATATGAGCCTACTTCTTTGTTCTAGCCAAAGTCATATTCATGCCTGAAGTTGATTTCTTTGTTCTAGCCTAAGATTTAGATTCCTGCCTGAAATTTTTTTTTGTCATGGCCCAATGTCAGATTCCTGCCTGAAGCCCATTTCCTTGTTCTTGGCCAATGTCAGATTCCTGACAAGCAGCCCCAAAAGCTCTCCACATCCACAGCAACCATCATGGAGGCCCACACCTGCTGGCTCTATTCCAGGGGTGGGAAGCATGTCATGCCATCCCTGCCATGGCCACTTCAGACTCAGCAGTCACCCCCACCTCACCTCTTTCATTCTTATCATTTGCATGTCTTTGTCCTTTCTAAGACCATAAGGGGTAAAATAGTGAAAATAACTATAAAATATTGAGCAATGTATCAGGTAGCATTTTAGAATCACCACTTCACTTAATCCTGAAAATTCTTTCAGCTAACTATGAGCCAGTCCAGGCAGAGAGGTTGGATCATTGGGTACAGGTACAACTCAAAAGGACAAGATGAATGTGTGAACTAAGGTCACTTGTCCTGTCCTAAAGAGCTGAGGCGGCAGATACAGACTTCAGGAAAAGGGTCATTTTTTGAGTTTTGTGTGTGATTTAAAAAAAAAATGTTTTTATGTGTATATGTGTGCATTTGTGCACATATGTGCAAATCACCTTGAAGCTCAGAGAAAGAATTTGGATCCCCTGGAGCTAGAGTTATAGGAGGTTGGAAACTGTCTCCTGTGGGTGCTAGGAACTGAACTCAGGCCCTCTGCAAGCAGCCTTCGCTCTTTACTACTAAGCCATTTCTTTTTTGTTTGTTTTGTTTTTTTCGAGACAGGGTTTCTCTGTATAGCCCTGGCTGTCCTGGAACTCACTCTGTAGACCAGGCTGGCCTCGAACTCAGAAATCCGCCTGCCTCTGCCTCCCAAGTGCTGGGATTAAAAGTGCTGGGATTAAAGGCGTGAGCCACCACCGCCCGGCTAAAAGTTGTCCCCCCCCCCCCCCCACCAGTGAACTGCGGGACAAGCATGGGATTCGAACCAGCGAGAGACAGAGAGAGGACGATTCCAGAGCGCGGAGTCTTGAGCTTTGCACCACCGCCAGACGGCTGCTAAGCCATTTCTTACTCTTTGCCCCATATTGTTTTAAGAATGCCATATGTAGCAGGGCATGGTGGCAGACATTTCTTATACTAGCAATTAGAAAGCCAAGGAAAGCAGATCTCTCTCTCTCTCTCTCTCTCTCTCTCTCTCTCTCTCTCTCTCTCTCTCTCTCTCTCTCTGTGTGTGTGTGTGTGTGTGTGTCTATGTGTGTCTGTATGTGTGTCTGTGTGAACCAAGCCAGTAAGTACCAGGACAGTCAGGTCTATATGGTCTATATGATTAGACCCTATCTAAAATGACAAATAAATTTTAAAAAAATTAAGTAAAGTATATGAGGGCCAAATAAAGTACATGAGGGTCAGTACGTAAAAGTTCTCATCACACAAGCCATTGACCTGCATTTGATCCCAGGAACGCATGGTAGAAGAAGAGAACCTGAAACCTTGGAGAAGGTTGTCCTCTGACCTCAACAAACACGTTCTGAAACATGGAGAAAACCAGTCATCTTCCAGTTTTCTCGTAGCTAGTCTGGGGTTCTAGTAGGCAGATACCTGAGTGAATGTTTGCCCTCATGATTTACAGGAAGGGGTGTGTGTGTGTGCGTGCGTGCGTGCTGTGCGTGCGTGCGTGTGTGTGTGTGTGTGTACACCAAACATTATGCATCTTACTTAAAACTGGTCAGAAATGAACTTGTAGAGGGAGAGGCAGTCTGCATGTTTTGGCTGGGAAGGCAGTCAGCGATTTTGGGAAGGTGGCCTCTGCTGCTGTCATTTCTCAGAATGCCAAAAGAGCTTAACATTATGACAGCTCACAGGTCACCAGGGCAGCTCTGGAGACAATGAATTCAGAGACCTGGGATGTCCCCTCTGTTTCCTCCCTTCCTCTTCTATGACCACGCCCCCATCTGCTCACCACCTCTTCCCTTTCCACTGTGGGAGCAGAGCCATGGCTGGGAGGCTGCGGCAGCAGCTGGATTTCTCTTGTGGACCACAGATCCATTTGGTTATCTGCCAGGTGTGAAGCCATATGGGGTCAGAGGTGGATTTCCTGCGAAGATGCTGAGCTTGCAACTTTATGGGTCTTTCCAAACCCTGGGAGGGGCTTCATCTTGTGCGTGAACATTTAACTCCATTTTATCTACCTGCTTTTTCCTCTCTGACTTCCCTTCATGTTAATGGGCCTGGAGCAGCTGTAGGCACTTTTGCAGGATTCACCTAGAGGAATATTAACTAGGAAATGTCATTTAGTTTGGGCTAAGTAGGCTTTAGTCACATGTTTTGTGTCACTTCCAGGGTGTTTTGTCAGTTCATCCCAGAGTGGAAACATAGCCAAGAATCCTTTTATCCGCCCCCCTCTCGCCCCCACTCCCTCTGCTGCTTGCACCTGACTAGAGAGGAAGCTGAAGGACCTAGAGTTGTGTCACAGTAAAAGTTCGTCCTGAGAGGATGAAATTTCAGGGTAAAAGTCCTCAGAAATCCTAATAATTATGTCAGGTAACTAGGGACCATAAACGGAACTACTATTGTGGGAATGTGCTTGCGTTGGAATTCCTTGTGTGTTTAAATTTGTTCCCAATTCATCATCCGCAGAGGTAACTGATCAGTTATGTACTCTTGTTTTATTTATATTCCTTTCTTTTATCATTTTTCTCTCTCTTCTTACCAGTGATTTTTTTTTTTTTTTTTTTTTTTTTTTTAGGATGGGCACTCAAACTCTTTTCATTAAAAAGAGATGTGAGGGCTGGAGAGAAAATATATGAATATTTTAATTAATTAACTAATTCATTTAAAAACAAATCAACAAATGTCCTGTTGCACCTGGCCCAGATACACCAATAAAAAATAAACAAGGTTGGAAGTATGCAGGGTCAGAGGCTAGCCCATTTATAGCATCAGCAGTCATCAGGGGCATAAAATCCTAAGTAGGGCATTTGTCATCAGCTCTGGACCAAATAGAAATCCTTTCCTGTTGCGGATTTACCCAGTAAAGTAATGCAACATGAGGAATTATGCACAAACCAGTTATGCATTTTCTTTTACATTTATTTATTTATTTATTTATTTATTTATTTATTTAGTGTGTGAGTGTATATGCCATAGTGCTCATGGAGAAGTCAAAGGATAGCTTGCTATACCATATGGGTCCCTGAGATTGATCTCAGGTTGTCACACGTGGTGGCAAGTGCCTTTACTAGGATGAGCCATCTTTCCAGCCCTATATACTTCCTTTTGGCAGAATCATAAAAAGTAGATTTTATCACAATTTCTACAGAAACCAAGTATAAACCTACAGTAGTTCTACAAAGCATCTACTTATATATGATGTCAAACACTGAATTATCTAATGGCTAATAATAAAAAAGAAATTTTAGGGCTAGTGAGGTGGCTCAAGAGGTAAAGGCATTTGCTGCCAAGATAGATAACCTGTGTTCAAGCTCCAGGACTTTCATGGTAGATAGAGAGAAACGACTCCCTAACGTTGTCCTCTGACCTCTCCATACACGGACAGTGCCAGAAACAACAGTCCCTACACACAATAGATAGATAGATAGATGATAGATAGAAGATAGATAAATGATATATAGAAAGAAAATAGATACATAAATGATAAATAAATGATAGGTAGAAGATAGATAAATGATATATAAAAATAGATACATAGATGATAAATAAATGATAGATAGATAAATAATATATAGAAAGAAAATTGATAGAAGAGAGATATGCATAGATAATAGAAAGATAAATATATAGATAGATTGAAGATAGACAGATAGATAAATAGATGAGTAAATATTTTAACAAAATGTTAATTACCCAAATTAGGGGAAAGGGAACTTGTTTTTCTATTCTCCAAGAAATATTATAATTACTCAGGAGTGATGACTCATACCACAAATCCCAGCACTCTAGGAGGCTGAGGCAGGAGAATAGCATTAGGCTGCTGGGTAGAGCTACATAGCAAGACAATGTGTTACCTCCCCTGCTGCCCAAAAAAGCAATGTGATGGCAAACCACGTTCTTGAGATACAAAGACTATGCAGGCAAAGAAAGCAAGAAAGAGAAAGAGAGAGAGAGAGAGAGAGAGAGAGAGAGAGAGAGAGAGAGAAAGAGACAGAAAGACAGAGAAAGACAGAGAAAGACAGAGAAAAGAAGAGAAAGAGAAGAGAAGAAGAGAGAAAGAAAGGGAAAAAAGGTCAACCTGAACCTTTGTTCCACAAATTTGACAGGCAAAGACAGGTAGATTCCTGTGAGTTAAAAGACAGCTTGGTGTATATAGTGAGTTCCAGGATAGCTAGGAATATAAAGAGAAACTTTTATTCAACTCTTTCTCTGTCGCTCTTTGTCTTTCTGTCTCTCTGTCTCTCTCTGTCTCTCTCTGTCTCTCTCTGTCTCTCTCTGTCTCTCTCTCTCTCTCTCTCATACATACACACACTGTCTCTCTGTCTCTCTCTCTCTCTCTCACACACACACACACTCTGTCTCTCACACAGACACTGCCTCTCTGTCTCTCTCTCTGTTGTGTCTCTCTGTCTTTGTCTCTCTGTCTCTCTCTGTCTCTCTCTGTCTCTCTCTCTCTCTCTCTCTCTCTCTCTCTCTCTCACACACACACACACACACACACACACACACACACACACACACAGTGATCAACCAGCAAGGTATATATAATCTGGTAGTTCTTAAAGAGACACGGGGAGACCCCTCTATATTTTCTATATTTAGCATACCTACTCCCTTGAAATGTGCAGGTTATTTGGGGTTTCTTTTCACAGTTGAAATGAATGTTGATGGTTGTAAACGCCTTTGCATTGACTTTGGTGTAGTGTTTATTAATCCTCGTACCCCATACATGGTCTGGTACCTCAGGGTGGGCAGCACAAGGCAGCACAGAGCCTGGACCTGCTCTTGACTTAATTAAACTGTGTTTCTGAGACTGCCACTGAGGCTGACAGCCCAGCTCTCCTTCCCTCCACCCCTCCCAGTAAAGTTGTCTTTCTTCTGGAGTCCTACTGAAACTGAGCAAGAAAATCTCCAAGTTAATCCCAGTTGACCTGTCCCGTCATGTACTGAATTCTTGTAAAAAAAAAAAAAAAATCAGTGATGATTTTTGCAATGCCTGGCAAGTGAGACTGGGAAGCATGTTCAACTTGGTCTCATTAAAGTTCACACACAGCTACCCGGTCACTCTATTCCTTACAAGGGAAGAGGCATCAAAAAGAAACCAGCCAGAACACTCCTTTCTCATTCCAAATATCCAGCTCAGCCCTTTGCTCAACCATTTGATGTTTATAAAAAGTGAGTCCCAATGAGTAAGGTTGAAAGCTTTTGTTTATTGAAAAAGAGATCGGCAAACTTAGGCTGGCTTGAGGATGTCCCAGAATTTCAGCATAGTGGAGGAAAGTAGCTGACAAGATCAGGAACCTGGCAAGAGACAGGACCAGATAAATGCTTTTCTAATGTTTTCTGGACTAGTTTTTAGGTTTTTATTTTTCCTACATAAAACTAGGATGTGTGGAGACAGACGAATGAAGGCCCGCACTGAGTTACAGAACTCTCATTTCTTTTCCTTCTTTGTTAATCCCTTTCTCCTGTTTGCACTGATGCCCACTTTGAAGCTGAAAGCTTAAGCTGTGATTTTAATTATGAATGCATTTAAAAAAATAAAATATGTAGGTCTAGTGTTTTTTATTCCTCTTTCTTCTGGATTCACTGTGTACCCTGGCTGACTTGTGACTCAGTACATAGACCAGGCTGACTTAGAACTCATCGAAGTCCACCTGCCTCTGCCTCCCAAGGGCTGGTATTGAACTCATGTACACTAAACCCTTTAGGGTGTTCTTTACAATTTTTTTCAATTTATTCAAAGATTTGTTTATTTTATATGTATGAAGGTATCTTAGTTACTTTTCTATTACTCTGCTAAGACACCATGACGAAGGCAACTTATAGAAGAAAGAGTTATTGGGCTAAGGGCTTCTGAGGGTGAGTCATGACTGAAGCATGACTGCAGGCAAGTAGAAACAGCACTGTAGCATTGTTGGTGTACAAAGATAACAACTATAGGAGAGAGAAAGAAAGAGAGAGAGAGAGAGAGACAGAGAGAGAATTAGGAATGGTATAGACTTTTGAAACCTCAAATCCACCCCCAGTGACACACCTCTTCCAACAAGGCCACACCTCCTAATCCTTCCCAAACAGTCCCACCAACTGGAGGCCAAGCATTCAAACACATGAGCCTATGGGGCCATTCTCTTTCAAACCACCAGGCTCTGTGTGGATAAAGATACGTTCCATCACCAAGCCTGACTACTTGAGTTCCATTCCCATAGCCAACATGGTGGAAGTAGAGATTTGACTTCTGCGAGTCATCATCTCACTTTGTGGCACATGGATTCCCAAACAAATCCATTAAAAGAGTTTGCATGTGGGTGATATATTTCATGCTTCGGAAGAAATGTATCTTACCCAGAAATCAATAGAAGACTCCTGAATTGTCATAGTTAAGTCTCAGCATTGTCCTTATACACCAGCCGTCTGGCTTCACATATGGTGTGGTAACAAAACCAGCCTTTTCTCCAAACAGTGACCCGGTTTACACATCCTTTTTCACTAAGGGGTCTCTTTTTTTCCATTAGAGTCAGGGTGTGTTCCTGTCTAGTCTGTTCAGTTCTAAGGATCCATTTACCCCCAATACCCCAGTATATTATTGAACAAAAATCCAGCTACATGGAAGCTGAGTGAAACATCATTAACTCTTACGGAAAAATTGAAACAAAAACCAAAACCAAGACAACACAGCAGCAACAAAACAAACTGAAGGCAAATCAAATAATAAACCCAGCAGCAAAACCAACTCAGGACATTTAACACTGCTGTGACATTTCTGAGTCGGAACAAGGCACTTTCAATGACAGCTGCTTGAGGGTCTGAGAGCAAAGAGGACATTGGGGCAAAAAATAAATCTTTCTTTCTTCTTTCCTTCTTCCCTTCTTCCTTCTTCCCTTCTTCCCTTCTTCCCTTCTTCCCTTCTTCTTCCCTTCTTCTTCCCTTCTTCCCTTCTTCCCTTCTTCCCTTCTTCTTCCCTTCCTTCCCTTCTTCCCTTCTTCCCTTCCTCTCTTCCCTTCCCTTCCCTTCCCTTCCCTTCCCTTCCCTTCCCTTCCTCCCTTCCTCTTCCCTTCCCTCCTTCCTTCTCTCCTTTCCTCTCCTCTTTCCTCCTCCTCTCTCTCTTCTTCTTCTTCTTCTTCTTCTTC
Source organism: Mastomys natalensis (assembly GCA_021653895.1). Lineage (NCBI taxonomy): Eukaryota > Metazoa > Chordata > Mammalia > Rodentia > Muridae > Mastomys > Mastomys natalensis. The sequence goes on from JAJTUV010000803.1 coordinate 312,301, forward strand.
TTCTTCTTCTCTTCTTCTTCTTCTCCTTCTTCTCTTCTCCTTCTCCTTCTCCTTCTCTCTTCCTCTCCTTCTCCTTCTCCTTCTCCTTCTCCTTCTCCTTCTCCTTCTCCTTCTCCTTCTCCTTCCTCCTTCTCCTCTCCTCCTCCCCCCTCCCCTCCTTCCCTCCCCTCCTCCTCCCCCCTCCTCCTCTCCCCCTCCCTCCCTTCCTCCTCCTTCCTCCTCCCCTCCTCCTCCCCTCCCCTCTCCCTCTCCTTCTCCTCCTCCTCCTCTTCCTCCTTCTTCTTCTACTTTTGCATAGAGACTGTGGGCTGCCTGACATGCAAGCCTGGTGACCTGAGTCCCATCCCCTGAACCCATTTAAAGGTAGAAGGAAAGAACCACTTCTGTAGAACCATCCTGTGACATGCACAGGGTACGCTCCTCACCAGGTCATCACACCACTTTCATAATAAGTAAAATAAAATAAAAGTATTTGTCAGCTTGAAAAGAAATTGAGAAGCTAGACTTCAGGCAAGACCAACCAGAAGGAAGCCATAGAACAGAAAACAATATGATAAAAAGGAAGACATTTTGTGTTTTGTATACTGACTTTTATTGTGTAAGTTTACTAAATGTGTTTATGAACTTTAACATCTGTTTTGATGGCATAGTTAGTATTTACACATTACTTTTTTAAGTATAAAATGATGTTATTTACAAACCTGGATAATTTTAGTCCTTCCTTTTTGTCTTAGAGTTTCTATTGGTGTGAAGAGACACCATGACCATGGCAACTCTTCTACAGGAAAACATTTAATTGGGCTGCCTTACAATTCAGAGGTTTTCATCATGTTGGGAAACATGGTGGCATGCATGGATCAGGAAAGGTAACTGAGAATTCTACATCTGGATCTGTAGGCAGCAGGAAGAAATTGCTCCACAGGGTGTGCCTTGAGCATCTGAAACCTCAAAGCTTGCCCCAGTGACACACTTGCTCCAACTAGGCCACAACTACTCCAGCAAGGCAACACCTACTCCAACAATACCACACCTTTGAGTAGTGCTACTCCCTACAAACCTATGAAGGCTATTTTTTTTTCAAGCCACCTCTTTTTTTTTGTTTGTTTGTTTTTTTTTTTTTTGTTTTTTGTTTTGTTTTTTGAGACAGGGTTTCTCTGTGTAGCCCTGGCTGTCCTGGAACTCACTCTGTAGACCAGGCTGGCCTCGAACTCAGAAATCCGCCTGCTTCTGCCTCCCAAGTGCTGGGATTAAAGGTGTGCACCACCACTGTCTGGCGCCACCACATTTTCCAAGTTGAATATTTTTCATTTCTTTCTCATGACCTTCCAGGACTTCTAGTATTCATAAATAAGAATACTGAGTATATACACTCTTGTTTTGTTTCCAATCTTAGAGAAAATCCATTAGATTTTTACCATTCTTTTGTTGTTAGCTAAATTTTTAATAGTCTTCTCTATGTTGTTGTACAATCCTTCTATATATAATATTTTTCAGGGCTTTTTATCACACAGATAAATTGAATTTTATCACATAGTTTTTTTATTTATTGAGATGATCATATGGTTTTTGTTATATCATTCTGTTGATATAATGTATCACATTTATTAATTTTATATGATGCTGATTAGATTTTTGTCAACTTGACACAGACCAGGGTCATCTGGAAAAAGAAATCTTCAATGGAGAAAATATTTCTGTGAGATTGGCCTGTAGGCAAGTCTGTGAAGCATTTTGTTGATTAATGATTGTTTCGGGAGGGTTTAGCCTGTTGTTGACAGTGCTGTTTGACAAGGGTCCTGGATTGTATAAGAAAGCAGACTAAGAAAGTCAGTAAGCATCATTCCTCCATGGTCTCAGCTCCAGCTCCTGCCTCTAGGTCCCTACTTAGTTCCTTCCCTGACTCTTCTTCATGATAGACTGTGACCAAGATATATAAACAAATCAAGTCCCTTTTCTCCATGGTGGCTTAAATGATATGGTTCTTGTCTCACATATTCTCAGGCATTTGCATTCTGTTTCTAGGTGGTGAAACAATTTGGAGGGACTTAGGAGGTGTACTCTTGGGTGGTGTTTGAGTAGGTTTGGCCACCGTAGACTCATGCTATTTGAATGCTTGGCCTAAAGGGAATGAGACTGTTAGGAGGTGTGGTCTTGTTAGGGTTGGTATGGCCTTGCTGGAGGAAGTGTGTCACTTGGGGGGTGGTGGCACACAGTTCTTTTCCAGCTTTCTGTGGATCAGGATGTAGCACGGAATCTGTCTGCATGCTGCCATGCTTCCTGCTGGGACAATTTTTTGGTTTCTTTCTTTTCTTTTTTTTTTTTTTAATAAGAGTTGCTGTGGTCAGGGAATCTTCTTCACAGCAATAGAAACCCTAACTAAGACAGAAGTTGGTACCAGCAACTCGGGTTTTGCTCTAGTAGGCGTGGCCATGCTTTTCTTTGGAGGAAAGTGTGTTTCCTTCTGTGAAGAGGAAACACATGGATGGTCAGCTCAGCCACTTCGGAAAACTTTGAGACTTTGGATGAGAAAAGCAGTTGATGCTTTAAGTGGGGCTTAATGGGCCATACTAAACAGGAACATGGAAAACAGTGGTGCTGAGGGTGATTTAAATCGTGGGGTCCTAGCTCAAGAGGTTTCAGAGGAGAAGAATGTTAATATATGGCCTAGAAACTGTTTTGACTAACAATGTGGCTGCTTTTTGCTCTGAAAAGTCTATCTGTGGCTAAATTGAGGAGTTTTGGATTAACTCTGTTGGCAAAAGAAAACTCAGAACAACCTGGCATTGACTCTGTCCTGTGATTATTAGTGCTTACTCTTACAAAGATCTATAATGAAATGGAGCAAGCTAAACAAGAGAAAATATAAAATGTGCAATTTGAGGAGAAAACGGATACCAGGAAGTATAATGGAGCTAAATCCTCTGTAAGAAGATAAACAGATTAAAGAAAAGCCTGATGTTGGGGGCTGGGGAGATGGTTTAAGAGCACCAACTGCTCTTCCAGAGGTCCTGAGTTCAATTCCCAGCAACCACATGGTGGCTCACAACCATCTATAATGGGATCCGATGCCCTCTTCTGGTGTGTCTGAAGACAGCTACAGTGTACTCACATACATAAAATAAATAAATGAATCTAAAAATAAAAGTCTGATGTCAAATGGAATAAAGGGAGTGATGATTCAGGGCAAGACCACACCCAGCTCAGCTTCCACCTTGTGAAAAGTAATTAAAGAACAGTTTAGAGATCCAGGTGTGGTAGTTAGTACATGCCTTTAATCCTAGTACTCAGAAGGCAGAGGCTAGTGAATCCCTTAAGTTCAAGGCCAGCCTGGTCTAGAGAGTGAATTCCAAGACAGCCAAACTTATGCAGTTAAGAAAACCATCAAAACCAGAAAGCTGATGAAGATGTAATTGAACAAGGAGCCATGTTCCAGCCCCAGCAAGCCACAGAACTTAACAGCTTTGGCCACATGGTTCTGGATTTAGAGTCAAGAATAGAAGAAAGGGGTTATGGAATCTCCCTCAGCAACTAAGGAAAGCCATTGAGGCCAAGTGTGTGTCAGGGGTGTCCCTGCATGGAGGTCCAGAGATGCCACTGTGTGAAACTGTGAAAGTGAAGCCTGGATTTCCTTGGAGACCCCAAGATGTTAAAGATGCCAGAGTCATGGGCTATCTGCTGAGGAAAGCTGCTAACAGAGGTTGAAACCAGCCCAAGAGAAAGAAGTGTGCTGCAGTCAACAAAGGATAAAAAAATTGGAGCTATGAAAAGCAATGGGACATCAGACATGGAGATGCAGAGTCTGGTCTTTGCCCAACTGGTTTTTGGTCTTTATTGGTATAGTATTTCCTCACTATGTTTCCTTCCTTCCTTCCTTCCTTCCTTCCTTCCTTCCTTCCTTCCTTCCTTCCTTCCTTCCTTCCTTCCTTCCTTCCTTCCTATGTTCCTCTCTAATAAAATGGTAATGTGTATCTTGTGTCATTGTATGCTGGGAGTATGTGATCTTTTTTATTTTGATTTTATAGGAGATTAGAGTTAAGAGATTGCCGTGAGTCTCAGAGGAGACATTAACGGGTTGAGACTGTTGTAGACCATGGGGACAGGTGAATTAAAGGTATTTTGCATTATGTCCTGGATACAAGCCTCTTGGGGCCAGGGAGTGGAATGTGGTAGTTTAGTAGGTATGGTCCCTGTAGATTCATGTGCTTGAATGCTTGGCCCATAGGGAATGCCACTATTAGGAGCTATGGTCTTGTAGTAGAAATGACCTTGTTAGAGGAAGTGTGTCACTGTGCTGGTAAGCTTAGACATCTCAGATGCTTAAGCACAGGCTCTGTGGCTCTTGTTCTTTGCCCTAATGCCTGTGGAGCATCTTAAACCTACTTATGGTTTTAGATGTGAACACTCAGCTTGGGGCTCCAGTTTCCATGACTGTCTGCTGTCACATTTCCCAGCAGTGGTGTTGATGAACTCTTACCCCGCCCAAACAGCGAGCCTAAATAAACCCTTCCTAATATGAGTTGCCTCGGTCATGGTGCTTTTTTCTCAGTGATAGAATCTATCCCAAGCAGTAGTACTTGGCCATGTCCTCTATATGGGTTAGTTTTAGGGTCATAAAGGACACAAGAGTTAAGGGGTTGTGACATCTTCCCCTGAGGTTTTAGAGAGCCACTGAAGCCAGGCAGCACATGACAGGGGAGTCCATATGTGAAGGCCCTAAGAGAGTGCTCTAGGAGGCCATTCCATGAAACTATGGATGTGAAGCCTGAGTGGTGTTGGAGACTCCAAGGATCTAGAGATGCCAGGCTGTAAGGCGTCTGCCAAGGAGAGTGTTATATAGGGAGTGGGACTGTTCCCCCTCCCCCCAAAATAGAAGTATGCAACAGGCAGCAAAACTGGAAGAGTGGATCCATCTAAGCCCTTCACCATCAGACATAAGCTACAGGATTTAATATTTGCTTTACTTGGTTTCAGTCTTGCTTTGGTCCAGTATTTCCTCACTAAATTCTCACTTCTCTCCTTTTGGAATATTCTGTGCCATTATACTGTGAAAATATGTCTTTTCTTTTTTGGTTTTATAGAGAGTTACATATTAAGAGATTGCCTTGAGTCTCAGAAGAGATTGGCCTAGACTTTTTTTTTTAATTTTTTATTGATTCTTTGTGAATTTCACATCATGCACCCCAATATCTCTCTCTGCACTCATCTCTCTGTCCCTTCATATCTGCCATCCACCCTTGCAACCTCCCCACCCAAAATAAGTATAAATATTTTTTAAAAAACCACAAATAAAAACATCATGTTGTGGAAGCTGTACTGTCACAGTGTATATACCCTTTTGTGTACACATCACTACTTACAAACGTTCATTGCAATGAGGCATTGGTCTGTTTCAAGGCCTCTGGCTTCTGCTATTCTATCAATACTGGATCTTCATGAGGATTTGTCTTGGATATTCTGTTGTTGCCCTGTGTCATGGAGACCCTGCAGCTTTGAATCTGCAGGACTGGCCCTTTCACTCCCCGGCAGTTCATAGATGCAATAGATACTAGTTTGAACCAAATCAAAGCTCTGGATCTGAGTCTGGGAGGTAGCTAAGTTGGTCAGCCTTCCAGCTCTCCTGTGTCTGTACCACCAGGGTGAGCTCTCCAGCACTATCCTGGTTAGCTCACCCAATGCAACAGCCTGCAAGGGGCAGGGTTAGCTCTCCTGCCCTCGTGACCTCAGGGCTGGCTCACCTGCCCCTTCACCATGTGGACCAACTCTACTGTGCTGCCCAGGCGAGGTGTAGGGCCCACTCTCCAAAGTGTGGTGGCTTGTAAGGGGCAGAGCTAGCTCAGCACAGTACCTCAGGTGGCAGTACAGACCAGGGACATCTGCATGGCCTTTGCTGGTAACATGGGCCTGAGATATAACATGGACCCTGGTTGTCAAAGGACTACAGATCTAGGTATGGCTCCTGAAACAGCATGGACATAGATGTCTACATGGCCTCAGGTGGCAGCCCAGGCCATGGCCATGTGCTAGGCCTTTGGTGGTAACTCAGGCCGTAAACATTGACACAGATCCCAGCTGCAGCAGGACCTGTAACTTTAATTTTTTCAAAATCTATTTTTAATGATTGTTCTTAAATACTTTAGCCTCTGTTCTAGCTTACCACCCACCAGAAGTAGTGGAAAAGAAAGGGTATGGTAAAGTGAACCTCTTTGGAAATGGTTTTTTTGGAGCAACTCTTGTCTGCAGGAAATAAGGGGCAGCTCGATCCAAGGGAAAACACTTCATGGATACGTCATCAGTCCAGTTTGGTAGACTCTGAGTGGCAAACAAGAATCAGCAGTGGTGGCACGACCTAGTAGAGACAGCCAGGCCTCCGTCAAATTGGCACAAATTAGCAGGAGGGAAGAATTCAGATCAGCAGGAATGGCAGGAAAAATTCTGGGCTTCGTCTCTCTGTGAAGATCACTGAAGATCTGAGACCAACAAGCATTTAGCTATGAAAGCATACCAACCTTTGCCTCCATCGCTGTCCATGGAGTCCTATTTATACCCTCTGAACATCACGTGTCCTCCACAAGACTTGCCTCAGCACTTGTCCTGCCTCAGCACTGAATCTGTCTCAGCTGACATCATTCTGCCAATCGCCCGAGTCCTTGGAAGCGGCAGGAAGCTACAGCACACCACCAAAAATTTTTTGGTGCGTTTCTCTCTATAGAGTCCCAACAAATGAAGCTCAATTACAGAATGTAAAGCAGACCGGTACATGCTTGTTAATATCGGAGAATTCTTCACCATGTGTCCTTTCACGTGTTTGCTTTAGCAAAACATCCTTTCACCTGTGTCAGCTTCAGGAAAACACACCTTCACATCTTTGCCCCTTCACATCCAACAAAACTGACTTTCCCAAGAACACTTCAGTTTCCACTTCAAGGACCCTTAGCAGCATCTGGGGCCAGGACCTTCCCATGGCCTCTTCATATCTGCCTACTCCTTACCACTGAGAAGTCTCTGGTCCCACCTTTTTCCACAGTGTCTTTCTTCTGGTGGTCCCAGCCATTGGAGGAGACCCTGAACTGGACTTTTAAACAGTGTTGTGATATGAAAGCGTTTGGAATCTTTAAAGTTGGACAAAATGAATTATACTACTGTCTGAGATTATAGGGACAGTAAGTAGAACATGGTCATTGGAATATTCTTGGCCTTTTGGGTATTTGGTCTTCAGGTGCAGACACTCTTTAGGAAGACTGGAGGTGTGGGCTTGCTAGAGGAAATGTATCACTGGGGGTGGGTGAGCTTTGAGGCTTAAAGAGTCTCTCACCACTGCTAGGTTGCTCTTTGGTTCCTGCTGTGGTTTGAGATGTGAACTAGTCTGCTGCTCCAGTCTCTGTGCCTCCCTCCCGCCATACCTCCCAGCTGTGATGGTGATGGGTTTCTCTTCCTCTGCAACCATAAGCCTAAATAAGCACATCCTTCTATAAGTTGTCTTGGTCATAGTGTTTTATCATTGCAAGAGAAAAGTAACTAAGACACTTCCCAAGTTGGCTTTGGTTATGGTCTTTGTCACAGCAACAAAGCGAAACTAAGACACATACATCGAGCCATCCCTGCACACCCTTGAGATTCAGCCAACTCGATCATGGCAAATTTTCTTTTCAGTGAGCTATTGAATTTAACTTGGTGATGTTTTGTGGAGAAGTTTCACTCCTATGTTTATCAAGCACAGTGGTCTGTAGCTTTCCTTTGCTGTGATGTCCTTGGTTCTGTTTGCTGACAAGCTAAACTAGCAGAATAAAATGAGTTGGGAAAGCCATGAAACATTAAGTTGCCATTAACATTAGCGATAAGCTTTAGTACAATCACATCTTTCTGTGTTTATTTTCTCCTTTAAACAGGCCAGCACATTGGGGACTGGAGTGGTGTGATTCACTAACAGCTGTCACACCCTTCCCTGGTGCCCCAGCTGTTTTGACTACATGACTGTTAGGCAAGCAGCCAGCCAAACTGCCCTCATTGCAAGGCAGTTCTTTTGGACACTTTACAATTACTCTGAGGACACTCCAGCAGCTGCCTTAGACCTCTACAGCCACAGCTGAAGATATGCTCCAGACAGCCTGCACTGGCCAAGTTGGGGGCTATATTGAACTTTGGATGACCTTCAGCCATTTTTAATCCAGGCTAGAGGGGGAACACTCCATAAAGAGACCCAACAGAAATCCTATAACTGATACCAAAGCACCCCCCTCACATGAAAGACTGTGTCATGATTACTTCAATTTACATGAAAGTTCGTATGATTGGTGCAAGCGCATTTGCTCCACTTTTCTTTTAGAATACAAACAACTTGTTTGTCACATTGTGGGTGCTACCATCCTGGACTGTTGGTACTCAGGTCTATAAGAAAGCATGCTGAGCAGGCCAGGAGGGCAAGTTCCTTTTCTGGCTGTCTCAGTATCAGATGTGCACATGGTGCACAAATAACCATGCAACCAAAATACTCACATACATAACATAAAAAATAATAAATAAGTTTTAACGCAGGTCCCAGAGGTGACGTGAGAGAAGCTGGTTTGAGTGACAGTTGGGAGAATGGGTCAGGATGATGATACACAGTGTGCTCTCCTAAGCTTGCTATTTAAGGGCAGCTATTGGCTTTTGAAGCAGGATGTGAGTCTTGTAGGAGATGGTCTTTTCAGGAGCAGACGAGCATGGCTTGCAAGCAAGCTCTCAAGCACTCCGAGTTTTTTTGCCTGCAAGATGCAGGGTTGACGGAGGTTCTGAGTACTCAGAGAAGAAAGGAACACTGCATCAATGAATATGTACGGTACGAAGGACATAATCTGACAATAGATGCGTGCACATGTTACAGGATAGTCGATTACACTATGAACCCCAAGATTTTGTTATTTACTGAAAAAAAAACAAAAAACCGTTGTTGTAGAGTTGCTTAGCCCTAGCACACACCTTTTATCCAAGAGCTAAATAAAGTCAATCCTAGGTCAAAGTCGAAGCAAGCAACCAAGCTGATGGGGATGAACATAAATAAACAGAAACGAGGGTCTTTGAAAGGAAGGGCATTTAAAATATCATGGAGAAGGAGCTTTTTCCTTCTGGGAAGTTGATGGAGTACAAAGGTCAGCTGCATGGTTTCTCTGCCTCTCTGAGCTAGCAGGCTTTTGGCACAGTGCCTGAGTTCTCATTGGTAAAATTTGAAAGTTTGGAATTTATTTTTTTAAAAAAACAACATGCACACATACATACCACGGAACAGGTATCCGTCCCCATCTTCCTCTTAGAGAGAGTTTCTCTTTTGCTGGTGCATATGCTGGGCTAGCTGGCCTGCGGCTTGTGGGAACTGTTCTTCCCTCCTCCCATCTTGCCCTAGGAACATTGGATTATAGACAAATCCCACAATGCCCTGCTTTTTATGGATTGCAATTCTGTGGATTATTTGGCCTTAGTTGCTATCTTCCAGCCTCTGTCTTCTGTTATTAATCATGATGATTAGGGGTACCACAAGGAGTGTGAAAAACAGAAGTATCAAAGCCATTATGTCCAGACTCAACGAGACTCCACCCACCAAAGGTTATATATTGCACAGTAACTTATCATTTACAGAACATAATTATCAGCTGGGACTGTGATCTGTACCTGGGTTCTTTTATCCATGTTAAAATGGATGGACTCATGGAGCTGGAAAGATGACTCAATAGTTAAGAATACTGGCTGCTCTTGCAGAGGACTGAAGTTCAATTCCTAGCCTTCACATGATGCTCATAACTGTCTCTAAGTCCAGTCCCAGGGAATCAGATACCTGGACAAAACACCCATACACATAAAAATAAGTAAATGGATGCACCCTTGAAGAAAAATTTATTGTTTAGATTTGTACAGACACATTGATCACTCTGCTCTCTAATTGTTCAACATATACATAAATAATGTGTCTATTTAGTCCCTTTTTAGTCCATTCTTAAAAATAACTGACAGAGGCCATTAGGCTGAGAAAATTCTAGCACATTGGGTAGAGTAAAACGAAAGTCAACTCGGTCGACAGTTATAGTCTAGGGGAATGAAATTTGTCCTTAACAAATCATCAGCTACCAATTATTCTCTAACCAGACACTCACCAGTCAGAATTCTTCAACTAACCTTTAATTATGGACTTCCCATTTTAAGCTAGTCAAGCATTTTCTTTGCCTTGCCTCTGAGAAGTGGTATACGTTTCCTCTTCGTGACACTTTAATGGAACCCAACCAACCACCTGCAGCCTGGTGCTGCCTGAACCTCAAATCACAAGCTGTTCACATAAACTTTTAAAGATATTTAGGCACCGAGGTTTATCTTTTAATAACAATCTTCCTTGGATAGAAATACTCTTCTCTTATAATTCCCATTGGGCTTGGTAACTTCTCCCTGGCAAGAACCCCTAATACTTCTTTCTTTAATATGGCAGTCAATAGCACTGAACTATTGGCTGAGGATATGAACTGCCATTTCTGGTGATAAACATCTTTAGGACGTAGAGCCATATCCCAATTAATTTAGCTCCTCAGCTGGGAGGATAAGGAGTTCAGGGTCATTCTTAGCTACATAGTAAGTCCAAAGCCAGCCTGGATTATAGAAAGGGCAGGTGGGGTGGGGTGGGGAGAAGGAAGGAAGGAAGACAGACTAAAGTTTAAGTTCTATTTGTTTCCATCCTGATCATTCACCTGGGCAGAATACATCTTGTAGTATCATTCTTCCTTTAAGAATGGGATGTCGATAAGAAATTCAGTGGGAGCCGGCAGAGGTGGTGCACGCCTTTAATCCCAGCACTTGGGAGGCAGAGGCAGGAGGATTTCTGAGTTCGAGGCCGGCCTGGTCTACAGAGTGAGTTCCAGGATAGCCAGGGCTATACAGAGAAACCCTGTCTTGAAAAACAAAACAAAAACAAAAACAAAGAAAGAAAGAAAGAAATTCAGTGGGAAGACCTCAGCCACTCTTCTGAACTAATTTAAGTAAACATTCCATTAAAATTTAACAGTCCTGTCCAATCATCTTGAACTTGAAGTCAACTAACCCCAGTTTAAAGCACAGAGAAATTCTCTGGGGAAAAAAAAATAAAACAATGGAGAGAGTTCTGAAGACTGGACTCAATGTTCTTCCATTAGCCAACTCTCCAGCCTCTAAAGGAGTCCTCTGATAAGTGGCAGCTAAATGTCATTGTATGTTTTTATAAGAAGCAGCCTGGGTTGTAGGTAGCTGTTGGTATCTAACAAGGTAATATCTTACTTTTATTTATTGTTATGGTTTAAATCTGCAGTGCCCCTTGTAAGCTTATGTTTTGAACTCTTCGAATTGTTGTATTTTGAGAGGCTCTTGAACTTCTAGGAGGTGGGGCCTGCTGGTGGAATTGAGTTACCAGAGGCAAGCCTTTGAAGGTTGACACACACCTTCTGGTTCTAGCCTTTCTCTGCTTCCTGGTCCACTGTGATGATAGTAAATTTCTACTGTCATAAACTCTAGCATTTCTTCCTCATCATAGTGGACCCAAACCTTCTGGAACCATAAGTCAAAAGAATCTATTTATCTTAATTTTTTTCTACCAGGTAATTTCATCAGCAATACAATAATTAATAAAGAAAATAGTATCAGAGGAGTCAGTCATTGCTGTGATAAGCCTGGACATGAGGTTCTTTTATCAGGATTTTTTTTTTTTTTCAGAGCTGAGGCCTGAACCCAGGGCCTTGTACTTGCTAGACAAGCACTCTACCACTGAGCTAAAATCCCCAACCCTGGCCATGAGGTTCTTAAGCCTTTAGAACTGCTTTTCAAGATGAATGAAGAGAGTTTGTAGGTATAGGCTAGAGAATGCTGTAAGTTAGCTTAAGTTGTAATTTTGGTGGGAGTTTGAAAGACTCCATTTTGTCTCCATTTAGGAACTAGGCCATAGACCATTGCTACTCATCCTAAGCGTAAGATACTTTGCCTCTGCAGCTGATCAGTCTGTCTGTGTTGCTCTGAGGTGGAGAAACTACAGTCTCTGGTTTAGTACCTCACAGTAAAACAGTGGGAGGCTAGGTAAAGCAGCCTTTGTTCTGTCTATGCAGGGAATTGTGCTTCTCTAAGTCTCTGGAAGAGAAAGGGAGGAACGCCTGTCTCTGCCCTTTGTCTTAGCACTTGTATGACTTTCAGAGTGCACCATGCCATGGAAAAAAGTTCACTACGAGTTTGCACATAAATCCAGGTCATAAATTGAATGAGAGTTTAAAACAGAGAATGTCTACATGTTAGTAATCTGGCTCAACATTCATCATTTGTTACTAGCTTACAGGTTCATGGAAAGTTAAAAACAATAACTAAGTTGTTCTTGAAATTTTGTATAGATAAACCCAGTCAATATTTTAGCTCCTATTTTTGTACCTGTGGTGTATACTTTTTATGACCTTCTGTTAACGGTTTTTATAACCTCTTGGAATGTGCTCTAAGTTTTAGAAGTCTGTTGTTATATCAGAAGCAATAAGCAGTTCTGTTATAAAAGGGGCTCAAATGTTTTTGTCTGCATTGCCATTCTGAAATGATGATGACCCTAGCATGATAGTTGTTTCTGCAGAATAAATGCTCTATGTTTTTGCATACTGACTGAATGTGGGGTCTTCCTTCAGTGATTTTCTGACCCTTACAGTATTATAGAGTGGAAGCATATAACTTCTTCATTTTATAGCAGTTCATAATTAAAAATTTCCCCAAGTTTCTTTTTTTTTTTTTTTTCTTTTTTTTGGTTTTTCGAGACAGGGTTTCTCTGTGTACGCCTGGCTATCTGGAACTCATCTGTAGACCAGGCTGGCCTCGAACTCAGAAATCGCCTGCCTCTGCCTCCCAAGTGCTGGGATTAAAGGTGTGCACCACCACCGCCGCTCCCAAGTTTCAAAGATAACTTTGGCTTTTCTGACTGTTGAAACTGTTAGGATTCCAAGACTCTTAGACGTTGGATTATAATGCCTATCGTGTATTATGAGATCGTCATGAGCCTTTGAGGATGTTTGAATCTGAAGTGTCCTCCACAGGTTCATGTTTTCAACATGTGTTTTTTTATTTGTTGCATTATTCTGGGAGGCAGTAGAATCTTCAGGAAGTATAGCCTAGCTGAAGGATTCAATTACCAGGCGTGGGCCTTCATAGGTTATACTTGGGTTCCTCTTCTAGCTTACCCCGCTACCTTATCCCATCCATCTTGTGATGAGCTTCTACTACAAACTTTCACTTACATGAACTGTCATACTTTCCCCCATCAAGAAGAACTGAAACCCTTGAAACTGTGATCTAAAAGATACCTGTCCTCCTCTCAGTCAAGTACTTTGATCCCTACAATGACACATAAGCAACCAATTCATTTGCTCTGAAGAGAATGGGAGAAGATAGGAGTTATTATATTTTGTCTTGAACAAAGAGAACTCTTGGGTTGGCATGGTGGCTTGGAAGAGAATGTTAAGGTCAATGCACATGATGGGAGGCCTGGCTTGTGGGAGTTTCAGAGGGAAGTTTGAGACTCTACTGGAGGCCTTTGTTTGATGTTTTAAGAATCTATGGTCTCTGGTTAATTCTTAACCAGAATTAGCTGTGATTAGTAAGAGGCCAGTATCATTGGAGTGAAAACTCTGCTCTGCTAGCACAATGGAGCTGGAGAATCAGCTGTGATTAAGAAAAGGGAGCATCACACACAGCAAGGAGGCATTGTGGACAGGATGGAGAAACAAAGCTCTTGTAAAATGTACTGGGTGTATTTACAGATGAATGTGTGCAGTTCTAATGGCTTAAACTCTGCCTTCCTCTTCCAAACATTACTGAGTCATTGCATTAAGGATTTTCACTCCTGTGGTGTACTTACTGGCTAGATGGATTTCCTTTCCTAACCATTAAAAATTATTGCTCATTGGTGACTTTGAAACTTACACCTCTTTGTTCCTGGTGAATAGTACCTATAGTAATCACATGATCATGTGTAATGTTCGGATGGTTTTATTAACAAGTATATAATACATATATTGCATACTGTATATAGTATATGAGGACTGTACAGTACAAATTTATGTTCACAGTTTGACATGACAAAATGTCATTACTGAATTCCCATTGGACTACAGGGTAGAAACAGAGAAGGTACATTAAACATTCACATCTTTAGTAAGAAAGATTACCAAAATGTTTCAGTATCTGCAAGTATACTAATGCATGCTAAAAACCTTTACCCATTCAGTCTTATTAGCTTATAAAATATATTACACTTTATTAAAAATTTCTGCATAGTTTATACAAGTATTAAAGAACTGTAAATGCAATAAGCCTGCTATGCTTGCAGGTAGGGTTTAAGAGATGCCAAGCAGAGAGATTATTCTGACCCTCTAACACTAGGTACATAACAGGAAAAAAAAAAGTGCTATTATTTGTAAAACACATTGTAGCCCTCTTTTAATGCATGTAAAATGGCTTTGTAAATGTATTACTTAAGTGAATTTGCAATCATTTAGAAACTGTTAACCTTGACCAGGAAGAGAATAAAGAGAACTCAAGTGACTTCATGTACGTTAGCAATTCCTTCAAGACAATTCTAGTTTTAAACCAAATTATTAAACCTTTGATCTCTGAGATTGTCTTTATAACAATCTAAGGAATGGTGTGCAGATTACAGTATCAGCAATAGTCTCTCAAATTCCTCATTAGTGCAATACTGATAGTGCAGGTGGGTGTTTAATAAAACATACATATACATATATCACTCCCCTGTAATTCTGTTCCAAGGCTCTTGCGACATCTGCATATTTAGTATCTTCTTAATTGAACAAAGCTATGCTACACACAGTCTCCAAACCAAGTGACTTTCAAGTGCAAAATGCCCATTTAATGATGTACCCTCCCACTGTGAAACTCAAAAACACAAGATTCTAGTTATTTTTGGAACTTCCCCAAGATGATACTTGGCAGTAACTGAATGAACTCTGTAACGATTTACACAGTGCTGACTTCATGTTTACAGCCTGTTCTCATCAATTTACTGCAACTGAACCACAACTGACAGTAACACAGCATGTCATTAAAAATCAAAGATTCAGGGCATCTATCTTGTTATCTTCCACAAAAACAGATTAAAAAAACCCAACCAACCAATCAACCAACCAACCAAACAAACAAACGAAAAAACACTAAGAGACTAAGTTTTTCAACTATCATAGTAAAATACAAATACATACAATAATATATAATATATAATATATATATATATATAAAGGAAATTTGGTGGGGGCCAATTAACTAAAAGTATATTAGACTAGCATGGGAATAGAGAATGGCTTTTCTGGGTTATTTTTCTTTCAGAGTTAAAATGGATCTTTCTGTTAACATGATCTAAGCAAGCTAAAGAGTAATGTAATAAAGACTTTTGAACAAAATTTAAATATGTCATGGAGCTATTAACTACTCTGGTTTGAAGCAAAGATAACTGTCCTTCCTTGCACCCTTCCCCAACCTCTCACTGGGCTGGAACACACAGATTGGAACAAACACCAAACTGGACTCTTCAGTGCTCTGCTGAAGAACCACTTCAAGAACGATGTTGTTGGCATGAACGAACGGAACACTGACAAGGGAGACCCTGCTTTCCCAAGAGACATTCCACTCCTCAGTTCACGTCATAGTTGCAGACAAAGAGAAAGGCAAGAGCCTCATTAGCATGCTTTAATAGCCTGAATATATATATTTTGCAGTGCTAAAAAAAAAAAAGGAAAGAAAAGGAACCCAAGAGCCAAGATAACATTTCTTTGCAGTTTTTACCCACATTCCTCCTCAGCTGGTTCACAGGGCTGAGCAGGACCTCCCGAGTGCTGTCCCCACAACTGTGAGCATAGTGCTATCAGAGCAAGCTCCCTGCATGTGCAGGCCTCCAAGACCTCTCATTCACTGATGTTCAAGAACAATCAGATAGGCTGTTGCTCTCAGTCCAGGTAGTGTTGGATCCTGTGATGTGGCTGGGATAAATGCTCAGGATTCCCCCTTCTCTTCTCCTCCATCCTTCGTGAGGGGACGAAGGGACTATCGGTCATAGGCGGCCATATCTGACCATTGTGCCCATTTTATTTTTAGAATTTGTAACCAGTGGCATTTCTGCATGTGAACTGTTTTTGTTGGCATTTAGACTGTGGTGTTCAAAAGCCTGCTTTTGAAAAAACAAAACAAAACTTCCCCTCCAGATAATGGTGCTACTTATCTGCAACATCCGCACGAGTCATTGCTTTTAGTTTGCCCTAACAGGGTACCTGGTAGCCGACAGGAAATTGCTAGCTCTGGCAGAAACTTGTGGGAATCTTCAAGCTACACATATAAATCCCTGAATTGTGGTTTTCTCTATTTTTCCAAAAAAAAAAAAAAAAAAAAAAAAAAAACTTCTGTCACCAAAATAAAGATCTATGTGCTTCACACTAGGTATATTTACAAAGAGTGTCACTCAGGTCTTAATTGAGTGACTTTGCTCAAGCTTATCGGATGTCTTTTATACTATGTGTCATAGACACAAATGATAGCTGGTTTGGCACCATACAGCTCACACAGAAAAGCTTCATATGAAAGCTATGTGACTAATTGGATATGGGAATATAAGTACCACTCAATGTTTTCCTGTTTGCAAAAACACTCTTAGTGGGGGGGGGGGGGAGGGGGGAGGGAGAAGAGACTATTTTATACTCTTATTTCAAAAGTTTTTGTTTCTCTTTACATTACAGGGTAAATATTTCTGTGGATTCCTTACTCTCAAAGCTTCATGATCGACAACGAAGGATCCTGAAGGAACGGAGGAGGTGGCACGGATACCTTCTCGGTATCCAGCTTTGCAGCAAAGGTGTGCTCAGCCGAGTTAGGCCTGGGGATCGACATTTAACAAACGCACTGCACAGCTAATGTGAATGGCCCAGACGTTGATGGTCCAGCCGGTCCTAGACAGGAATCGCTGACTTCCTTTCCATTTCCAATATCTTCTGGGTCTTCCTCACACTACGGGAGAACACGGCCCACCTAAGGCAACAGCTCCTGCTCAGCTCCCAGGGGTGTCAAAGCCTTCCACATGAGCTTCAGGTGCCACAGAGGACAAAGGACTTGACTTAGCTGAGTGGGGTAAGCCAAGCCAACGATCAAATCGTGAGGAGGGCAGAGGTGAGAAGGTGGGACCAGCTTGACATCTCGTGGGTCTTGCTAGCTGGTAAAAGGGACCGCATTCTTTCTGTCGTCAAACACAGAATGTGGCAGAAGGTCGGAGGTCTCTGGCAAGGACTAGCAGGCTGGATACTGTATTTCTAATACATTTACTTTGACATTCTTTTGAGGAATACATGGAGAAACCGACAAATTGGTCGTTAGTTTACATGTTCCCTTGTTCTCATTACATTAAATGTATCTGTAAGGAGGGTTTGCTTAGCATCCCCGGAAAAAAAAAAAATGTTCACATTCTTTAGGTCTGACCCGTGGTAAGGAGAGGGAGGGTTAGAGTATCAACTACTGACCATATGGAAGTTTTGAATGATATAAATTCAGAGATCCAGACCAGCTGAATCGAAATTAAAATGTACATATAAAAATGAGTTAGATAACAGGAGAGAGAGAGAGAGAGAGAGAGAGAGAGAGAGAGAGAGAGAGAGAGGTGTGCCAGGAAGAGCGGGAAATCACACTGAGCTGCTGGAGACAGGTTTTCAGACTAGCATGTGGCGTTTCCTGTGTAGGGCAAGGTGGTCGGAGCGAGAGAAGCTTCGGTCACAGTCTGGACACTGGAAAGGTTTAATTCCAGTGTGTTTTCGGAAATGTCTCGTCAGTTCATCAGACCGAGCGAACTTCCACGTGCAGCCTTCCCAGGTGCATTTGTACGGCTTTTCTCCTGCAGAAAGGTGAAGAGGGAGGAGTTTAATCATTTTTGTTGCTGGGGAATAAAAAGAGAAGCTACGACTTTTGAATTAATGCCCTTGGAAAATAAGCCTTTGGGATAACATCATACACAGCTCCCAGTTAACACGGCGCTGCACGAAACAAAAATACTCTCAATGGAAAATCAGCCAAAAAGAGCTCTTAAGACAGGGAGAGCCATTCTGAGAGCCAAGCATGGAGCACGCAGATTCTGCATGTGTAGGTATGCAAGCCTTAAACCCTTCCTGTGCACGTCACAATGCCACCGACAGCTTTAGGCCTCTCTTAAGTTTTGCTGTCGTTTTTCTAAAACTAGAATACCTGTTAAAGAATTCAACAACCCACTTTCTTATTTAGACTCTGATAGCGATGCCATGGACGGTGAGTCCTTCAAGTCCCTGTACTCTAAAAGCAGAAGTTCCCTCCTCCTCCAGAAACCAGGCCTCCGCACACCCCTTCCTGCAGGCTAAACCATCACTTACATGTGAGGAACAGAGAAGGCCCTTGTGGGAAAACGCTAGTGAGAGCCAGCCGTGAAGACCTTCCCAGTTAAACAATGCTTAGTGCTGATCTGATTCTATTAGTCAGTATAATACAAGCTGGCCACCCCTAATACAAAATTTGGAACATTCTAAAATAGTTGTTCTCAACCTATGGGTCGTAACCCTTCCCAGGGATTAAATGACCCTTTTACGGGGGAGTCGCCTAAGACCATCAAAAAACAGAGATATTTATATTACAATTCATAACTACAGTTATGAAGTAGCAACAAAAATAATTTTATGGCTGGGGGCCAGCCCAACACAAGGAACCATATTAAAGGGGTGCAGTGTGAGGAAGGGTGAGGACCACGGCTCTAGAATCTGAAACTCTGTGAGTCTCCCATAGCAGCAGACACTCTCCTGTGGCATTGTGTCAAGACTCAGAGTTAGAAAAATGTTGTGTAACTAGAGTTACCTTCCGCCTTGTGTAGAAAGCATAGGTGAGACAATAACATTTGTTCTTGGATTCATCTACCCTCAAGATACCTCATTATGCTTCTGAATAACATATCCCAAGATGCATCTGAAACAGTTCTAACCCAGAGTATTTCAGGAAGCGACACCTGACTCATCACAGGTAACAAATTAGTCCCTGTTTAGTGAGTGACCATTGTCTCTATATCTTGGCATAAGTATTGGGATTTCTATGTGGTATCTGAATCCAAAGACCCAATACCGTTTTAATTTTAAGCTGGACAACATGAATGAAGCTCCGCCCCTCCGCCCCCACCCATGCCTGGTGTATGATTTATGATTGACCCTTCTCATACAGCTTCCTCTGCCTCTTCCTCCTTCCCTGGATTCACCAAACACGACAGCTATTTTTCTGTACTAAATCCCAGATTCTTCTCCGTGAATATTCCCTGATAAGAACGACCCACTCATCTCAGAAAAACAACCTACACTCTGAGCTCTCTGACAAGGGTCACAAAACCAATCACTGTTAAGTTCTTGTGTCTACTCAAGAGCCTGAACCAAGAGAAGTCTCAGCATTCAAATGAAGCATAGGTCCTGGCAGCCGCTAGAAACATCTGTGTGATTTCTTTAAGCTGCCTTTCTATCAAGCCTTCAGGAGCACTGGGGGTGACTGTTGACATGACCTGACAGCTGACTCTAGACTCAACCCCTAGCCAATATGGAGCACACCTTAGAAGAGCTAGGGTAGATAATGACACAGGAGTTCTCTCGATTTTAAAAGACAGACATCAAGTGTACTTGCATTCCTTTCAAGGCCCATCTGTCCGAATGTCATGTTTCTGCTCTGCATAAAGAATAGTCCTTTACTAGTAAACAGTCTTATCTCAGAGGCTAGGCTGATGGCTTCACTTGGTAAAGTGCTTTCCTGGTTAGCTCCCTGGCGCCCATCCTCAGAGCTAGGATGGAAACACTGGGTTTGGTGGTGTAGCTGAGGAAGGCAGGGGCAGGCAGACCTCTATGGCTAACTAGCTAGCCTAGCAGAATGGGTGAACTCCCAGCAAATGAGTCCCTGATTCATAAAGGTGAATGGTATTGGGGGGGGGGAGGACAACACCCAAGGCTGTCCTCACCTCCACACATGCCCCAGCAGAGACTCCTGGGAGGGCCCCATCCTGACAGTGAGTACTTTCTCATTTTCCCCAGCTCCTTAGGACAGACTTTATGTGGGAAGGAGGAACCTGAGCGAGGGACCACTTCGATTCTAAGTTACCTAATCATTATCCATAGTAGATCATTACAAAGATTCTCTGGGACTCACATAGACATCAGTACGTTCATTTTCAAGATTAGACCTTGCATTATTCAGGCAGCGTCCCTCACCCAAAATGTTTAGGAGCAGACGTGTTCCAGATTTCCCTGCAACCCACGTGAAGGTCGGAGAGAACTTCTCAAAATTGTCCTCTGGCCTTCACTTTCACACCACGGCGTGTGGGCCATACCCTGCCTCCCCATAATAATAAGAAAGGTAAAAAGCTTCCCGGTCTCAGGTGCTTTGGAATGCTGGATGCGCCGACTTTACCATTCATACCAATCGTTCCTGTTCCGGACCTGTTCTGCCCGCCCGTTAGGACACGGATGCATCTCTTACCTGTATGAGTTCTTCTGTGTGCTTTCAAGTGCGAGCTCTTAGTGTAGACCTTATTGCACCCATCATAGTCGCATCTGTGTATCCTGCGCTTCCTTTGGGTATCCGGGGATTCTACGGGTAGAGGTCTCTTCCCAGGTTGCACGATGACCGAAGGATGGTTCCTGTTGAAGTCGAGATTAAATGCAAAACATTGAGTGAAGGTGCTCCCCTTTCCTCAGCCTACTGAAAATAAAAAGCATTTACAACATCGGGCAAAAACAAACAAAAACCCCCAACGAAATAAGAAAATAAGAATAAGACCAATTAAAAAAACCAAACAAACAGAATTAGCTGTTCAACCCAAAAAGCGCTGCTTTTATAGTCATTCAACAAACATGTAGCGAGCACCTACCATGAGCCAGGCACTGTGCTTGGCACCGGGACACAAAGATGAATAAAAACAGGGTTCCTGCCCTCGAGGAGCTCACACTCTAGGGGGAGACAGACATGGAAATAAGTAATGACAGCAAGAAGGTTAGGTGCTCTGCTGAGGGAGGTGCCGCGTGCGGGGAGAGGCTCTCGGTGCGTGTCCAGTACTTCTCAGCACTGTACCGCCTTTCCCACGGGCCAGCTCTCAAACAGCCAAATCCCTACTTCTTAGGCAAACACGCTGTCTACAGATCTATACAGATAGATCTACAGATCTATCCTTCCTCTCAATGTCTCTCTCTCTCTCTTTTTTGGGGGTGGGGGGTTTCGAGACAGGGTTTCTCTGTGTAGCCCTGGCTGTCCTGGAACTCACTCTGTAGACCAGGCTGGCCTTGAACTCAGAAATCCACCTGCCTCTGCCTCCCAAGTGCTGGGATTAAAGGCGTGGCCACCACCGCCGGCTCTCTCAATGTCTCTTAATGATCGCTAACATTTAGTTCTCGCTGGCTCTTTCAAAGGAAGTCCGGCATTGCGTCTACAGCGCAGTCTCAGCGTCGTATGGCTCTAGCAAGAGGAGGGGTTACAGCACTCACTGATGTGGGGGAGGACGGTGACTGGCTTCCAAGGGAGGGTGGTGACACCTGACGCCCTCCCCACCTTCTCTCACATTTGTCCAAGGGTTCTTAAGCCACACCTATGAAAGCAAGGGCTGATGGGAAAGAGTGTGGCGTTTTGGTTTTGTTTTCAAACCCTTTCCAGCGTCTACCAAGTCAGAGAAGAACGCAGCTGGCCTCTCTGAGCAAAGGCGCTGTTATTCAACTTGAATTTGGGTCCTGAAATATTCTAAAAGATGCACAGACGTTTTCTGTGTTGGAGAAGATTAAAAATAATAATGTTTCTGAGATTAACAGAAATGAAATTTTGACTATTAAGGGCACTAAGAAGTGCCTGCCATAAAATTTGCACGCACATTTTTGGAGGTAGGGGCTTGAGGTGACCAGTTAAATAATGAGAGATGGGTTTCATTTTATGTGGTCTTTCTTACTTTTGTCAGTATTTTAAACCTTACCCTGGGAGCTGAGCACAGACAGATAAACTAAGTCAGGATTCAGAGACACAGAAAAGTGAACACGAAGCGGTGGGGGCATGGCCAGGTGACTGGAACTTCCATCACACATGCATATATTTTTTATTTTAAATTTGAGAAAAAAAAAAAAAAAACCATAATGGAGAATAAGTTTGTGTGGGTTTCTTATTAAGATGGAATAAGTCACTACAATTCTTCGGTAAAAAAGAAGTTATCTTTTTTACTTTGCAAAATACTAGGGAAGATTCAGTGGCTATGTGTCTGGGACACAGGAAGACAGTCCATGCCAAGTGGCTTTAGAAATCTTGTCCAACAACGGGGTTTCTGTAGGTTGAGAATCTAATTATGACTGCATTTTCCAGTGTCTGCTCTGTCACGGACTGTCTCTGTGCCTCAATTTCCTCTGTGAGGCGGGGGGTGTTAATGCTACCGGCTGGAGGGCTGCTGTGGATGCAAACAGTGTGGGACCAGCTCCTGTCGGTGACTACTCAAAGAACCACAGGACAGCGTTTGTGTCAGAGGCCAAATGACTGACAGAAAGCCCCAGCACTGTGCTCAGAAGTACCCTTTCCCGATGCACATCACAGTTGTCCAACTCATGTGGCGTTTGCTGGATGTTTCAAAGCCCCTCAAAAAAACTATCAAGCACAGATATCAAACTACCTTTTGGAAAAAGCGACAGTGTGGCAGTGTGGCGGTAGAGGTTAAAGTCGGAGAGAGACTAAGGGTCTTGGCAATCTCAGTCTTTGGCCTTACATCACTCATTTCTAAAGAGATCATTTGGGCTCAAACAAGCATAGACTAGCTACTATGTAGCAGATACCTCCTCTGAGTTAAACTGGCCCTTCCTAAGTCCCTCTCCTGTTTTTCTGTTCTCCCATTTTCCTGTTCTAAACGCAGCCTCATAAAGGTAAAATACACATGAACTAGCATTTATTTTATTTTATATTTTGCTATACCTTTGAATGCATTTAAAAACGATCCTAATGCTGTAATTCTGGATCAAGCAAATGGGTTTCCAAGCTGTGAAGCCCACGCCTAGGCAGCAGGGTTTCAAGGCTGGTGCTGCTGGGGGCCAGGCTCACTGCAGTGTTCTAGGTACTTGGCTTCAAGCAATTCTTTCCTGGCTAGTGTGTTCTATGTGGGCTGCTACTGGGTCCACTCCAAGACATTACTTAATCCCATCTGTGAAAGAACTACACAGAGTGCATGTTCCACTGCGGCTAATCTACAGGGCTTTTTTTTTTTTTTTGGAGAAAAATGCATCTTAGGTCAGCACTAAACGAACACATTACTCATTAAGCATTTAAAAGCCTCTAGCAGTGAGATCATTGAAACAGGAATACATAGACACACAGACAGGACACACACACACACAGAGGGGGGAAGGGGAGAGAGAGAGAAAGAGAGAGACATCAGGTCTCATGTAGGTCAGGCTAGCTTAAATGCCTGATCCCTGATCCTCCTGCCTCTACCTCTCAGGTGCTGGGGTTACAGGCATATCCTGCTACACCTAGCTGGAAATAGTATTTTCTTTTAAGCGGTATTTAAAGAATGGGAGGTATCTGCCTTTCAAATACTTTGCCACAATGTCTCACATTTTAATTTGTAACAGACTTCAGACTAGCCCTCTGCTACCTACAGGCCAACTACACAAGGAGAGGGCCCAGAAAGATGAAAGAGCTCTAAGTAGGCCCCTGAGTTAAGAGTGGGACTGTGGGTGTAATGGGATACCTTAACTAACATCTTGGCCGTCAGTTCTCCATCTGCTCTGAATAAAAGAACTCACTTGAAACACCTGGAGCTGGGCACGATGACTCCTGCTTGCAACCTCAGGAGGCTGAGGCAGGCGGGTCTGGATATGAGGTCAGCCAGGGCTGCACACCAAGACCCTGTAGACAAAAACCCTAAAACTGAACTTTTAAGGGAAGTACTATGCAACTGTGAAAAATGAAAGCATGTGCCAACTTTCCTTGCCTGATGCAGCTGGGATGAGAGTGCCCTTCTCATCCACTAGGGACTATACATGATGCCACATATATGCCATCATCCCTAGACCAAGAGTTCATTCAGTATGGTGGTATGGTCACACATGAGCCTCTGTGAAAGCCACAGAAACCAGAGGTGGGTGTGACTGCAGTCGATCTGAAATCACCTGAACGTTCTGTAAAGCCGGGGAAGTCACATTCTACCATTGAAGCTGTATCACAGGAGAGAAGGTAGGAGAGGAAAGGTAGGCAGAACATTTACTGAAGCTGCGGGGAAGGTGGTGTGGGAGAGGGATGGCGGGAGGGACCCTGCAGAGGCAATGGCTGTGGATGCTGAGGCTGTTCCAATGCATTGGCTGGACCCAATGGAGAAGCACTATAGAGTCGGTACAAGAGTAATTACAACAAAAGAGAAAGATGGAGGACGTGGGCAGTGAGAATAAACTTATCCCTCGCATGCTGGAACACGC
This sequence comes from Mastomys natalensis, assembly GCA_021653895.1. Classification (NCBI taxonomy): domain Eukaryota; kingdom Metazoa; phylum Chordata; class Mammalia; order Rodentia; family Muridae; genus Mastomys; species Mastomys natalensis. Next base: position 336,774 of record JAJTUV010000803.1, read on the forward strand.
ATCCAGGTCAAAGCCAGCTTCCCGAGGCTGCTCTCCCCGGGGGTCAAACAAGGAAGACTTAACCATGTGAGGTACCACCCTGTCCAAGCAGAGGCTCAGATGCTGGCCAAGGCAGTGCATCCTTCCTCCTGGCTTGCAGCTCTGCAAGTTAAGGAGAGGCTCCAAGGGTAGCTATAATGAAAGACTCAATGTAAAGATTTCTTTCTGCACTGAGCTTCTCTGAGCTGCACGGGAAGCTTCTGTCTGTGGCCAACACTGTTGTTGGCCTGGAGATGTTAACAAACGGCATTGTCAATAATGAACACACTCTACTGCACCAGAAATGACAACTATGGGTGAAGGGGGTGGGGGGGGCAGCTCCTATCTGACATGTGACAACTTTCGGTTGTTCAAGCTGATGTGAATATCAAATCCAATCTTCATGAAAACACTATAGATCCCATATGGATGGCAAAAGAAAAAGAAAACAAAAGATTCATGTGGTCACCTTGAGGGGACCCACTCGGAGAAGTTGACACAACTGTTGCAGATATGGTTCGTGTCGTTCTTGGAGACTGTCTGGCCACGGTTAACTGTGGCACCACTCAGTGAGGCCACACAAAAGAGGATGGCCCTGGTCATCCACAGCACATCACATGTTTGCAATTTCATGCTTTATTCCAGGTCCCAGGTGCACGCCAAAAACACCAGGTCAGCCTAAGTATACTTACTCTTGCAACAACGCTTGCGGGGGGGACACTGAGTTCATTAAAGGGGGTGACATTTCTTCAGGGTAATAGTCAGTCCTCTGTGGTTCAATTCCGGGTTCTATTTTAATTTTTTTCTGTAATATGGGCTTCTCATATGATTCAATTACAGGTACTAAAAAATAAAAATAGAAACATCATTCTACAAACAATGTATCAATTTCAGCCTGTGAAAGGTCACCTCATGGCTTCTTTCTAGTGACTACACTTTTGTATGTGTATTTCTTCGTCTCTGGCAAGGGTTATAGCAGGATTCAATTTGTGAGCGATCCTCACTTTTGAAGCAGACAGAGGGCCCTGCGACTCAAGATGACTCTCCATTACAAAATCTGGCTATCCCCACAGTCCCCTCTCTATGGTTGACAAACAGGTCGCTTTTAAGAGCCATTAGCAGCATGATCAGAAAGTACTTAAGTTTCTTTTGTGCCCAGGACCGTATTGGTACTCAGTAAATCAAAGTATAAAATACACTGTGAGAGTAACTAATTGTTGGACACTCTCCCAAAATCAACACTTCAAAACAAAAACAGAAAGAATTGCCCGGGACAGGCCAGAATGTCCTTTTGAGGGTGTAATAGCTCTGCCTGGTGTCCTCACCAGACTCCTGGCAGAGATGCCGTCTACTAAGCAGGTGCTGGGTGTAGGGGCATGGCAGAATTTACCTGGCATGCCGCTGTTTGAATTGTCCATCTCTTCTGACAAGGACACCATGAGAGGCTGCTGCAGGTGGCTGGTGTACATAAAAGGGACGGGCTGTACCACGACGGGCTGGATGACGGGGAGGATGCCCGGACTCCGGATGCCATGTCTGGACAGTGCAGCTGCCATCACAGGCGGCATAGACAGTGGTACTCCAAAGGGCTGCACGCCAGGAGAAGGGGGTGAGTACTTCTTAATGGGCGGGCTGGAGGACGGCATGCTGAGCCCAGGCGATGCTCTCCGGTGGGCTGGGAACTTCACAGAGGAAGGAGAACCACCAGCAGAGGGTGGGGAGCCCCGCTTGTTCACAGTGAGGTCCACTGGCTCCATCTGTATCCGTGAGTGAGGCCTTCTGGGGTCTGGAAGAACTTGTCAGGTAATGGTGTAGAATAAATGACCCCGTATTTATTGGGCTTCATCGATTCTATGTAATTCGATGGGTAGGACTATGAGAAAAAAAGGAAAAAAAAAAAAAAAGAAAAGCATAAGGAGACATACTTTAGATCTAGAGGTGTGTGATTCCCCCAAAAAGCTATGGGAGAGATGGTTTAGTAATTGCTAGAAAGTAGGGTTGCTGGGCTCCACGAAAAACTGAAAATTGAATTCATGATTTTCCTATTCGGTAAGAAGATTGATCCGTGGCAAGTTTCTAAAGCTGTCTGCATCATGGGGGGATTGAGGCCTTTATCAGGAGTCAGCATTGAGGGCCACTGAGAGCAGGCCAAACTATATAACCTGAGGGGTTTTTCCCCCTCTGAAGCTTTTCTGATGGTCTTTTCTTTCCTCTCTCCCTCTCCCCCCCTTCCCTTCTCTTTTTGAAACAGTCTCACTGTGTAGCTCTGGTTGACCGGGAACTCCTCCCCCTTCCCAGCATCGGGATTAAGGTGTGTTCCACCACACCCAGTACACTATTCATTCTGAGTTTCCCAGGCTGTGGCTTTGACTGGAATTACTCTCAGACTCACACTCTTCTCTGGGCTCAATCTCTGCCTGGCTATGAACTGCAATTGTTTTCCCTTATAGAAGTGACTCTCTGGACCTAGTACCAGCAAAGCAGCCAGGAATGGGAGACCAAACCCATGAGACTTGCAGTGATGTGCTTACACGCTCTGGGACGGGGAGATCCTTGTTGAGAAGTACTGAGGAGCCCTCTTCTGGGATGCTAAGGTGATCATACAAGATAACCTATGTAATCCTCTCAACTTCACTCACACATGCTGGGCTGCCCTATGAGAGCCTTCCAGCCCTTTAAGCAGGAGATATACACCATGGCTGTAAGACCCCAAACTCTGAGATCACAGTGCACCCAAGGATGGTACACCGTTAGGGATACAGATTGAGTGAGTAGGGGAGCAGCAGCTTAAGATGGCAGAGACTGTCACCTTCTAGCAAAGTCTTAAGTGACAGAGATAAAGAGTAAAAAGACTTCCAATACTGTGCAGAAATACGCAAAGGAATAATAAGACCAGGAAGTGCAAGACACAAGGTTTCGGTGTCAGCTTTCAGCAGGGGTGGAAAGGTGAATAATGACAATCCTAGATCTTCTCCTTCTTCTTAATTAATAAGAGACAGGATCTAACTCTATAGCCCAGGCTAGCTTTGAACTTGTAGCAATCCTCCTGCCTCTGCCTCCAAGTGTTGGTCTGCACCAGCATACGCAGGTCTACCTTTCTTTAGAACTAGCCATACCCACCCAAGGATATACCACAGGGATACACCACAAGGCAAGAGGTCCAGTTTATAGAGTAACATGAATATTAAGTCTATTTAAATTTAATTAAATTAGGCATTATTAAGAGAACAAGGCTCACAGACATTATACAAGAGAATCTCAATAATTAACTCCAAGGAGAAGCTTCATGTGCTCCAAAGGACTTGGGTCTGCTGGGTGGGAGGCAAGACTTCATGAAATGGACGGAGGGCAGCAATGTGTAATGACATCTTCCTCATCTTCAGCCCTGCTCTTCCGGGACCTCCCACTGACCTAGATTTTACGGCCCACAGTTACTGGCAGCTGAATGGGAAGCAGAACGAGGGCATACTTCCATTGCTACCACTGCTGGGTTTTCTATCTGTAAGTGGGAACTCAGGCATTTGCAAATTTAATAATATCCTCAGGGTTCTCAAAGTCATCAAAGAAGAAAAAAGCCACACATCAAGCTGAGTTTAACATACACTGTGCATCTTCTATACACACTTAGTGCATACTGCTTTCAAGTCTCCATCAAAGACCCAGGCTAGGTGTACGGAGGGACTCTGGGACAGACACTTAACTCCAGGTCCATAATTAACAATTTCCAGTTCAATTGCCTCACAAAAGGGCCAAGAAATACAGTCCTTCCTGGGCTCACCAGCATGTCTGAGAATCTTCTCTAAGCCAGATTTAAGTATTTGGGTGGAGCACACAGCCTACAGCAGTGGCTGGCACCCATCTGGCAGGCAGGGTGTAAAACCTGATGCATATCAGGTGTGACTTGTGATGTAAATTCCACCAAGCTACATCTCTCAGGTCTAGACCACTCCGGTCTTCTAAGTACACAGGTGTGGCTGAACAGGTCCCAAATACACACCAGAAGCAAACGTTGGATCACAAAATTCTCTGGGTATTGACAGGTATGGATGGATCCCACAACGTCCTCCGCCGTGTCTTCTGCAATATAGCTGTCCAAAGACGAGACTCGGACAGAGGTCTACCAGCCCCACCCCAGCCCTCTCTTTTCTTCTGTTGAAACAAGCACCGAATGTCCACACCTCTGCTGTGCGTGTATACGTGCTAACTGCTGCCTGTCACCGGAATATGAGGCAAGAGCTTCATACGTTCTCAATGAATGTCTGGGATGAATTAACCTGCTTTCTGCAGGTCTTCAATCCTGGCAAGGCTGGGGTAATGCCAATATTTTTGATTCCTGAAGACATGAGGATTGGGTGGAGGAGACGGGAGCTGGGACATTCCGCTAGAGGTCTCACTATTACTTTATAAAGTGAAACTTTCCAATTTTAATGTATTTTATTAGGAACAGTTTTGAAGAGCTCTCTTCATGAGACAGTAAGTGGGTGGGACAACTGGCAGGAACAGGAAGTCTCTGCTGCTGCTGAACTTGAAAACAAGGGGCATCTGTGACAGGCTACTTAGGAGTCCTCAGACCACAGGTGGGGCTGTGTGCACAGGAAGGCGGAAGGCGTGGCGTGTTCATAAACACTTGCTCTGCGCTCGGCAAATGCTCTGAGGCAAACAGAAGGCTTTCTGTCCACCTGGCCCAGGAAAACCACCAAGGGTTCTGTTGGGACACAGCAGGGGAAATGACTGGTTTTAAGTACTTCTCAAAGTACAAGGAGTCTGCTGGGTGACAAAAGTTACCAGAAAGAAAAAAATAAATAAAATAAAAAAGAAAGAAAGGAATTTAGAGAAAGATTAAAAAGTAATTTTGGGGTTTTTCCCCCCTTAAATTTATTTTCTTTCTGGTTGCCTGAATCAGAAAGAATCCTACTTTTCAATCTTTTCCTAAAGCCTTTCAATCAGTTGCATAGACCTTAACATGGTTTATATTTCGGTAAAAGAATGGTGTTTCTTCACTTTTTCTAAACTATGACAAAAAAAAACCAAATAATGAGGTTGCATTGGCTAGGATTTTCTTTTAAAAAGAAAAAGTTGGTAGTGGGGACCAACAACAGACATACATACGGACAGACATAACAACCTTGTTATGTTTGTATTGGGTTGAGGCCGGAGAGATGACTCAGTGTTATGAGCCCTGGTTGATCTTGCAGAAGACCCAGGTTTGGTTCCAGCACCCACGCGGCAGCTAGCCACTGTCTGCGAATCCAGTTCCCGGGGATCCAATGCCCTTTTCTGGCCTCCTCTGACACTGCATGCATCGACACATGTACATGCACGCAATTCTAGCACACAGAAGGCTGAGGCAGGAGGACAGTGGGATACACAGCAAGGCTCTGTCTCAAAGGAAACAAAACAAACTTATAGATGTCCTATGCTGCTGTTAACAGGGGCTTTCCGACTCCTCCGGTCCTTCCTATCAGGGTGAGGGAGATGAAATTTGAAGGCCTGACAGCACAAACAGGAAGGTCTTTTTACTCCCTGCACAGTAAGGACTAAAGCTAACTTTTGGAGCAAGAATGAAATACTGTGTCATGTGACCACAGCACATGAAGGAGAGAAATAAATTATTACAAAAATGCTCTTACATATTTCAACTTTATGTGTATGCTGGTTTTGTTTGTTTGTTTTTATTGGTCAATGTGACACATGATTAGGGCAGCTGGGAAGAGGGACTTCAACTGAGAAACAATTGTCTCTCTTAGTCTGGTCTATAGGCAAGTCTCTGGGGCATTTTCTTGACTAATGATTGATGTGAGAGGAATCACCCTTGGGCCAGTGGTTCTCGGTTAGAGTTAGCTCTTGAGCAAGCCTGTAAGCAGAGCTCCTCCAAGGTCTCAGCCTCAGGCTCCTGCCCTGATTTTCTCAATGATAGAATATGACCTGGAGCTATAAGCTGAAATAAACCATTTCCTCCCTTGTTGCTTTCGGTCACGGTGTTAATCACAGGCAGTGGAAGCAAACTGACACAAAAGACAAGTTACAGCCTTAGCCCAGTGTCCTCAACCTTCCTAACGTGCGACCCTTTAATATGTAGCTCCTCATGCTGTGGTGATCCCCAACCATAACATTATTTTGTTGCTACCTCATAACTGTAATTTTTATTGTTATGTAATGTATGTAACTGTAATGTAAATATCTGATATATAGGATATCTGATACTCAACCCCGCAAAGGGATCGAGACCCAAAGGTTGCAAATCACTGCCTTAGAAGAAAAGTCTATTTTTTTAATGAATATAATTTTTATTGTTCAACTATTACACTCAGGCACACGATAACTGCATTATTCTTTCCATCTAGCTACTGTGCTAGAATGTAAATGTTATTTCTTTAAAGATGTTCTCACTGTCTATGTTGCAGACAATAATCAACACATCATCGGCTTAGTAATATCCATGGTAACTGAGTTCCAAGCACCTTGGAGTGACCCTGTCTGTGTCTTGTGTAAATATTTCTGGCAGGAACTTCCACAGCCAGTGCATAAGGATGATCTAATTTTGCAAGCGTGTCATTCCCAACCTTCAGATTCACATCCAGGCCAAGATTTTTTTCCCCTTGTGAATATTTTCCAACCCATGGAAGAAAAGAGCAGGGCAGACTGGGAGCGCTGCCTTGTTAGTCAGTCTCTATGAACCACAGCTTCATGTCTAAACTGCTCCTGCTTTAAAAAGTTGGGCACCTCCTTGTCACCTGTGTCTCATCACTGCGACCCTACCACGGACCTACAGAAATGCCTGGACCGAGTCTTAGTCCCCTGGTGTCTGAGTAGCGAGCGAGCGCTATGGCCTGGCTCATAAGATGGGCCTGACTGAGCACTAAGGCTTAGAAAGAGACCTTAGAAGTAATTCCCACCCAGCCACACACTCTTCCAAGTGAAATACGATCTGGTCTCACTGCCAAGTCCCCTCTCTGGCTGGCTTCTCTTCAAGTCATCCCTCCTAGAGCCGCAGCCCCATATGGCTTCTGTCAATGCTTTCTGTCTTCCTCTTAAAAAAAAAAAAAAAAAAAAACACTTTGTTCTCAATGTGTTTTACACATACATTTGTGAACTTACTTTTTGTGAACAGATTGGCCTACGGCTGACCCTATCTAGGGGTGTGGGGATAGTGACACCTCGTTTATTGACTGGGGGCTTTGAGAAACACCACCTGTCAAATGCCCTGTCAAACAAGAAGCACTTTAGGAAACAAACAAAACACACAATGTTATCAGTGAAGAGAGTTGATCGTTTAGGGAAGCTTACCACCGAGACAGGGTCCATGGCCTCTTGCTTGACAGGGACTGGGTCAAACATGAGCATTCTTTTAGTTTCGCCTTCTAGGGTGTTCTGATGTCTGGCCTAGAAAACAAAACAACATGCCTGGTCTTAATACCGAGGTCACATAAACTAAGAAAAAGAGAACATCCCTTCAGCTCTTAGCTTCTCTTACTCCATCTTCTCTCTCACTTCCCATACCTACTATGACGAGATGAAGATGCCCTTTCGTATAATTAAAACCAGGCCTCCCAGGCAGGACTTAATGAAAGTGGCATTTCTAATACAGTCACACAAACCCTGACATTTCTGGAACAATATGTACAGCCTCTTCTGCCAGGAAACCTTGCATGGCATCGCTGGACAGCTCAGCAGAAGGTTTACCTCATCCTCATGCTCGTCAGAAGAAAACATCGAGGAAGAAACCCAGAAGCAACCACCCCGATGCTGGTTCTAACCCTCCAAACCCTGTGTAAGTGGGTATGCAGTGCACACACGGTGCAGTACCTGTACAGTCGCTTAATTCTTTATTCATGTACCGACTCAAAGCATCAAACCACACTGCTCTGTGACAAGATCAGTTTAAATTGTCACCTTTGGCCGGGTGTGGCGGTACACGCCTTTTACACCAGCACTCGGGAGGCAAAGGCAGGTGGGTCTCTGTGAGTTTGAGGCCAGCCTGGTCTACAAAGTAAGTCGAGGACAGTCATGGCTACACAGAGAAACCTTGTCTCAAAACAAAACAAAACTTGTCACCTTTCATTAGAAACAAGGGCTAATGAGATAGTGCAGCAGGCAAATGTGTCTGCTAAGCCTGACTACCACAGTTACCACAGAGCAAAGCACACAGGAATAAAACAATAAAAAACAATAAAAACATTGCTGGACCCTTATGTTTCCGACAGATTCCAAAATGTTCACTACTAGAAATAGCACTAACACTCTCTACTTGTATCCTACACAGTTTAATTTTTCTGACAAATTCTCTAACGGAGAATTCTTTGCTTTCATGTTGATGGTCTCCACATGATACACCGCTTTTCTTTGAGTTACTGAGTCTGAACTTTTTCCGTCTTTATGTGTCATTTACATTTCTTTGAGAAAAGTCCACGTGGATCTTGAGACACACTCTCGTCTGCAACACTGTTTTCTGGACACGTTTCCTGTATTAGCTTGCTGTCACTCTAGCGAAGGCAATGCCTACCTTGAGCTTGTCCTGCTCTACTCTGTAATTACAAATCTGCTGCACAGAACCACTGGCCAGCTGCTACACAGACATCACGAAACGGCAGAGCCTTACTACGCCAGCTTGGTTTACGTGCTTAGCACTTTTGACTCAAGGCAAGCTCTTCACAGGTCCCTCTGGTTCGAGCAGCTAAATGAGCAAGTTTCTCCTGAGAAAGTGGCACACTAGTAAACTCAAGCACTAGGAAGACTGAGAGAAGAGGCTGCGGAGATGCCTCAGTGGTTAAGAATACAAAACTGCTCTTACATCAAAGTGGCTCACAATCACCTTATAACCTCAGTCCTAGGGGATCCGTAGGCTCCCTGGGCACTTGCATTCACCTGCACATAGCCACACAGACACATCATTTCAAATAAAAATAAAATCTTTAAAAGAAGTTCCGGGCTCGAGAGTCTTTACATCTCTTACCTCAGTATGGAGAATGCAGAGCCTGAGTCTGTTTACATGTGTTGTAGCAGTTACGTTAAGGCATTCACATACAAGTATAAATGTGGTACCAGGTGGCTTTTGTCCTTCAGTATGTCAATGGAACCTCTTTGATTTTCATGGCAACATGTAAATTCTACCCACCAACACAAGGCCCTGACTTCACAATTAATAGTCCTATACCTTAGGGTGTATAATAATCTGCAAATATAATGTGACACCAGTCTTCCTGGTGCCATTACCCTCTTAGGTATCCCAGCAAAAGACAAAATGACAGACCCCCTTCCCCCAAAAAAAAAACACAAAAACAAAACAAACAAACAAACCAAAAACCTGGGTGATCTTATTAGGAAGAAAGAAAACCTGTTATGTCTTGGCATCTAATAACTGATCCTAATTGAGCAACTACACACACAGGCAGGGCTCTAAACCTGTCCACGCCCCACCCTGAGAGAAGAAAGGTGTATCTCCTGGTATCTTTAGAGACCATAAAGCTAGTTGACAGGTGTTCTGCTCCCATTGATAAGGTCAGACAGTTTAGCAACTTCCCACCAACATCTTAGTCTTTTAAATGGAGTTTGCGCGGAACCTATCCTACAAGATGCTTATCTTGGCTCTCATTCCCAGGTGTGGAAGGAAGGAGACCTGAGGCTTTGAGGCCTCAGACGGACGGCCTAACCCAGCCCCGAGGAGGCAGTACTTCTCACAGGAAGATACAGACCGCACACCTTTCTCAGGTTACTGGATTCTTTTCCCTCTGAATTACTCATCTCAACAGATGTGCAGCTTTTGGATTTGTGGTACATACTGCACACACACACGGACTACATTTATTGGTTTCAAACCCCAGAGCAATTATAAAGCAAGATAAGTGATGCCTGGAACCCCCCAACTGTTAATAAGAGCTTCTAGGGGAAGCCAGGTGAAGTGCTATATGTTTGGATCTCAGCACTCAGGATAAAGCTGATACCAGAGGATGTCTCAAGTTCAAGGCCATTCTGGGCTCACAACAGAGTTGGAAGCACGAGCTGGCTTCGCATACCTGTGTGATGATGTTTATGTTCATTAAGTCTATAGTTAAAAGTTTAGCCATAATAGGGAAAGACATGAACGGACAGCAAGAAAATGGAGCACATCAACACACATCAGACAGCCTGTTCAAAACAGCAGCAGCAGTTCCTCTGTATGGGTCGCCTTGGCCACTGCTTCAGGCTTTCTGGTGAGGAACCAGGGAAGAGGGGAAACCACTCTTGGCAGAATGCTTGTCTAGCACCACGAGGCCCTGGGTTCAATCCCTCATACTTGAATTAAAGTTAATATTTAAGCAGGAAAGAATGAGTACAGCACTACCACAGTGGCTTCCATGTAACTAACACGTAATCTAAGACCTGTAAAAATCGGGATCTTTAAACTTGGTTGGCAGTCACCGTTATCCAACACTGGTCTGCAGTTATTATTATCCTTTTTTAAAGATCGTTTTTCTTTTTTTTTTTTTTTGAAACAGTCTCACTATATAGCCTCGACTGACCTAGAGCTCCACCTGCCTCCCAAGTGCTAGAGTGACAGATGCATCCTTCCACACCTCTTTCATTTTTAAAAAGGGATTCTGAAACCACCGACTCTGGTCGAAAGTCTTTTTAACTTGCCACATTGATAGCAATTCTAAAGAGAACCAGTAGGTGGCGCACGAAAGCAGGCTTTGAGGCTTAAGACGCTGGCAGAAGATGGGAGTGTACCAGCCTCGGGGTCTTTAAAACCTTGTGGCTTTTAACCAAGTGAGGCATCGTATTAACCACTTTATGTAGGCACTGCAGAGATGAGAAAGCCTCAAATGTGGTTGTTTCTTCACATCTTGGTTCTGTTTAGCTAAACGCTCTCAATCTGAATTAAGCAATGACAGGGAAAAAAAAACCCGTCATGTCATGGGGGCAAATGTATTTTTGTTTTATAGAAGTTACTGAGGTGCTTAAAAAAAAAAACAAAAAAACCAACATATTTTCCCCCAATATTCCATATTGGAACAACCGGGTCATTTTGTAAAACCGAATTTTCACTTAAAAGTGCCATCCCTTCAGGAGCCCTCCCTTCTTCTACTTTTGACTGCAGATTAACTAAGGGTCAGGTTTCTGTCAGCATGTAACTGTAGAATTATATACTACTAGAAGCCTGGAGAATCATTCAGGTGACTTCTAGAATGATACAGTTCCTGCAGTCTGTGAAGCTCAGGGTTCAACCACGCGCCGGTGAATACAGTCAAGAGTTCTCAGTGTGTTGAGGACAAAGCAACACTTGCCTGACAGTCTCTCTTTTCCCTTCCGGCCTGACCCCTAAGGCTTGTCCCAAATACCTGCTTCCCTCAAAGGGGACCTCAGCCAGGTATCCAGAGAACACCTAGTCATTAGACAACCCAACAAGCAGCAATCTGTGAGTACCTTTTTCACTCCCAAGCGTTTGAATTTTCAAAAGAGGAAGTAAGTTTGTTACTGGTCCCCACCCTCACTCTCCAAAGGAACTGACAGAGTAAAGATCTGAGCTCGATGTGTATCTTGGCCAGGAGGGCAAGCGCTGTCCCTGGAGCTGAACTTCCTTTCTAGAGAAACCTTTCTTTACATTTCCTTAGCAAACTCTCTGAGCGCTCCGAGTGGCTAGTACTACAGGAAGTACCATGCAATGGCCTGGCCAGAAACGCAGAGGGGCAGGCACCCTAAGCAAGGCTTGCTAAGCGGTGCTGGCACCTACCTTAGAAGGGCGTCCAGTTTTCACACTACCCAAGGACTCAACCACCTCACTCTCCCACTGTTGACCTGAACAGAATTCCACTGGATATTTCCGAATCTTTGCCTCTCATCAACTATTTCTGCATTAATGTGTTTTGTAAAAGGGAGAAGTTCATTATTTGGTTTCAGATGGGATGCAATGACCCAGGGAGCTAGCGATCCGCCCTCCCCTCTCTGTGAACAAGCCACCCAATTTTACTTTTCTGCCTCCACCCATCGCTCCACCCCATGGAGAGTTGCCAGGGCGAGTCCAACTTGTCCAAACAGGACATAGCTTCAGATAAGATTCTGCCCACACCCTGTACTTCGGAAAGACCAAGTGAAGCAATTGATTTTACATGTAAATAAGGACAGGTGGAAAGGCAGCTAAGACAGAGCAGGATCCCTCCAGCTTTCCACCTCAGCCTCCGTCCCCCTGCTCCTCCCCCCATGGGGGGGGGAGCGCGCCCGTAGGGCGTAGGGCTGCAGAGACCCAAACTTATATTACCCTTCAGGCCAACTCTGATGTTCAAGGGCACCTGGTTAGTACTTGGGTTACAATCTGTTTTCCTCCTTTACGCTCGCTGACAATTCTGTGTTTTAGTTTTAAGGGCAAGCCACCCAAGATAAGTTGAAAACTACCCACAATGTCTTAATCTTTCTGTGTACACAGCTCAAAAGGCCTCGCCTAAGCCCTCACGGTTCTCCTCTGTGAGGCGTTATATAATCAAATCCAGAAAGGCTGCGTGAGGCCACGGGGCCTCTCATCTGCCTGGCTCACTAGGTGCCCTCCCTATCACTGGAGACCCACCTCACTCCACCCTGTTGGGCCTCCACCCATGGGGCCCCACCCTGCAGGGAGTGGGGAGGCTGGGAGGGACCTGACTGGCTCCAGGCTGCAGCCAGTTCCTGGAAATTCCACCCTGAACCAAGGATGGCTGGAACCTTAAAAATAACCAGAAAGAACTGTCAGGGGGTGTAGTTCCCAGTGCCTGGAGTCTCACTGAACTTTACCTCAGAAGACTGCACCTTCCATCCAAAACTGTGCAGGGGGACGGTGCCCTCCCCTTCAAGAGTAAACACAAACCAGAAAGCACTTGCAACCTTGGCTGGGCAACGTGGCTCCAGTCCAGCCCAACCCACCTCCTCCTCCCTCCAGTCCCTGCTCTAAGAGGTTGCCCCTCCTTAACTCCCATTTGCCTTATTTTCTCGTCTTTCACCATGGAAACCAAAGGTCAACCGTGAAGTCTGCCCCACCCCTTTTCTCTCCATTTCCACCACAGCCACAAGGGCCGGGTCCTCAGGCCTCCCGCTGGAGTTAGGGTGGGTGGTGGGAGGGGAGGAATGCAGCCCAGCCCCCTTTGCCAGCAGTCCCTTCCTCATCTGGTCCCTCCTCCAAGGGAGCCTGGGGGCTGCCAGGGTGAGGCTAGCTGCTTGTGCCTGTCACCAGCTTCCTAACCAGTCCAGGCTCCCCAAGAGGCCCTGACTCCCCCTCCCCAAGCCCAAGCTTTTATTCATTTTTGGCCCTGATGCTGGGCAACAGTGTGGTATGCCCCCTCCCCTTCCGGCTTATCTAAATCCTCCTAATTCTTCAAAGACCTGCTAAAGGTTCTCCCCACCCTATGTGGCCAGCTGACTGCTCTCCACTACATCCAGGTTGGCCTCCTCTTACCTCGCCAAGCTAGAAGGGTGTGTCTTTATCCCTACCAATGGGGTCCAGGCAGGTCTCTTCCCTGACACCTTAGAAGGCTCTCTTACTCCAAAAGGGATACTGAAAACAGTTGTTTCTATGCTAGGCCCAAGGAAGTAACAAGAAAACAAGCAACCCCTCACCACCAATAATAATAACTAATTACAAGTGACCAAGCCTTGAGAAGGACTTCCGCAGTCATCTCCTCCTGAACACACTTGAAAAGTTCCTAAACAGGTTCCAAGAGGGAGGGCGGGCCCAGCCCTACAGGAAATAAGTGATCAAAACTTCCTTTCAAAAGTTACTGCCCCTAACCTTAGCCTGGCCTAGACAGTCTCTGGAGGCCTTCCCATTATCATCTTCAAACAACTTTTTTCCCTTACCCACCCATAGAGGTCTTTTAAATAAGCCCAGCATTAAGGGCTCTGAAACCCTACAAGAGGACAGGAAGAGGGCAGGGGACGGGAAACCAGCTGTAGTTGATGGGTTTTTCTTGTTTTCTAATGATACTTCTGCCTAGGAGCACATGCTGGTATTCCCAGTTCTCAGAAGGGATATGCAGGCCTGCTATAACTCCTGGGCTAGCGGCTAAGAGGACTGCTCAAACAGATGGAGACCTTGCCTCAAAAACAGATTGTACTTTCTGTTGGCCAATGAAAACAAAGGCCAGGGGATGTGTCTGGCTGGCTGGTCACCACCACCTTCATGACAAATGTCCTGTTCTTTACTCATCTGTGTCATTTCGTGCCTTGAGTGGGAACTGCCTTCTCATTTCACAATGAAAACACTCAGAAGGGCGGGGCCTAACAACCTGCCAAGTTCACACAGCTGGAGAGCCAGGATTCGAACCCAAGTTCACCATCTGACTTCAAGGCTGAGGACCTGGCACATCACTCAACTCAGAGAAAGGACTACACTCTAAGGGGGTCTTCTGCGAAAAGACTGGTCCCTTTGGGGAAATGAAACTCACTCATAGTCTTATAGTAGCCAGCAGGGGTGATTTTTAGCCAGTCCCTTCTTTCCGAGCCTATCTGGACTGGACACAAGATCAAAAGCTACATTCTGAAGGCTCCCACTTAGGTTATTCTCCTTGCTAGCCAATGCACCTGCAACTGGTCCATAAAACCGCTGAGAAAAATTGGCAGCTTTTACCCAAGTAAATACGGATATCCTCCCAGTAACTGTACAAAGGCGGAGGGGTCAGGTCTTCGTCCCCATTTTAGAAATGAGGAAACAGAGGGACTCTTCCACACTCCTGGAGCTGCAGCCAAGAACCAGAGTGTGCCTGTTGGCAGACCAGAGCTTTTCTGTGCTGCACACCCTGGGTGGAGGGAGCCATTTTTGGGTGGAATCACCTCACCCTGGGGTCACTCCCCAACCCAGAGGGTGTGGTGTGCACGCTGGTCCATGGTAAGCTGAAAGCAGTGCCACGGGGAGGTTCCAAGAGCAATTAAGATTTCAAAATGCCTTTCCAGGTTAGATCACTCACTGCAGCGCCTCTGTCCTGTGGCCTAACTCAGAACGATTGCACATAACGTGAGATTACCACTAATGACTAGGTGCTCAATAAATACCTGCGAGATGAACAAACGTATGGATGTCAAACTACACTTCTCGTGTTAGGATAAACATGAAGGGCAAGGACCCGGGATGGCTACGGATTCGAGGCCAGTGAAGCCAGCATGTCTAAAACACAAAACGTGAATGAATCCTTGAAGGGGTGCAGGGAGGCTAAAGTACAATGTTTGGAGAAGCGGAACAGGAAACTGATCTTCTAATCAAAGTATTTGGGAGTGCAACGCTTTGAAGGTTCCAGGGTATAAAGTACAAGCATAGAGTAGACGGCAGTGATTAGACTCCAACAGTGTGCAGTTCTTGGAAAAGAATGGCAGAGGCCACGGAGACAAACCCAGGCCGCTCTCCAGGGTAGAGGCTGACTTCGACCATCTTCCATTCCCTCTATCCTGTCCAGATTGGGTTAAACTCCTTGGATAGGGCTTGACTCCAGCTCTTGCAATGGTTCCTAAACCTTCAAAGACCGGCAACTAGCATAAGTCCCAGACTAGGCTGAACTCGAGATTTTTCTCCTGAGAGGGAGAAAGCTAGACTGGGAGGGTCGGGGGTGGGTTTGAACTGAATGCGCAGGCGCAGATGGCCAGGAACCTGCCGCTTGTCAGTTGTAGCTCCATCTTCGCGCCACCCCCCTTAACAATTAGCTGGGGAAATGATAATGTATTCAGCCTGCCAACACAATGGAAATGAGTTTCAAAAACCTCAAGGAACCAGTTTTGCCAGAGAACTTTACTGAAAACCCGCAGAACAAGACACAGGACAGTTTCGTTAATTAGCGCACTGAAGACGGTCGGTCACAGTCTGCATTCGGTGTGCACACAGTTGAGAAGCATATATACTTTTTCTCTTTTTGCTTTAGAAGAAAACATCTCTAGTTCTGATTCACAAAGTATCTACAGTGCCCTGTTTCCCTGCTAACTTTCAAGGAAGGAGTGTTTGGGGTGGGGTGGGGGCGCAGGGCTACCTCCTTTAGACAATACTCTCCCTTATCAGGGCAGACTCTGTCTGGTTTCCTGTCTCCGAGCTCTGGCATGACTGTCTGAGAAGCAGGCTCTGGACAGGCGGAGCCTGAAACACTGTAGACCATCCTGCTCCTCTCCTGGCTGGCTCTGAGAACTGATGAGAAAATACCTCTCAGTAAACCAGGTGGTAACTGCTCTAGGATTCTAGGGATTCTCTCTCCACAACAGCTAGGATCAATGCTAACTAGACACTTCAGAAACAAGTCCAATTTGTGTGTGTGTTGTGTGTGAGCACGCGCGTATACATACATATATTTATGTGCATATATATATATATATATATATATGAATGAAAGAGCAAGTGGGTGTAAAGCCACCATTTGGAAATAGAAGGTGAGAACCCAGAGACAATGAAGTTAAATTAGGCATGGATGAGTTATATGAAGAGATGAAACTATTGTTCCCATGTCTAAGAAATATAGCAACTACCAAATAATACAACTTCCCTAACAATTTAATACAGCGTTTAAAAGCTTGCAACACTCCTGGCAGTGTAGACTAGACCCTAATCAAACCTATTAGCCACCCCTCTGTCCCCACCCAAGCAGAAAGAGTGATCTGGAGTAAACCTCATCAAGACTGTCTACCCAATCTAGTTGGGTTGTTAAATAACTTTGTATTTCAATTTAAATAATTTATGAACTTCAGCGTAAAGGTCTCTTGTTCTCAGCGCAGCTTAATATTTCAAGTTGCTTTGTTCTAAGGGAGAAAGGAAAAAAAAAAACAAAACTAAACAATCAAACCACTACTGGGGATTTCTAAGACTCCTATGATTTTTTCAAGGAAAGTATCACTAGCCTACTGTCTGACCCTATTAACTTTCACAGATGAGGCAGTTAAAAGATTTATTTCCCTTCATATCATTTTATATCTTCCTTTTGTAACTATTAGCAGGATGAGATATTTAAAGCAAGTAGCTATTCTCAATACTGGAAGCTCGGGGCTGGTCCGTGTTCAGTTATCTCTTGAGTAAGTCCATCTCAAACTCTGTAGATCATTCCTTTAGGTCTTAAAGAAAATCCCCAAGTAAGTTTGAAAAAGACACATAAAAGTCCCCACCCCCAACTCTTTTTTTAAAGAAAAAGTTTCTCAAGAGCAGAGAGAGAATCTTACTAAACAGTTTATCCAGACTGTGGAGGCCACAAGCTATAGACTGAAAAACTGATATTATGAGAAAGATAAGCATCTCTCTGTTTTCAAAACAGAAGATGACAATGTTCCAAACCATTATTCAAGAAAAACCAATCAGCACTTACCTCTCTCCTTTTCCTTAAGATTTTTATTCTTAAAATGGGCTAGTAATCACTTCTAGGATATAGTAGTCTTGGCCCTTAAAAATAATATTCTGCTGGTTTAATCTTTATCCCTAAAAGAAAGAACCGTGGATTTTTTTTTTCTTGATACATGTCGTGCTTTGCTTGAATAATTTTTTCTACAGATTTCTCCTTCAAAACAAGCAACTTGCAACTCAGTGCAGGTGGCCAAACTATTTAAATCCACCATCCCCCTGGGCCTACCTTGGATAGCCTGAATTAAAATGAGTGAGGGTGGGCCAGAGCTTTCTAATGGCAGATCCTTAACTCTAAGGTGTTAATCCTGATCTAAATTTGACAGCTTGGGGCAATGTGCCTATCTCAAAACAATGGCTGTATCCATCTTCACAGGAAAACTGCAAAACCAACTTCCTTTAGATTTGTCGATAGCTCCCCCCCCCCCCGAAATTCCCTAACATCACAACAGTAGGATAACTTTTAAAAGGTAAAAGTATTGATTTGCTCCTATAAACAGTGGGGCAAAGGGTGTGTGGAAAAAAGGTAACTGACTTCTCATTATGACATAACGCAGGCATCTTAAGCAATCACAGTGTAGAGACATGATAACCCCTGGGTGGGGATACAAAGTTTAGGGGCAGGGACCATGGCCTGGTTTAGGCTACTGATCGACCAGAAAACAGCCTGAAACAGGAAAGAGCACACATATGCCACTTGGAATGTATGACGCAAACCCCAGCCTTGAAACAAAGAACAGGAAACAGCCCGGCCGGCAGTGCTGGAGAAGAGCGCAGAGAAACATTTAGCCAGCCCTCCCTGACCCTATATTCATGAGCAGCTGGAGTTTTTTAAGACAACAACAGGGGGGTGGAGGTGTTTGTTCTATGGGTGTGAATAATAACACCAGCTTTAAACAAGGGGACCTGCCCTATTTACAAACAGGAGCTGCCACATACAGTAAACATCCCAAGTACACAATGCGATTTTATCATCTTCAGGCTGCAGCGACCTTCCGAATTACCTAGTGCCAGCTTCCTTCCTGATTTCTTTTGTCCCTTTCGGCTAGGTCCCAAGGGCTAGCAGCCCCGTGCCCTGATCAAATTCTACGCTGGGATGATCTGACCCAACCAGCGTGCTTATTGAGGAAAACCTAGAGAAGGCACTGCTGTAAGAATCCAGGTTACAACTGGGTTACCCCACAGAACCAAAGCTGGACCAAGTTCAAGCTTCTTTTGGTCACAGCTAAATTCGAAGACAGACTTTGCCTATTTAGCCACTTGAAAATCTCATTCCTTTTCAGATGATAGTCAAGAACTACTCACGGGGGTGGGGGGGTGTGTTAAAAAAAAAAAAAAAAGAACTACTCACTGGTTCTCCACATGAACCTACTGAAAGTCACCTTTTTGGGAATGTGATTTTTACTCCAAAACTGATAGGAAATTCATAAACTCCAGCACTAATTTTACCAGATAATCTATCAATGACTCTTTTCCCTTAAGTATTCTACGGCAGCAAGGTCCATTTAAAGTCCCATCCACAGTGTTTCTTTATACTTTGTTAGCCAAGATGGTTTAACTCAACTCAGGTTTCCATTATCAGAGACTTGAGGATTGGCATGTAGACATAACTACAGGTTAAAAAGGAAAAATAAACGGAGGGAAGGGGGAAAGGCATCGCTGTACCCATAGCAACAAGATTGGATTTTAATATAGAAACTTTGCAGCAAAGAGACAATAGCTCTCCCCACAACTACGTAGTTTTGTATTGCAGAAGGGTTTGCAAGCCAAGCAGCTACTGTCGTTCCTATACTGTGATACTCTCCTTCCTTTCAGCCAAACGGGTCTGTCTCTACAGAGCACTTGGCCAGTGACGACGGGTCTGCAGCAAACCTCACTGATGGGAAAACTAATTTGCTCTAGGGAGTTGACATTAATCAAACATCTTCTTTCAGGTTTCTCTTAACATCTTAAGGTCAGCACGCACGTTTAAGCCAAGGAATAACTCGGGGGGGGGGGTCTTTCTTCATAAACGCTAACTTATAAAATTATGAAGATGTTTGTTACATCCCTGGGATGAGGCAAGTTATCATCCAAGCAGAATTTCTTATATATAAAAAAAGGTGTTCCTCAAATGTATGCATGAAATTCTCATTTATCATAACAACTGGCCCAGCTCACTCAACTTTGCTTAGTAACAACATACCAAATCTAAATGAGTTTGGAGTATCAATTCATACTACCCTCCCATACACCAGATTCTTGAGAATAAAGTATCGTCAACAATATTAGAGGAAAAAATAAGTTCTTAGAATAAAATCTCAATGACTCCGTGTAAAGTGTTTATTTTGAAGAATACAGGTGAACAATATTCAGTGTCCATTTAACCTGAATTATTCAAGGACTCATTCATATTCAACTAGTATTATTTTAAAATACTACTATTGTAAGTACTGCAGTAAAAATTTACAGACGTGTTTCTGTTATCCGCCAAAGACATGGATATGACAATTTCAACTCTTATTTGCCACCTCCAAGTTATCCAAAGGTTTTGGTCCACACCACAGTCCCGTGGTCCCTACGGGGCTCCGGTGCCCTAACACTGAAGGCGCTCTGCACAGCTAGCCACGCTGCAATCCTTTGCTTCAGGCACTGCGGCAGGTTCTCTCCATGTCCCCAAAGGCGACTCTCCAAACCTTGGTGGTTCTTTTCCTCCCCCTGCCTTTCCCCAAGAGCCAAATGACCCAGCAGTTAGCGCGCTCCGGGTACCGAAAAGGGGATGCTCCTTCAGTCCTAACCGCCCCCAAGTTTCTCGCCAGGGCGGTGGAGGCTGGGCTCCAAGTTTGCTAGGCGGCAGCTGGGGGCGCGGGCGGGGGGCGGGAGCCCCGAGTCCCGGCGGGGAGGGGGTAGGAGCAGGCGCGCGGCCTCGCCGCTACCTGGCTCCCTCCAACGCAGCCGCTCCTGGGGTGCGCCGGGGGCTCCGATGGGAACCGAGCGCGGGGGGCCCGGGGCCACACAGGTGAGCCCCGCCCGCGGGCTCTTGCTCCACCGAGTTCCCCTATCCCACGATCCCGCCCGCCATCCCCTCCCCCTCGCTCTTCCACCCCAGCTCCGATGCACTTTCCCAAGCCCGAAGGAGCCCTCGCTGCACCCCGGACCCGTTCTCCGCGCCCTGCTTTCTCCGAGGGGGAAAAAAGGAGAGAGAAGCAAGCAGATGCGGCGCAAAGCAGGGCGCAGGACGGCAAGGTGAGGGCGCGGGGACTTACTCTGCCAAGCGCGGTGCCGAGCGCAGCGGCCAAGAAACCCAGGCCCGGCTCCCCGAACCCCACAGGCGGGCAGGTCAAGCACTTCGGGCCGGACGGCGTCGGGGACAGGGACCGCGACCGCACGGACGCGCGGGTGGGGTCGGCTCGGGTGGCGCTCGCACTGCGCTCGGGCCGCGGCTCCGCGCGGCTCGGCTCCCGGCTCCCCTCTGGCTCCTTGGCACCAACTCTGGGCAGTCACATGACGCCGGCGCCGCTCGCTCTGCGAGCCTCCCCGGGGCTGGCGGGGTAAGTAGAGGCTGGGAGCCGGGGTGGGAGGGTCAGGGAGGGGCAGCGGGAGCCGCCACAGCCGCCCGGGCTGGGAGGGTCCCCACCCACTTGGGTGGAGGCAGCCGCCGGAGGGGTCGGCGAGTCACTGGCAAACACGCACCCCGCCCTGCCCTTCCCCGCCCCCGCCTCCCGCGCCGCCCCCACCCGCGCCCCGCCCAGTCACCCGGGGCCAGCCTGACAGACACTCATTATTCCCCGGAGCCGGGCGCCGCCCCGCCGGCTCGACCTGTCCCGCGAGGCGCGGCGCGGCCTCGGGGCTGGGCGTGAGCAGCCCCCGCCCGGCTCTCCACCCTGGGCCTCCACCCGGCCCAGCGCTCCGCCCCGCGCCCTGCGCCCAGAGCCCGCGGCCCCGCCCTGGCCGTCCCGGCCTCCTTGCTGCGGCCCGAGCCCCGGGGGAAGGAAGGGCGGCGTTGGCCGCTCCGGGCATCACACGCTCGCGGCCAGTAGCGCGGCTTCCAAAACACACAGCCCGGGTTCGCAGGCGAACCGAGGAGGAGGGGGTTAGGGGGCAGCGGGGCCGTCAATCACCCGCTCCCGCGGGAAGGGCTGCCCCTCCCGGGCAGCGGACGGTGGAGCGGGTGTCGTGGCCCAGGATGCCGGTCCGGGCGCCGGGAAGCGCGGTGCTTCGGGAGCGATCGCTGCCCGGTGCACAGGGTCGCGCCGCAGCCTGCGCGCTGGCGCTGGCGCTCGGTGTTCCGAGACTCCGGGTCATCCTTGTTCTTTTCGCCTACCCTGCAGGGGCGGCGCGCAAGCGCCTCCAGCCTAGAAGGACTTTGCTTGGAGAGGTGGAGACCCCTGGGGGAGTGCAACTCCCCAAGGCCCCGCTGCCCTGGAGCGAAAAGGCGGCCGTGGGTCAGCCTTGCTGCCAGAAATTTTGCAAACTTCGAGCAGATCCTCCCACCTGGGGCGAGAGCTCTGGCTGGCCTGGGGCTCAGCCCCGGGACCTTTCCTTTCACACTTTAAGAGGACTAGCAGCCCCAAAGGCGATTTTTCTGTCGAAACCAGGCCAGTACGAGGACAACTTCGCTGAGCTTGGTGCTAGGTTAGAGTTTGATGCTTTTGAGTTTCTTTTTAAAACAGTATTAATGCAATAAGGAGCGCAATAAAAAGAACAAAGGACAAATTGGTTCAATTGTTTTAGTTCTGTGTAATGTTTTAAAGCAATCCGGCTTCAGTCTATGGCTTGTTATTACTTCAAGATGTTTTAAAGGCCCTGTAAGTTCACCATTCTCACTTTGATGCTTCAGCCAGACATGGTACTACTTAAAACGCAGTGATACACAGATTCCCCGCTCCTTACTGTAACTACATGAGGCAATTAAACCAGAACCCGGTAACCTCCAACACTGAAATTGCCTATCCTGAGGAGACCCAGAACCCACTAGTTCATATTCTAATATAATGTTCTGTTTAAAATGTAAGTGATGAGGGTCTTGGTTGATTTATTTCCAAATAAAATAGTCAAAGAAAAAGTTGGGTTGTGTGTGGTGTGTGTGTCTGTGTGTGTGTCATTTGTTAATTGATGCTCATTGGTCACAATCATTAGCAGTACGCTTGAATGGCTTGGATTTAAATGAGCTGAAAATGTGATGACTATGTAATTGTTTGCGTGGCTCATAGTAGGTGCTTGTTTCACCCAAGATGACATGGATAATGAACACTTGAAAACTTGTTTTCTATTGTTCCAATGGGCATTGCACCAAAAAGGGGTGTATGTGGCAAAATAGACCTGATGGCTTGAAAAGTGGACCGAGAAGGGAGTGTCTTTGATAGGGTGCGGATGGGGGGAGGTGAGGGTTAACACCTTAGTGAGCACTCTGATTTCAGTGCCTCCAGGGAGGAAGGTCAAATCAAAACCCGCATTAAAATGCGTCCTTGTAGTGCTGAGTAGCTCTGAGAGAGACACAGAAGCCCTTCCAGGTGGGCAAGTGGGAACTGCCTGGGTCATCCTGGAGTCTTGCCCCTCCCTAGCAGATCACCACACCATCTCCCATCATTACCTACTCCTTGGCCACTCCCCTGGTCCACCCAGTTGCAACAGTGTCTCCCATTTGTAGCATTATTAAAGGTGTGGGAAGAGAGTGGAAGCAATGGAGTAAGAATGTCCTTTCTAAATAAAGTACAGATCTAAATGTGTCATTTCTTGGGTGACTCAATTTAGGTTCAACCTTTCTGTCTCTACTGAAGGGTTTCTGTCTTAGTTACTTTTCGATTGCTGTGCTAAATGCCATGATCAAGCTAACTTCGAGAAGGAAGGCTTCATTTGGGGCTTGTGGTTTCATCTTCATCACCATCACCTTGGGAAAGTGTGACCCCAGGTAGGTATGGCAGCAGGAACTGCTGAAAGCTATATTCTGAACTGGAACAGCAGAGAACTAATTGGGGATGGGGGGGGGCTTTGATACCTCAAGCGACCCCCCAGTGACCCCCTCCCTCCAGCAAGGCATCCTCCAAACCTCTCAAAAACAGGGCTGCCAACAGAAAACCAAGTATTCAGGTGGCCAAGAAGGTCTCATTCAGACCACCACACTCTGCTCACTGGCACCTCTAGTCTGGCCATGTAGTAATGCAAACCACATTTAGTCCAACTTCAAAAGTCCTCATAGTCTTTCAGTCTCAACCCTGATTTCTAAGTCCAAAGTCTCTTCCGAGGCTCAAGGCAATCTCTTAGTTATAACTTTCTACAAAATGTAAAAGCAAGTTACTACTTCTAACTTCCAGTGGCACAGAATATACATACCATTTCAAAAGGGAGGAGTGGAGGTATAGAGAGGAAATACTGGACCAAAGCAAGTCTGAACCCCAGCATGGAAAACTCCAAAATTCTCTGCCTCTTTGTCTGATGCTAAAGGGTTAAGAGGTCTCTGCCATTCCAGCTCTGCTGCCGGTAACACACTCTTCTCACTTGAGTTCATTCTACTCCTTATGGGTAGCTCTCCTCAGTAGATACCTCACAGATCTGGAATCTCTTAACAGCTTGGGGTCTACGCTGCAACTGTGACTTCACTTCTACAGCTTTACACAATAGCCTTTCATGTTCCCTCCCCCTGGCGGGGAGACTCCTCTGCCATATGCCTGGCCACCGATGGCTGCCAGTTTGGCATGGACCCTGTTCCCCTTGAATGCATTTGCAGCGGCTTTTGTGTTTGTTCCTTTCTTTGGAAGCTTAGCTGAGTGGGATCTTGCCCTTGGAGTGCTCTCCCCTTTATTCCAATGCTGATGGAGCCCATCCTTTATCTCCTCATCTCTTTCTTCACAAGCCTTGTCTGCAGCACTAAAGCTCACAGTGCTATTTTTTCTCTTCAAACTGTCCATCTTGTATTTCTTCCTGCGCTACTTGCTCTTTTTTACTGTAGACGTGTATAACCATGCAGCAGTCATTATTAGGCTGTCTTGAAATCTTCTCTACCAAAAAATAAAATAAAATAAAAAAATCAGACCATTAATTTTAAATTTAACTTCAGGCAAATTCTTAGGACAAAGGTAGAAGGCAACAACAACTTTTGTTTAAGTTTCACAGGACCGGTTCCTAGCCCAGTGCTGTTCAAGTCCTTGCTTCCCTCTGAAGCCTGTTGAGCTGGTCCTCCAAAGTTCCCAAGGCTCTCTGCACTGTCTTCCAAGCATCTACAATGCCATCCCATTAAATCCTGCTTCAAAAATTCAACTGTGTTCTAGTCCAAAGTTCCAAAGTCTTCCACTCTCCTCCAAAAACCCACATTAGTCTGTCACAGGAATACCCCACTCCTGGTACAAACTCCAATCTTGGTTCATTTTCTATTGCTATTACTAAAACATCATAACTATTGCAACATAGAAAAGGAAGAGTTTCTTTTGGGCTCATGATTCAAGAAGGATGAGAGTCCATCACTATCTTTTTTTCTTCTTCTTTTTTTTTTTTTTTTTTTTTTTGGTTTTTTGAGACAGGGTTTCTCTTGTGTAGCCCTGGGCTGTCCTGGAACTCGCTCTGTAGACCAGGCTGGCCTCGAACTCGGAAATCCGCCTGCCTCTGCCTCCCAAGTGCTGGGATTAAAGGCGTGTGCCACCACCGCCTGTCCATCACTATCAAGGTCTGGAAGCTTGGCAGCAGACAGGCACGGCCACAAAGAGCAGCTGAGAGCTCACATCTCTAATGGCAGGCAGCAAACAGAGGTACATTACAGGATATTTGAACCTGTTTCTAGTTAGGGTGTGGCTCAGCTCTTAGCACACACCTTTCATGCCTCTGGCTAGAATATAGACCCACCCTTAATCCCAAACAATAAAGGTAAAGTTAGTTGGTAGAAGGAAGCACCCATGTTTGAAATTGATGTCTGATTGAGTGGCAGAAAAAGTAACAAATCAGAGAAAGATTTGACAGAATAGGCTATGCTCAACTCTTGCAAGAAGAGAAGAAAGGGAAAGTTACTCAAGGGAGAGACAAATAGTACAGGAGAAGAGAGTCGAGGCAGCCTGGTCTACATAGTGAGTTCCAGGACAGCCAGAGCTACACAGAGAAACCCTGTCTTGAAAAACACAAAAAAAAAAAAAAAAAAGAAGAGTCAAGTACAGGAATGCAGTTGAGTATCATTGAGAGGAGAGTAGAGCAGCAGAGAAGACGGTGTTACTGGGAGAGCTTTACAGAGATAGATGAAGAGAGAACAAGCTAGACACAGGTAAAGACAGAATGAGCAAGAGATGAGAAGGAGCCAGAGATTAGAAAAGATTGCTAGAGTTAGTTTGAGCCACAAGCATTAGAGGCTGATAGAGAAGCCATTGAACTAGTCACTGGGAGAGGTTTGAGCCAGAACTGCTGAATTGAATCAGCCAGAGAATCTGGAGAATGTATCAAATCACAACAGGAAAATAAAAGATATTTTACAGAGCTATCTGAGGTTGTTGAAGGGTTCGCTATGTCAGTGTCTACCATTAGTGAGTGTTTTCTCCAGTAAGGCCACACATCCCAAGCCTTTCCAAACACAACCAACATATAATGGACCAAGTATCCAATGCCCCAAAGTTCAGGGGACATTACATTCAAACAATCACGGTTCTCTACCTCCCTTTCCCTGGTTCTGCCTTCCCATCCTGTTCTGTTTTCTTCCCAACCCACTCTGCTCCCTGGCCTTTGCCTATTTCTCTAGGTCAGTGGCTCTCAATCTGTGAGCCATGACCCCTTCGGGGGTTAAATGACCCTTTCACAGGGGCCACATATCACATGAGCTGTATATCAGATATTTACATTACGATTCATAATAACAAGTTTACAGTTAACCACACAACAGAATTTATACTGGGCTGTTTTGAGACTTCCTTTTTCAAAGCAATTAATCTAAATCTCTTTACCTTAGCCTCAGGCAGAATCCTCAGATATTGGAAAAAAGCAGCCACATTCTTCACCAAAATACCACAAAAAGTTTCTATGCCATATACTGAAATTCTTCTCCACTGAAACCTCTTGGGCCAGGTCTGCACAGTTCAAATCACTCTTTGAAACAAAAATCTTCCATATGCCTACTAGGAAAGCCCAGTAAACCCCACTTAAAGCATTCCACTGCTTCCTAAATCCAAAGTACCAAAATCCACATTCTTCCATAAAAAGCATGGTCGGGCCTATCACAGAAATACACCACTCCTGGTACCAACTTCTTAGTTAGCTGTGAGGAGACACCATGACCAAGGCAGCTCTTACAAGGACAACATTTAATTGGGGCTGGCTTACAGGTTCAGAGGTTCAGTTTGTTACTATCAAGGTGGGAGCAAGGCATCATTCAGGCAGGCATAGGATTGGAGGAGCTGAGAGTTCCACCTCTTGTTCCAAATGCAGCTAGGAGAAGACTAGCTTCCAGGCAGCTAGGGAGAGGGTCTTAAAGCCCACACCCATATTGACACACTTCCTCAACAAGGCCATGCTTTCCAATAGTGCAACTCCTTGGACCAAGCATATACAAACCATCACAGATAGCATGCCTGTCACATGGTTTTCTTTTTATCCTCAATGGTAGCACAGAGCCTGACCAAGGCTTAGATGCTCAATGACTTCAGGATAAATGCAGTCTCTCCAGCTGGCTTTTGAGATGACATCTTTTTGGGATGACCCAGCCCTTGCTGACAACAAGCTGTTCTGCTTCAGCCTCACATAGCTCATGCTCAACACAGGCCATGCCTTTTACAGGCTGGATGGAGAGTAAATATTCAACCTAGTTCTGGACTTAGGACAGGAAGGCAAATAGGCTTAGGACCTTATGGGAAATCTTTTTCTTCCTCATACTAGAAAACCCCCAGACCTTTGAGAACTGTGATGTGAGGATGTGATACATGCCACCTGAATAAGAAAGCTAGGATTTCAGATTTCCATATTGATAGTTCTTTTCTCCCCTCATTTAGTTTTTAGTTCAGTTGTTACCTCTTCAGGGATAACTTTCATATTAGTTACATTTCTCATTAGTTACACTTCTCATTGCTGTGGCAAGGAAGGAAAGTTTTATTTGGCTCATAGCTTGAGTCCATCCTGGCAGGCATGGTATGACAGTTATGGTGACAGAAACATATGGTAGCTGGCCCCAGTGCATCTCATCAGAACTACAGACAAATGCTGGTGCTCAGCTCCTCTCTCAGTTTTCATTTCATCCATTCTGCCCTTGGGAAGGTTCTGCCCACATTCAGTCTTCCAGAAGGGACTCTCCTAGCTGCTTCTAAGTCCAGTCAAGTTGACAATGAAGAGGAACTGTCACAACCTTCTTCCCTGAAGCTTCTAACCCATTCCATTCTTCTCCCTTCCTGAATTTTGACATTTTAATTTTTGCTTTTACTTATTTTTATTTTATGTGCATGGGTGTTTTGCCTGGATGTGCATGTCCATATGCCAGTGTCAGAGTCCCTGGGAACGGAAGTTATAGAGAGTTATGAGCTACCATGTGGATGCTGGGAATTGAACCTGAATCCTCTGGAAGAGCAGCCAGTGCTCTTAACTACTGAGCCATCTCTCTAGCCCCACTTTAACTTTTTTTATTCCCTGCTTCTTTTCATGTGTGTGTGGATGAGTGTGTGGGTGTGTGCACGTGAGTGTGTGTGGATGCTGGGGCCCATGTGGTGAATCTTGGTCAATTCTCTTTCACTTAATTCTTCTGAAGCAGGATCTTAGTCAAACTCAGAGCTCACTATATTACTAGTCTTGCTAGCCAACTTGCTCTAGAGACTCCTCTCTCTACCTTCCACAGCTAGAATTTCAAGCAAGCAGCCATGCCTACCCAGGATTCTTACGTGGGTTCTGGAACCTAAACTCTTGGTCCTCTTGTTTGAGTGGTGAGTGCTTTAACCACTGAACCATTTCCCCAGAACTATCTTACTCTTAAAAAAATTCATTCTAAGGAGATGAATATAGGTATTCTATAGGTATATACATATACCTATATTCTATAGGTATATACATATACCTATATTCTATAGGTATATACATATACCTATATTCTATAGGTATATACATATACCTATATTCTATAGGTATATACATATACCTATATTCTATAGGTATATACATATACCTATATTCTATAGGTATATACATATACCTATACCTGTACAAACACATATACATTCTCCTTAGAATGAAGGTTAGGACATTATTAGTCTTTTCTCTTTGGTAAGCTCTTATAACAGTGTCTAGTAAGTAAGAGATGTTCCACAGGGATTTATGGGTTAATGAATGGCAAAATGGTGACCACAGGATAACCCAGGCTGAACGTGACTCAGGCTGGTAGGTCTGTGCCCACAAACCAGGCTTGCTCTCTTCTGATCTCAGCACACATAGTCCCGGCTCAGGCAGTTGTTCTTATGCAAAAATTAAATGGCCCTGAGGTTTCCTCTTTGCTGTTATGGTTCAGAGTGTTTCAATTTCTTGCTCAGGAAATTTTATCCTCCTCATTTGATAATGGGATAAGTGACAAGAGCAGGAGAATGTCATGTGACCATGAAATTGTGAACAGCACAGGTCCATGTAACTTAGAGAACAACAAGGCTATAGTTTTTTAAGTAAAACTGGAACTATATTAAGGGCCACCCATCTCTAAAACACTGCAGTATTATAGAGATTCTCTCAAGCATCTCTACAAGTTCCCACTTATCCATCTGTCCATCCATCTATCCACCTGTCCATCCATCCATCTATCCATCTAATTTAAAATTGCCCAAAATAATAGAATAGCCTGGAAATGTTGAGGTTGAATTAGAGCTAAGAGTTTTTTGGTTTGGTTGGTTTTAGGTGTAGTCTTGCTACATAACCCAATCTGGCCTCAAATTCTCAATCCTCCTGCCTCCACTTCCCAAGTCCTGGGATTATGGGTGTGCTGTACTACACAGGGTTTGGATGACCAGGAGTTCTTGTTGTAAAAGTATCTTTTATTCATCAGATGTTAATGTCATCTGGAGGCTTACTGCTGAATAAGCTCACCCTTTCAAGCTGTTGCTGAACTCTGGCTGGCTGGTTCAACTCAGCTGTTCTGGCTCAAACTCCTCATCAAGATGACTAATCCAATCTGGCTTCTCTCAGTTTCTCACTGAATTTCTCTGCTTGGCCTCAAAATAACTCTGGCAATTTGTTCTAATCTTCTGGCTTCTTATTCTCCAGCTTCAACTCCCTCTGCTGACTGCATTGAACTACATGAACTCATGAATAAACTCAACTCCACCGCATTGCATTCACTGCACTGAGTCCCAGATGACTGGCTCAACTCTACTACACTGAATTCAACTAGCGGGCGGTGGTGGCACACGCCTTTAATCCCAGCACTTGGGAGGCAGAGGTAGGCGAATTTCTGAGTTCGAGGTCAGCCTGGTCTACCGAGTGAGTTCCAGGACAGCCCGGGCTACACAGAGAAACCCTGTTTCGAAAAACCAAAAAAAAAAAAAAAAAAAAAGAATTCAACTAACTTCCAACTCCCCTCTCTCTCTTCCTGCACTGCTCTTAAATAGACACCTTTCCTATCTGTTCTTGTGAGAGTTGGGCATATCCTATTCTGTCGAGTCTTTCTCTGGCTCATCACTTTGTCTTCCCTTCAACTATAGTCACTTTCAAGGATGGCTGCTTCTACAGACTAACCCTTCCTACATTGTTTAGGGTTAAAGGTGTGTACTAAAGGCATGTCTATATTCCAATCAGAGCTGCCATGTTGCTAGATTAAAATTCCTCTACATCTATTGAAGTTCAAACTGTGTGTATGATTTCCTGCCTTCCTGATTCGGGAGTGCAAGCATTTCTCGTACTGTGAACAGTTGCCCAGGATTCTGTTTTGGCAGGACATCAAATCCAAAGACAGTGGCTTAGAAATAGTCAGGTCTCTGAGACAGACTCATATACTGACACCCAATCACTGGATTGAAATCAGGACCCCTATGGTTGAATTGGGGGAAGGATTGAAGAAGCTGAAGGGGAGGGCAACCCCATAGGAAGACCAGCAGTCTCAACAAACCTGGACCCCAGTGAGCTCCCAGACACTGAGCCACCAACCAAGAAGCATATATGGGCTGTTCTGAGACACTGGACATAAATATAGCAGAGGACTACCTGGTCTGGCTTCAAGTGGAGAAGATGTAAGGAGGCCTAGTGGGGGTGGGAGGCAAGGAGAAGGAGGAATAGAATGATATACTGTGAAGAGGGAGAACCAAGAAGGGAGGCAATGGCTGGAATGTAAATAAATAAAGTAATTTATAAAGAAAGGAAGGAAAGAAAGGAAAGAAGAAAAGGAAGGAAAGAAGGAAGGAAGGAAGGAAGGAAGGGAAGGAAGGAAGGAAGGAAGGAAGGAAGGAAAGAAACAAGCAAACAGTCATGTCTGGTGGCACTCTGACTTGAGCATGGTTCCATTTGCCTCCTGAAGATACTCAGAACCAGCCCAAGACTGTGAAGACTCTGTGTACTTTGGCCACATCCTCATTCGATAGGAAAAACCTGCCAAGAAACTGCTGGGTGACGGCTAGAGAGAGAACTATTTTACTGTCCTTAAAGCTAGTTTTTCTGAGCCATGATAGAACAAGCCAAAAATTACCATTTGTATTTTGTTGCTTTTTTTGTTTATTGTAAAATATGTCCGTGGTCTAATTTTTTATTTTTAATTACAGATCTATTTCTGCATCATTGATATTTTAAGTTAGCTTTGAGGGACTTGTTAGAGATATTAAAAGATTATCATTTTATTCCAGAGGGATCTGATTTATAATTTTGAAGCCAGTGACTTATGCATACAAAGATTTATGCTACAAATTTATTGCTAATTGGGAACTGAGTTTGTTCATTATTATTATTTTATTATTATTATTATTATTATTATTATTATTTCTTTGGTTTTTTTTTTTTTAAGATAGGGTTTCTGTGTATCCCCTGTCTGTCCTGGAACTTGCTCTGTAGATCAGGCTGGCCTCGAACTCAGAGATCTACCTGTCTGTGCCTCCCAAGTGTTGGGATTAAAGGTGGGCACCGCCAGGCTCAGCATCATTGCAGTTATAATAATGTACCACATACTAAGCATTGTGGGTTTGATGTAATATGTCCCCAAAGAAGTGAGATTTCCAGTATAGAGATGCTAAGTATGACCTTTAAAGAGACAGGACCCTAGCAGGACATGGTTGTTTTTGCCTGTAATCTCAGTATTAGAGAGAGGTAAGTATATCTCAAATTCTAAGTCTGGCTACATGAGAAGACTCTTGTTTTATGCTTTTGAGTTTTTAAGTGTGTGTGGTGTGTGGTGGGTGTGGAGAGGCACCGATGACTCAAAAAAGGACTCAAATGAATCAAACAACCTACACAATGAATATGAAAGGACCTGGGAAGATGTCTCAGTGGGTAAAGCCCTTGGCATGAACACATGAGGACAGAATTCAAATCCCCAACACCTACACAAATGCTGGGCAAGTGTGATGGCTACACGTAACCCCAGTGCTTGGAAGGGAGAGCCAAGATCCCTGAAGCAAGCTGGCTAGTGAGACTAAGTTGCCATGCTCTGGGTTTAAATGAGAAACCCAGACTAAATACATAAGGCAGAGAGCAACCCAGGAAGAAACGGACATCAGCCTCTGGCACCTATGCACGCAAGACCTCACACTCATTTAAATACACATACAGAAATATACATACAACACACAAACACACATCCAAAACATGAAAGAAGAAAACAAGATATTATGCCTGTTATAGTGGCCCATGCCTGTTACCAAACACTCACCAAAGTGTTAAAGTTAAAGGCTAGCCTGGGCTACACAACACTTAGAACCAACCAACCAATAAGTAAACAAATGATTAGTGAGACAGCTCAATAGGTAAACAGTACTTGTGGCACAAGTCTAATGACCTGAGTTCAATCTCTGAAAACTATGGTAGGAGAGAAAAAAGTCCCAGAAGTTGGCCTCTGACATCTGAACATATATGCATACACTGTGATCTGTACTTGCGCATGCACGCACACATATACACACACATAATAACATTAAAATTAAAAAAATATTAAATAAACACCATTGAATGAGCAGCAGCCATAGTGAATACAGATAGATATCCCTTGACTCTCTATAAGACTTCCACTCAATTAACCTATCGTTTTGCTTTGTTTGTCAAGACAGGTTTTCTCTATGTAGCCTTGGTTGTCCTAGAATGCATTCTGTAGACCAGGCTGACTTGAACTCAGAGACCTACCTGCCTCTGCTTCCTGAGTGCTGGTATCAAAGATGTATTCTACCACCACCTGGCTTTCAACAAACACATCTTAAGCTGATCATAGTAAGATGAAGGAGCAGTGAATTTGCCTAACCTGCCAAACACAGCGAAGCAACACAGTCCTCCATGGCCTGCATAGGCCACTGCATAGCAGGACAGAGAAGATCTCATGGCCTGTCACCAGCACCAGTTGAGATTAAAATCTGAAATTCAATTTCTACTGAATGTATATCCTTTTCACACCACTGTAAACTGTATTATTAGTCATGGTTCTCTAGAGTCGTAGAACAAACATATAGAATGAATCTCTTTATATATACAGAAAGGGGATATATTAGAGTGACTTACGGGCTTCAGAAAGTCCAAGAATCCAGTAGTTGCCCAGTTCATGTGGCTGGATGTCTCAGCTGGTCTTCAGTATACACTGAAATCACGAATGCTGTAATGTCAGTCAAGGAATTGACTTCCTGGCAAAGTGAGTACAAGCAGGCAAAAGAGCAAACAAAAGCTTCTGTCTTCCATGTTATTATATAGGTGTCCAGCAGAAGGTGTGGCCCAAATTAAATATGAATTAAAGATATGAATTAAAAGTGTGTCTTCCAAACTCAAAGATCTAGATTAGAAGCAGAAGATTCTACTTCAAATTAGGCAAAAATTCACCCTACTTTTAGGTTTTAGTTCTAGATGTAGTCAAGCAAGAATTAGCTGCCACAAGTCCACCTTGTGAACCTGACACACAATCATGTCTCCTTATGCTTCAGGATGGTGGAGAACATGGTAAGACCAGTGGACTCCATGATCGTGGGCTCGCTGTCAGACTAATCTGGCTGTGAAGGGAGTTTCTTGGTCAGAAGCAATACTGTGTGGATATTCATGATGGTGGATAAGGCATTCTATAAGTTCACAGACGGTGGTTTTGACAGAAGCATTATATGCAGGAAAGGTAAATCTATAACCAGAATAAGTATTTACTGCAGTAAGGACAAAGTGTTGTCCTTTCTACAGAGGAAGTAGTCCAATGTAGAGTCAGCCTGCCACCAGGTCACCTTGGGGAATGGTGGCATATCTTGGGCTCAGTGTTGGTCTCTGCTGTTGGCAAATCTGGCATCAGCAGCAGCTGCAGCCAGGTTAGCCTTGATGAATGGAAGTCCATATTATCGAACACAACCCATCTCTGCCACCATGGACACTTTGTTCATGTGTCCATTGAGCAATGGTGGGAATGACTGGGGATAGAGGTTGATTGTACACAGAATGGGTCATCATCTCTACTCGATTATTTCCTCAGCTATAATCACCTTTTGGTGAGCATTTACATGAGGGCACAAGTATCTTCACATCCTTCACCCATTTGGAGAGATCTGTTCACATACTTCTTCCCCACATGTCTTTCTCACCAATTTTCCATTGTGATCTTTCCAAGTCCCTGATCATCTGGCCAATCCATTGGCTATAGCTAATGAATTAGTGAACACTCCTACATCTGGCCATTTCTCCTTCTAAACAAAATGTGTACCATCCAAAGTTCTGCCCACTGTGAAGATTTCCGCTTGCCAAAGTCTTTCAGGGTTGTCCCAGAAAGAAGTTATAATGCTGCAGCTGGCCACTTCTGGGTGGTGCCTGCATAGCATGCAGAACCATCAATAAACTAGGCCCTGGTCTTCTCTTTCTCAGTTGATCAATCATAGAGCACACCCCATGAAGCTATAGATGATAATTGGCAGCAGATAGCATTGTAATGGGAGTAGAAAGCATAGACATTTGGCCAACTTCTTCATGTACTTTGCTTATGCCTTTAAGACCTGTTTGGACCCAATCACGTATATACCACTACCATTTGGTAATGGATTGCTGCTATGTACATCCTACTTTATGACTTGGTGGGTCAGATAACATTCAGCTCATGATGGGCAGCTCAGGTCACATGATAACTTGGTGGCCCATTGAAGTGGAAACTTCTTGGAAAGTTTCTTTGGAAAGTTAGTTATATCAAATATTTTGCTGAGGCACACAGGTGAACGGATGTTTTGCTGGAGCAGACAGAAAAGAATGTTTTCCTGAAGCAGACATAGATGAAAGGATGTTTTGATATAGAAAACATGTAAAAGGACCCATGATAAAGGAATATAAATATGACTCCATAGTCAGTGGGAGACAAGCATTGAGTATTGGTTTGGTTTGCTCCGCGTCACTATTCTTCACTAACAACATGCATGTATTGGTTTGCCTTACATAGCGTTCATTGTTGATCTCCATTAGTGGTGACACCAGAGAGAAACTCACCAAAGAACTGCTCATGAGGTTACTGCAGCAGCTTGTCGCTTCTACAGCCTCTCCTTGGACCGGTTGTCAAGCCTTTAGATTTCCTCAGGATTGAACTATGGCTGCTGGTTTGTGCCTGGTGTCTGCCTTCCTAGAGGACTGGTCTGCAGCTGCTGAGTCGTATTTGGTGTTTGCTATGGGACTGAACTACTCCCAAAGAAGATCGAGCTCACCCCCAAAGAACTACTGCTAAACAGGCTCACTTCTTCCATATCCTAATAACTTTTCTCTTCCACTACCTCTGGTGGGTGGTGGGCAAGAGGAGAGGTTGAATGTTTATTAAAAATTGAACTTTGCAAAAATTTTCTGCCTACAGCCCATTGTCAAAATTCACTTTCTACTAATGCCCAAGAGAGCCAAGAGCTCTCTTTCAAAGGGAGAATACTTAATGACAGATGATGGTAGAGCCTTGTTCTAAAACCCCAAAGGTCTCTTCTGTGATTAACCTATAGCACCCTTATCTATCACTGACACCTCAAGTACCATTGGGTCTGGTGGATCATAAGGTCCAAGTGGTAGAGCAGCCTGCACAGGAGCCTGGAGCTGTTGATGAGCCTTCTCTGTTCCAGGCCCCACACAAAACTAGCAGCTTTCTGAATCACTTGGTATATGGGCCAAAGAACACACCCTAGTGAGGAATGTGCTGCCTCCAGAATCCAAATAGGCTCATTAAATGTACTTCTTTTGTGGTGGTGGGAGGGGCCAGGTGTAATAACTTATCCTTCACTTTAGAAAGAATATTTCTGCATAACCTACACCACTCGACTCCTAAGAACTTCATGGAGGTAGAAGGCACTTGAACTTTGTTGGATTTATTTCCCATCCTCTGATATGCATATGGATTACCAATGAGTTCAAAGTGATTGCTACTTCCTGCTTACTTAATCCAATCAGTATAATGCCATTAATATAGTGAGCCAATGTGATGTTTTATGAAAGAGAGAGACAATCAAGATCCCTTCTAACTAAGTTACAACACAGGGTTGAAATGTTCAAATATCCTTGAGGTAAAACTGTGAAGGTATACTTGCCAACTGAAAGCAATTGCTTCTGATGGTCCTTATGGAAAGGTATGGAAAAGAAAGCAGTTGCTGGATCAATAGCTGCACACCGTGTACAAGGATATGTTAATTTGCTCAAGTAAAGATACAACATCTGGTAGAGCAGCTACAATCAGAGTCAGCTGATTGAATTTTCAATAGTCAACTATCATTCTCCAAGATCTGTTTGTCTTTGCAGTGGACGAATATGAGAGTGAAAGAGACTTGTGCTGGAAACCACCACCCCTGCATCTTTCAAGTCCTTGATTGGTGGCATTAATTTCTGCAGTTCCCCCAGTGTTTTAATATTATTTTTGATTCACTATTTTCTTTGGAAGAGGCAACTCTAAAGGTTTTCATTTAGCCTTTCCATCCATGATAGCCTTGATCCACAGGTCATGGAACCAATGACAGAATTCCATCAATTTCTTAGTATATCTATCCCAACTATATATTCTGGGACTGGGAAAATAACCAAAAAATGAGTTCTGGAACCCACTGGACTGACTGTGAATCTGACTTTGGTCAAAGCTCCTTTCATCACCTGGCATGGTAAGCCCATATTTTAACTGGAGGGCCACAGTGTTTCTTGGTATCTTCCAGGATCAGGTCAGTTCAGAACAATTATCCAAAAGATGCTGGAAAGTCTGTTTGTTTCCTTTCCCCCAGTGAACAGTTACCCATGTAAAAGGCCATAGGTCCCTCTGGGGAAGGACTGGAGAAAGGATAACAGCAAAACTTTTAGATGTCTTATTAAGGTCCTTCCTGAGGGGAACCTGGCCACTCCTTCATTCAAGGAGTTCTGGGTCTGCAAACTGGCTCAAGTTTGGAAATTGATTCACAGGCTGAGATTCCATTTTGTCATGATCCAATGTAGCCTTTCTTTCATTTGTTTAAAATTTTTCTCCTTATATAGATTAAACAAAAATTCATTAAATTTCTTATCTATTTCATGCCTGAAACACCACGATTGATTAGCCAGTACCAAAGGTCCATACGAGTCAGGCCATAATAAAATTTACCTCTCCTGTACTGACCATTGGGTCATTATAAACATTGTATTGTCGATACTGTTCATTATAATAATCATGATCACCATTCCTTTGGTGATTCAGTGCGGCCACCTGGCCACTGCTACCTCCGGTCCAATTAAAATCCATTTACTTTATCCTGTGAGCAGCAGCATCTCCAACACTAAGGTCTGGCCCATGAGAACGCTCTCCAAATGTGCTGCTGCTCCTCTGATCATTTCACATCTTTATGTTTTGTTTTGTGTTTAGTTTTGCTGATGGAACTCAATTAGAACTTTGTTTTACCTGGCTGTTCTGGCACTCATTCTGTAGACCAAGCTGGCCTCGAGAACTCACAGATATCTGCCTAACTCTGCCCCAGAGTGCTGGGATTAAAGGTATGTGCCACCACTGCCAGGCTGACCATTCTTCATCATAAAGGATCAGTGAAGGGCAAATCTTCTAGGCCTTCCCACTGTGGAAGATTAGGTTTTACACAACATACCCACATACCCACTCTAGGACTGAAATTTCCCTGAGCCTTAAAATCCCTTCATCAGCAATAAGCCAACAGAGATCAAGCATCTCCAATTCATTTTCCATAGGCCATCTTTTGACAAATGCTCAGCCAACCGTTCAAACAAACATTTGACACCATTTTCCATTCCCACATGTATTATCGAGACTTCTGCTTGAATGAATTCCTTAGTAGTGTAGTGCACTTCTCATGGACTACACTTTCTACCTCCCCTCTAGAAGCCTGCTTTGTCTTAAGTCTGGATATAGGTCTAGAGGCAATGATTGGTGGACCCTGGGGGACATCAGTATTGTCTTTCCTGGCATGTCCTTCAGAGAAGGTCATTGCTGGTTTAGCAGACAATGAAGGTTAATGAAGATTAATTTCCTCAGTCAAAGGTGAAAAAGGCTTTTCAAGGATGGGAACAGTGATGACTTCTTCAGGTGAGATAAACCCTTGAGAATCCGAGGGACCAAAGTTCTCAGCTTCATTAGGGCTTTCTCACCCATGCCAAGTTACAGGGTCTCATTCTTTACAATTAATGCCCTTAATTTCACTGCCAACACCTTTAGAGTCTAGCACTTGAATTTTCACTGTAATTCAGCCAAACTTATAATGAGGGTTGTGACGCTATTCTGGTTGTCAACTTGACTACATCGGAATGAACTACAATCCAGAAATGGAGGGCACATCTGTGATCCAGATCTTCAAGTATCATGGCCATGAAAAGCTTAGGTCCAGGCAAGGTAGCGCACACTTTTAATCTCAGGAGACAGAGTCAAGCAGATTTCTAAGTTCAAGGCCAGCCTGGGACAGAGCAACTTCCAAATCAGTTGCAATGATACACATCTTTTTTTTTTTTCTTCAATGATACACATCTTTAAGCGATGCATTCAGAAGACACCACCATGCAGATCTCTGAGCTCAAGGTTAATCTACAGACCAAGTTCCAGCACAGCCAACCTCAGGCAGTGAAGGAGTTGGAAAACAGAAAGCTGGTAATAATGTACTAGAACAAAGGAGCCATCTTCTAGTTCTAGCAAGCAGCAGAACTCAGCAACTTCGGCCATGTAGCTGTGGCTTTAGAGTCAAGAATAGAAGGGACTACTGGGACAATTGGTGATGGTTAGCTGGAGCTAAGAAAGTAGCAGTGATTAAGAAGTGACTAGCATTAATCATTGATGTGAAGTCTTCTGGGAAGTGTTTTCTGAGAACACAAAGAAGCTGTGTTCCAGAGATAATCAAGGTTGTAGCTCATGCTTTAGCTGGACTTGGTAATGTGTAAGAATCACCCAGATGGTACTGGTTTTGATAACATGAAGGGGTCATGGAGAACCGCTGAGGCTTGATACTATGAGTGGCCAGAGAAGGCCATTGGTGAAGGTGCAGCCTCAGTTATAGCTGATGGTCCAGGACTGAAGGGATCATACAAAGAAGTTGAGGCTTGGCATCATGAAGAAAGTCTATGAGAGGTTACTGGTAAAGCCTAGTTGCAATGGAAGACAGTGTATTGAAGTACTGTGAGATGATCACCAAGAACACAGCAGCAGTGTGGTGGAGTCAACCAGAGCCTAGAGTGCTACAGAGGGCAGAGCTGGAGAAGTGACCCAAGCCCTTTGGAGGAGCCCAGAAGATCATGTGTGGATTCTAGACAATGGGACAAGAACCTGTGAAATTGAAGTTGCCTTGGATACCTCAGGATGTTAGAGACGCCAGAGCCATGGGATACCAGCTTAGGGAAGATTCTAACAGGGAATAGAACCAGCCAAAGAGAAAGTATTGTGTTGTAGTCAACAAAGATGAAAGGAGTTGGAGATTTGAAGAGAGCTTTGACATCAGACATGGCGATGCTGAGTTTGCCCAGCTGCTTTTTGGGTCTTATGTTGGTCTGGCATTTTCTCACCATGACATTTTGGAATGGTAATGTATATCCTGCATGATATAAGAGGTATGTGATCTGTTTTTTTAAATTTTGATTTATTAGGGGATTATAAGTTAAGAGATTGCATGAACCTCAGAAGAGACTTTTGGACTTTTAATACTGTTGAGACTATTATAGACTGTGGGACTTTTGAAGTAGGAATGCATATATATTTTGCATTATACTTTGGCTAGTTATGGCCCCCATAGACCCATGTATTTAAACAAACCTATGGGGCCAGGAAGTGGAATGTGGTGGTTTGAATATGCTTGATTCAGTGATTAGTACTATTTGGAGGTGTAGCCTTGTTGGAGGAAGTGTGTCATTGTGGGGATGGGTTTTGGGAGACCCTCCTCCAAACTGCTTGAAGATAGTCTGCTCCTGGCTTCCTTTGGATGAAAACCCAGAACTCTCAGCTCCTCTCCAGTGCCATACCCACCTGGCCACTGCCATGTTTCCTGCCGTGATGACAATGGACTGAATCTCTGAACCTGTAATCCAGCTTCAAATAAATGTTGTCCTTATAAGAGCTGCCTTGGTCAGGTGTCTCTTCACAGCAATGGAAACTCTAACTAAGACAAGGAGAACCTTGGTTTGATTTCTGCAGCTTGAGTTCTGTGGCTGCTGGTAAGTAAGTTCTTTTCCACTTAGAAACTTTTAGACCAGTGGTCCTCAACCTTCCTAATGCTTCAACCCTTTAATGCAGTTCCTTGTGTTGTATGACCCCCCCAAACCCTAAAATTATTTTGTTGCTACTTCATAGTTGCAGTCTTGCTACTGTTATGAATCATAATGTAAACATCTGATATGCAGGATACTGATAGCAGGACATCTGATATGCAGGATATCTGATATGCAGGATATCATCTGACATGCAGGATATCTGACATGCGGCCTCTGTGAAAGGGTTGGTAGACTTCCAAAGGGGTCTCAACCTGCAGGTTGAGAACTGCTGCTTTAATCTGTGCACATCTGGAGCAGGCTAACTTTATCACTAAGTTCATTGCTTCACTGTATTCTGAGATGCTAGAAGTTGGTCAATTTTATTATGGGCTCATCCCTATCCTTTGCCAATTTATCCAGAGATGCTAGGAGCAACCAACCAGCCTTTCTCTCTCTCTCTCTCTCTCTCTCTCTCTCTCTCTCTGTCTCTCTGTCTCTCTGTCTCTCTCTCTTCTTTCTCTCTCTTTCATATATACATATACATATATATGGGATTTATTAGATTAGAATGATTTACAGGTCCAGCTAATCCAACAATGGCTGCTTGTGAACAGAAAGTTCAAGAATCTAGTAGTTATACAAGTCAATAAATACAATCATTATGTCAAACCATTAAATCAGGGACTGTCTAATATACATGCGTTTATACATAGAGCATCTTTTTTATTTTCGAGAGGCACACGCACATTTTTCTCTCTCTGTGATTCAGCTAGCAGAGTGTGGAATCTGCTTGATATATTGACATGGTGTCACTGTCTTCCGTTTGCTCTTTATTCCCAAAGGACTGCA
Organism: Mastomys natalensis; assembly: GCA_021653895.1. Lineage (NCBI taxonomy): Eukaryota > Metazoa > Chordata > Mammalia > Rodentia > Muridae > Mastomys > Mastomys natalensis. Next base: position 377,662 of record JAJTUV010000803.1, read on the forward strand.
TGCCTGGCCTCCCCGAATCTTTGCATCTAAAGCAAGTGACATTGCTCAGGTCTCCAGGTGGTTGGAAGGATGTCGGCCTTTTTATTCCTGGAATCCCAACCTGGTACATTCACAAGTGCTTTGGAAGTTTTACTCTGTTGTCTATGGAAAGACTCAGCCTGTGGTTATCCTTAGGAATGGTGCAGAGGTCTTTTGGGAAGGAAGATTTGCTAAAAAAGAAAAAGGAAAAAAAAAAAAAGAAAAAGAATGGAGTGGTTGTCTCATCGGCTGGCACTAGGGCGGCTTTTTTTTTTATCTTTGCATTTCAATACTCTGATGTAGGTTTTCTTTAGTTAACACACTTTTCAGGAGCAAGGAAAAGTGTATTAAAAAAATAGCTAGAGATAAGTGGCTAAGTTGTGTCTAATGAAATGCAAAATTAGCTTCCTGGAAGCACCCCAGACTCAGGCACCCGGAACTGGGGCAAGAGAGAGGGAAGGTGGGGGGGGGAGGGGAGAAACCTAGGAGGAGGCAGACTTTGAAGTTTTTGGTAGCCGCTTGAGTGGTTGAGCCTGCTCAGCTTCTCAAAACCAGAATTCTTCCTCAAAATATATCTTTCGAAAGCATCGCCAAGCAGAAAAAGTTGGAAACCAGAGGAGCCGGCAACTTAGAATGAACAGAGCCCAGGTTCCTATTTTTCCAGGCATGTATTTCCCGGGACCAAGGGTTCAGTCTTCCGGTCTACGGTGCTTTGCCAGGATCCATCTAGTCAACAGTCAGTGACTGGGAATATAACTATGAGAGAGCTGACACACAGCTCCCCATCACCGGAACACAAGCTGTGGATCTCCTCAGCTGGAAGGCCTGTCCTCCAGCTTCTTCCTTTTAAGCTTGTTTGTGTGTTATTGTTCTGAAGGGTTTCTGGGTAACTATAAGCAACAGATCTTGTTAGTTCCTCTTAAGACTCCACATACTCCCCACCCATATTTCTCACCTCCCAGCATCCTGTTTGTCTCCCTGACTCAGTTCCCCTGCCCTGACCCCAGCCCCTCCCTACCCAGCTGCCAGTGCCTGAGCCATGTTTTTCTTCCCTCAGTTAATACACTTTAACTTTTTTTCATTTGATTGTGTTACTTAGACCAAATGCACCATGCTTGCACCTCACCAATTTTTAATTCACGGAACCATGTGTCTTTCTCTCATGCAAACTAAAGCATCGTTAGATCTGATGTTTGTCTCTTCCTTCCCTACCTTTGAGATAATGTATTTATACAACATGGAATAAGAGGAAAATAAGAAAATGTGGGCAGTTATGGTTGAGATACACAGGTTCTCTAAGGCTTCAGTGAAGGCTTGGTGTCCGGCTGGTCAGGCCAGTGACTGAGAGGTGAGTGGATCCTGCCTGCCCTGACCTACTCAATGGATATTCTTATCCAGGGGCCAATTCATAATCCGATGGCATTGTTTGGAGGCAAGGGGAACCTTCAGAGGTGGAGCCTATTTGGAAGCAGTAGGTCACTGGAGGCCTGCCAGTGGGCTTTTCTCCATCCTCTGCTGTCTACGAGGAACTAGAGGCTCTGCTCTGCACACTGTCACCTGTCACTGTCACCTCTTCACTCAGCCTTGACCCAGATCCAAAGCGAACAATGGGACAAGTGTCTGGATTGAAACCTATAAAGCTGTGGGCCAGAATAAGTCTGTCCTTGCATGTTCTTTTTCTTGGGAATTTGATGGAATTATAAGAAACTGACTAACACCGAGAAGTTGGAACTAGACACAGGACATTTTTAGAGATCTTTGCCTATTAGAGTTGTCTGGTTATGACGGGGCGAGTACTGTACAATACACTGTTCAGTGATGTTCAATGTTTGGTATTTAGTTTATTAGATTTTTAATTAATTAATAATTTATTGATTGAGTGATTTTTGTGTGATGTGCGTGTCGTGTGTGTGTGTGTGTGTGTGTGTGTGTTGTGTGTGTGTGTATGCATATAGATGCCATGGTGGCCATGTAGAGGTCAGAGGACAACTTTATAACTTTTTTGGGAGCTGGTTTTCTCTTTCCACTGTGTAGGTCCAAAGAATCAAACTGAGTTCATCAGGGTTAGCAGCAAGTGCCTGTAACTACTAAGCCTGCTCATTAGATAGCCCAGTTTATTAGATATTAAAGAATGTTTTAATGGGTACATGGCAGACACTTATAAGCTCACCACTAAGAGGCTAATGCAGGAAGACTGCCATGAGTTCTGTTTAGCCAGTGAGTCCAAGGACAGTCCCATGCTACACTGTGAGATCTTGTTTTTAAAAACCACCAAAAAAAAAAAAAAAAAAAACCAAACTAGACAAACAAAACAACTACCAGTATTCTACCCAGCCAGTAATTTTATATAAATGGTGTAGTTAGCTTTCTGCACTGTTATGAAATGTCAGACATAATCACCTTATAATGAGAAAATGTTTATTTCTGCTCAGTTTCGAAGGTCTCAGCCTGATATCAATTAGGTCCTCCCTTTCAGGCCCTTGTAAGGTGGCACACAAGGACTGCTTACTCAGGATTAGAAAGTCAAGAGATCGAAGAAGGGCTGAGTATCCCACAATCCTCCTTACAGGACTACCCCAGTAACTTGAAAACCTCCTACTAGTCTCTGCCTTTTAAAGTGCCACCACCTTCTAATAGTGTCATATAGGGACTCAGCCTGTGACACATGGGTCTCTAAGGGAAATTCAAGATCCAAAAACTATAACAACTGTGTGGACTTTGGCTTAATTAGTTTTTACATTGTTGTATCCAACAGGTCTATTAGCTGTATGATGCTAAGCCCTTCAAAGATTTTAGGTTTATAAGAAATATCATTGTGATTTGATGAAAATAGCCCCTATAGGCTTATAGGGAATGGCACTATTAGGAGGCTGGCCTTGATGGAGAACACGTGGCCTGGTTGAGGAGCTGTGCCACTGGGGGTTGGCTTTGAGGGTTCAAGTCAGGCCCAATGTCTCTGTTTCTATATCTCTGTCTCTGTCTCCCTCTCTCCCTCTCTCCCTCCCTCCCTCCCTCCCTCCCCTCCCTCCTCCACCTCCCTCCATCTTCCCTGCTGTCTTCTGACCCAAAGTTAGAACTTCTCTCCTTCTCCAGCACCACCATAAAGTGAAGACTTTCCCCAGATTTGTTTGTGTGCTATAGCACAAAATTTCCAACACAATTCATGCCCTTCACTTGGTGCTGAGAAGGCCAGGCATCATGAGAAGGCTGCCCAGTCAGAAAGGAACAGGACAAGCTTGTTGGGCATTTCCCAGGACAGAAACTCTTGGCACCATGTCTGCTCACTTTCTTTTCCTCACTTGTCTCTGGGCGTTCTCTCTGCTGTGTTGTTGGAAAGGATCTTTCCGAAGTCCACTCTTTGGGACTTTTCCATGACTAAGTTGTAGCCCTTTCTAGTAAGTGGTGTGATAAGGGCATAATTAGCCACACTTCTCATATTTTTGGTTGTGAGCCTAGCTTTTAATGACTGACTATCTTTTATCCCAAACCACACTTCATAAGACATCTCTTTTCTTCTGTATGTGGAGGAGAAATATGTTGACATGCTTTTTAAAAGTCCTGAGGCAGAGGCAGGCAGAGCTCTGAGTTCAAGGCCAGCCTGGTTGACAGAGTGAGTTCCAGGATAGCCATGAAAAAAACAAACCAATCCTGGTTGGTTTAATCAAGTCCATCTGGTCCAGATGACCTGACAAAGCTGCACTGTGTAATTGGGCCATTAAAGTCTGTATCTGCAACCCAGGCCCTCGAAGGCTGTGTCTGTGTCTATAACTCCGGCCATCGAAGGCTGTGTCTGACACCCTCGATGACAATGGCTGCTCATGCAGGTTTTTTCAATCTCAGATCCTAATCTTTCTATTCTACTGTCTTTAGAAACTAGGGAAGGAAAGCAAAGTTTACGTGGCTTATTTTAAAGAAGCTTTCCTGTGACATTGGTTTTCAAAAGTGTATCAAATTTTCTTTTCCTACCTAAAATTGAAGGCATGCCCCCCCCCCCCCCAAAATTTTAAAATTTCTTTTAGACTTTGAGTTATGGCTCTCTCCCAACTTGAGTTTTCCAACTAACTGGATCTCTAGCCATTGATTACATTCTTATGAAGGCAAGGGCTTTGTCTTCAGTTTGGTTTGTGTTACAGCTTTTATATTTAACAGACAGTCCTATATTATTTCCTTAAACATGGATTTTTTTAATTGGCCTATCACAAGGCCAAAAGGGGGAGGGTGTTAAAATTCAGAATTGTTCTTCTCCATGGAAATCTTTAGTCAAAGGTAAAAAGATTAATACGATCTGAAGGAATACTGGAGTATGTAAATTGCCTTTTAAGTTGAAGGATCAGTGTCTACACAGGATTTCTGTGTTACCACTGAGCCTGGGCTTGTTTCTAGGTATATATTTGATACATTGTTATTTATCACTTGCTTTGTTATTTTTTGAACTACATTCCTGAAAATACAAACTTTACTCTAAAGAGTATCACTGCTGTTGAAGAAGACAGACTGTGACCTTGGTGCCTCTAAGGCTAAGAACCCCTTACTAGTCCCAGTTACCTGAAATTTTAGTTATTGTTTGGATGCCATTTGCAAAGAAACCCCATCAAGTCTTTTCAAGGTCATGTGAAAACAAAACCAAGTGGTCCAGAATCTACTGGAAAAACATCCCATGGATTTTTTTCCTAAAGCTCTGCTCTGAATCCAGAGACAGAACTCTCCTGTGCTGGAGTCGTTTCACGCACACAAAGTGAACAGGAAAGACTGAGCATCAGGAGCTAAAAAGGAAACAAGGAAACTCCACAGGAGTTTCTTTCTCTCAGTATGTCTTCTACCCACAACTGCAGAAACATACTCTACATGTTTGGCAAAGATTAGAGAAGCGGAGACCATACACATCTGCTGCTGCTCTGGTTATCTGAGGCAGGTGCTTACTCAGTCAGAAGTTGAGAGGAAAGACTGATGGGAAGTCTTGGCAAGGAAACGTCCAGTGTGGTGGTTTGAGTGAGCCACTTACCATAGTCTCAAACATTTGAATACTCTGTCCCTGGTGCTCTTTGGGGGAGGTTAGGAGGTGTAGGAGGTTAGGGAGATACGTCACTAGAGGAAGGCTTCGAGGTTATAAAGCCTCTCACCATTCCCAGCTTGCTCTCTCTGCTTCCTGATTGTGTGTGAGAGATACAAGTCCTCGACTTCTTTCAGCATCCGGTCACCGTGCCTGTTGCTGCCACACTTCCTCATGATGGTAGTGATGGATTCTTTATCCTCCGGAAACATAAGCTGAAATAAATGTTTCTGTAAGTTGCTTTGGTCAGGTGTGTTATCATAGTAACAGAAAAGTAACTAATACGGAAGTTGGTACCAGAGAGTAGGCTGTTGCTATGACAACCTATGTGTTTTTATTGTTGTTTGAGGAATGTGGAAGACTTTGAGATGTTAAACTAGAAAGGGGGTAGGATTCTGTAAGTAAAGCTTAATGGGCCATCCTAGTCTGAGTTTGGAAGACAGCAATGCTGAGAGATACTCAGACCGTGGAAGTCCAGCTCAAGGGATTTTTAGGAGGAACAATATTAGCAACTGGAATGAGACTCATTTTGTGTTATGTTGGCAAAGAATATGGCTGCTTTCTGCCCTTGTCCTCAGAACTGCTTTGCGGCCAAAATAAAAGTTAATGAACTAATTTCTTTGGTGGGGAGACCTTAAGACAGCTTAATATTCATTCTGTTGCATGGTTACGAGTAATCACGCTTAATGAAAGTTTGGTCCATCTGCAATGCAAGAGAGAAAGAGGGCCAAAAGAAATGCTAACATACAGTTCGAAGAGAAAAGAAGCACCAAGAGTGGCCAGATTCTACCTAGTTAAGGAAAGGAATTCTACCTAGCTAATGTAAAAGGAAAAATCCTCAAGGAATCCTGTCCCCCTCCTGTAAAGCAACAAAACCCAAAAACTACTGCAAATGTGGTTGAAAGGAAACAAGGCCCAGCCCAAGCTGGCAGCCGCAAACCGCAGTGTCACACGTGTGATGGTGGCTTTAGAGTCATACATGCACAAGAAAAGAGTTAAGGGATCTTCCTCCATGGTTTCAGAGAGCTGCTGAGGCCAGGCATGTGACAAGGTAGTCCCTGCATGAAATCCCTGAAAGGAGCCCTGCCTGGGAGGCTGTCGCATGAAGCTGTAGATGTAAAGTGTGGTTACTGTAGAGACCACAAGATGTTTAAGATGCCAGATCCATGGGGTATCTGCCAATGAGAGCTGAAAACTGGCAGTGGAGCCAGCCCAAGAGAAAAAGGTGTGTTTCAGTTATCAAAATTAGAAGCCCTTTGACATTGTGCATGAATGGCAAATCAGTATTTGATCTGTTGGGTTTTACTCTTGCTTTATTCCAGTATTTTCCCATTATGCCTCCATTCCTCCCTTTTAGAATGGTACTAAATATACTGCGCCATTATGTGTTGCAAGTATGATATTTACTTTTTGCTATTACAGGGGGTTACAGTTGCGTCATTGCCTTGAATCTCAGAAAAGGCTTTGGACTTTGAAACTGAGAGATTGTGAAAGACTATAGGTATAGATTATAGATGAACACAAAATTTAGACATGCATAGTCTGCAATTAACTCCCTTTCATCCTTTTCTCTAAAATCTCCTCTGTACCTTTATCATACTGACTCTGTACTCATGCCATCCTGAACGTGAGAAATCATAGCATATTATCAAATATTTAGCTACCCCCCCCCATGAAAGGGCTCTGCATAAGCCTCTGTAGCCCCACTTAAGTCAGTCTTAATGACACTAAGTCTCCTTTGGAAAGTCTGAAGACTCTGAGTGCATTCCAGAAAATTCTACCTATCAAAAGATAAGTGGAGAAATGTTCCTTATAGACATGATGGAGCAACAGAAACCAGACCTTAACTTTGAATTATAAATTATTGGAAAACAGAAGAAAGTATGAAACCATCACGTTCAGACAATAGACAGTCTACACAGAACCCTGACCCACTAAGAGGCGAGAAACACCCAACATTAGCTCCAAGCTTTCTTCCTGAAAGCAGTTCCTGAATTTTAAACTCAGGAAGGAGCAACTAAGATGATACTGGTAGCCTTGCTGAGTAGATAAGATGGAGACAAGAGTATAGGAAAACTGAGGTGCTAGAGATACTTTGGTAGAGTTCTGAAAGGAAGAAGCTACACAAAGCTCAATAAATATGAACTATGCAGAGGAGTCTTTGAGTTTTTCCTAAGCACTAGTCCCACGTTTATAAAATGACATGGCATAGTTAGGGAAAAAAGACTGGTAAGCTGTAAGATACATAAACTTCAGCACACACAGGAAATTGGACAATGTATATTTGATTAGCTATAGAAGAGCCCTTGGAGGATTCATTGGAGATTCTCGAATCATGTATTATTACGACAGAACTATTTTGGGAGTAAAGTATACTGTAGACCAAGGGGTGGAATATGTTTTCAAGATTTATAGGGAACAAATACATTATACTTGTGGGGTCATATGGTATCTGTCATGCTCTTCAGAATGAAGGCAGCCATAGACATTACAGAAGTACTAGTTTGAGCTGAGTTCCTCTGATGTTTAATCTTGATTGTTAGCTTGATTAGATTGAGAGATACTTAGTATAGTAAACCACACCTCTGGGTGTGTCTGAGCAGAAGTTCCACAGAGGATTAACTGAGGAGGAAAGACCTACCCTGAATGTGGCTATGACAGCAGTACTTTGGAAGTAGAGGCAGGAGGATTAGAGTTCAAACTCATTTTTAGCGAGTGACTACAGGCAAACCTGTTTTGAAAAGAAAGTTAAAGGAAATTTGAGTCTTTGATCTTGATCTAATCAAGATCAAAATGATAACTAGATGAAACTATGAAACACAGTGTACCAGAAAAGGTAAACATGTGGGCAGAAAGAAAAAAAATTTGTTTTATTTTGTCAGTTTTACATTTCTTGAAAAGTTAATTGATTATGTAAAGTAAAATTGATAATGTGCTTTTGAGATTTATCAAATATATGGAGAGGCAAAATGATTGGTAATATGTCGAAAGACAGGATGAAGAAAAACAAGTCCTACAACTGCAAGAGTTGGCATTATACATGAAATAGTATAATATTATTTGACTACAATGAGTTAAAATGGGCATTATAAAAGAGGATGTTTATATATGCAGATGTTCCTCACTTGGAGGAGTTACATCCCAAAATATCATCAAGGTGAAAATTCCTAGGATCATAGTACCACATGGGGTATGAGTTACTTCTCTTTATGATTGTGGGGCTGTGTAGAGCTGTGTCTTGTAGCTAGCAAGCATCATGAGAGAGTATTATACCACATCATGGAGAAAAAGATCAAAATCCCAAATGTAGTTGCTATTTAATGTATACTGCTTTATCAACATTGTAAAAAAATGTAACTTGAACCTCTGTAATTTGTGGGCTGTTTATGCATACCTGTGTGTATACCATGTATAAATACTGTGGAGATAAAATGAATACTAAAAGGGACCAGTTAATTTAAAATAAGCAGAAAAAGGGAACAGCGTAATAATTATAAGTAAGTCAAATAGAAAGCCATTAGCAAATAATTCATTTAAACTCAACCATAGTGATAATTATATTAAATGTAAATGGTCTAAACACTACAGTTAAGAGTCAGTGGTTGTCAGACTGTCAAAAAAAAAAAAAACAGTTAAGATATAATGTAAACAAGAAAATCACTTTAAATGTACAAGCCAGATGCATCTGAAAGAAAGGCAAAAGACATGTTATACAGATATATATTACAAGAAAGCTGGACTGGTTGTATTAGTATCAGAACAGATAATAGAAAAATAGAAATATTACTGGTAATAACAAGAGATTTTTTCAAAATGATTGAAGTGTGAATTCCATCTAAAAGATATATTATAAATACCTTTTTGACCATTTTAAACATAATGCAGCTTTGAAACATGTAGCAAAAACACAGTACTGAAGGATTTTTTTCCTTCGGGCTGGGGATTGAATCTAGAACCTTGGAAGTGCTACTGCGGCTGAGCTACAAACACAGCTCTTCATGAGAGGAAGCTTTAACAGTCTATAGTTACAGTTTCGATTTCAACACTTTTCACTTAATAATCAACAAAGAAAGAAGACAAAATCAACAGGAATTTGAAGTCATGAAGATTATCATCTACCAACTGGATCTAACTGGACTTGCCCCAAAGACATCTAAATACACATTCTTTTCAAGTTCACATGGGACATTAACCAAATGAGACCATTATTAACCATGAAACAAGTCTAACAAAGTTGAAAGTATTGCAATTATAGAGTATGTCCTTTGACCATAATTAATTAAATTAAAAATCAATAGCAGCTATTTGGAAAGTCTCTAAGTATTTGGGAACAAAAAGGACACTTCCAAACAACACACAGATAAAGGAACAAATCACAAAAACAAACATTTTGAACTAAGAGCAAATAAAAACACATGTATAAAAACTTGTGGGATTTAGGCAAGGCAGTATGTTTGGGGAAATGCAAAACATTAAATGCTAATATTACAATGATCTGAAATCAGTAATCTAAGGTTTGACGTTGAAAAAAGCAAGAAATAAAGAAATGAAATCCAAATAAGTAGAAGATATAAGATCACAAATATAAAAAGCACATATCAATAAAAGAAGTGATAGAAACTATGAAAACTAATGTTGGTTTTAAAAATGTTCAGCTAAATTATAACCCTCCAGCAAGACTCAAAGGGAGAGGGCAGAAGTTAGTAATACTAGTAGGAAAAAAATATGTTATAGGCACAATAGATATGAATATAATGAAGGAATACTGTAGATCATTTTATGTCAACAAGTCCAACAATTTAGATGAACCTGTGCAATAGTTTCTTTCCTGTGGCTGTGAGAAAACACCATGACCAAGGCAACTTATAAAAGAGAGTTTATTTGGGCTTATAACTTGATGGGATAAGAGTCTGTCATGGCAGGGAGATGTGGCAGCAGGTAGCAGGCATGGCAGGAGGAAGATGAGATTCAGACCTTGAACCAAAAGCATGAAATAGACACTGAACCAGAAGTAATCTGGATTTCTGTAACTGCTGCGGTTACTAGGGATCTCTTACATATTATGGGGAACTTGCGCCAGTCCAGGAATCTTGCTGAGTTTGTTTTTTTAAAGCTTGCTTTGTTTGTTTGTTTATTTAATGTGAATTGGTGTTTTGCCTGCATCTATGTCTGTGTGAGGGTGCCAGATCCCCTGGAACTGGAGTTACTACACAGTTGTGAGCTGCCATGTAGGTGCTAGGAATTGAATCTGGGTCCACTGGAAGAGCAGTCAGTGTTCCACAGAGTCATGTCTCTAGCCCCCTTAAGGAATCTTTTAGAAGAACCCCATGAAATAAAGGATATTTTTGTGAGCATATAATGTCTGGATACTGTACACAGAGACACTGATAGGCCCTCTCTACAGTTCTATAGCTACTGTAATTTGGACATTTGTCTGCCAAATGCCTGAAGTGGTCCTCCAACAATACAAGTGCTGGTTGGAGCTGCTCATCTTTATGTAATGTTGCAAATGTCAATGTCATTTTTATTTCCTCAGATTAAGTGATGAGATGAGTGCCATACCCAAGCTTTGCAAATACATGGCTTGGGCTGAGTCCAGAGCATTTTCTTTTTGCCTTGATTCTCTCTAGGCCTTGAAGCTTCTTGCCTCTGTACAATCTAATCTTCTGGAAGCCCAGACCTTGAAGGCTTCAGCTTTCAGCCTCTGTCTACTAACCTAGGCCTAGGATATTTCAACCAATAAACTTAACTTCTGAATAAACTCATCCCTCTTAGCTCATTCTGAACCTTGGCTGGCTGGTTCAACTCAGCTGTCTGGCTCAAACTCCTCTTGAAGGTTACTGCTTCAAATTGGCTTTCTCTCAGCTTCTGACCAAATTGCTCTGCTTGGAAAAACTGCCTCTGAACTCCATGGACTGAACTGCTCTGGACTGCACCAAACTGAACCGAAGGGAACTGAACAGGACTGAATTGAATTCTCTCTCCTTCACTGCTCTTTAAGTAGCCTCCTTTCTTGCTTGTTCTCATGAGAGTTGAGCGTATCCTATCTTTCAGTTATTCTGTCAAATTGTTCTCTGATTGGTCATTTGTCTGCCCCTCAACTAAACCTCATTGTTTGGAATTAAAGGTGTATGTCTATATTCCAGGCAGAGAGATTAAAGGTGTATTGTGTGTCTGCATTCCAGTTGGATTATATCTTTGGATGTGATCCCTTGCTAGAGAGGCCATGTTGCGAATTAAAGTTCCTCTGTATCATAGTCTTGCAGGACTTGGAGTATCAGCCCTCCAGTTTTCTGTTCATGATTTAGAACTGCCATCTCAGTCAGAATATCAAGTAGAAACACTTCCGAAGTAAAATTATATTTATTTAATTGTAAAATCTGTTCTATCCAGAGTGGGAAGGTTCTTTTATGGCATTTGAAGTTTTAGTTAAATTTTTGGTTGGTACAAGTATCATGGTTTCCAAGTAGAGAATAATGATTTCCCTTTTTAGGGGTAGAATAAAATGTCCCTTTCCTCCACTGTAGATTTAGATCTCAGTGCCACTACCATGACTTGTTTGTACAAGGACTCATGGGTCTTTAGACGATGAGAGCTCTGTGCCTCAGTTTGCAAGATGGAAGGCTCTGCAATACGGTTCTTCCTATACTTCCTTAGTTTCTTATCTTCCATGTTTCCAGAGCTTCAGAAGTCTGAATTTCTGAAGAGTAGCTTTCGAAAACTTTTTGACTATCGTCCATTATAAGAAAGCACTTTGCCAGGAAATAGTGTCTCATACCTTTAGTCTCAGTGCTCCGGAGGCAGAGGCAGGCAGGTCTCTGTGAGTTCAAAGCCAGTCTGTGCTACAGAGTAAGTCCCAGGACAGCCAGGGTTACACAGAGAAACCTTGTCTCAAAAAAGTGCTTGATTGGGCAGTAGCTCAGTTAGTCAAATTCTTGTCTAGGGTTCATAAAGCCTTGGGTTTGATCCCAAGCACCCCATAAATCAAGTGTGGTGGCACATATCTGTAAATTCAGCACTTGGAGGTGGAGGCAAATGATCAGAAATTCAGGGTCATTCTCAACTACATAGTGAGTTCAAGGACAGCCTGGGCTATATGAGACAATGTCTCAAAAAAAAAAAAAGGTACCCTTATATAACATACTTCACAAAGCAGTACACATATTAGTTTAAAATATATGGTAATATAGATGATCTCTTTATTTATTGTACAAATTGGGAAAATTATTGCTGAACTACACTGAGGCAAAAGAAAGAAATGGTCTTTTCTGGGAAAATTGGAACATATGTCTTAAAACCACTTAACCATATTATTTTGATACATTCTGTTATCTTATCAACAATTCTAGATAATTAAAAAATGCTTTTGGGGATGTGTTAAACTGTTTTCTGTAGCTCACTAATGATTCTCTGCCAAGCACTTTGATTCCCTCTAGAGAAAAACTAGTTTGTTTTAATATTCCTAGATCCAGAAGCACTAAGTGTTATTAACATAATTATTTGCATATACAAATATGGAGAACTCAGGCCCCAGGCTGGGATGACTCCTAATTGCCAAAGCTACTCTTAATCTATTTGTCTCTACTTATTCAACTACTAAGTCTTTAGGACCCTTTATGCTGCCCAGTACTGGCAACGGCAAAGGACTGGCTGCTGGGATTTGGTTGTTGTGTTGTAGTGGGGTTCAAGCTTATGAAAGTATGTCTTCACAGTAAGTGTGCATGAGGGAATACTATAGTATGTTGACCCAGAGACCATAGGGACAGCAGGGAAGGAAGTCCAGCAAGATGGACTGTCAGATGGAATCCAGAAGAGGAGTAGCAATTCCTTTGTCTAGTTCTTCAGGAGGCTGCTGATGACTTTAAGAGTGAGAGATCTCACCAAAGAATTGCTATGCTGCTGATAGCTTCTCACAGGGTAGTATGTGGTCCTAGGTCTGTTTGACTTCTATTAAACTTCATGAGAGTACTGACAACAGTGGTCTATTTACAGGGGGCTTGGTAGGATTTTTTTTGGCAAGGGTCTCATGAAGCCTAGTTCATCTCCCAACTTGCCATGTGTGGTGGTTTGAATATGCTTGGCCCAGGAAGTAGCACAATTAGAAGGGGTGGCCTTTTTTGAAGAAAGTGTGTCACTGTCGAGATGGGCAGTGAGCCCCTCCTCCTAACTATGTGGGAGCCAGTATTTTCCTAGTGGCCTTCAGATGAAGATGTAGAACTCTCAGCTCCTCCTGCACCATGCCTGCCTGGATGCGCCACGCTCTTGCCTTGATGATAATGGACTGAACTTCTGAACCTTAAGCCAGTCCTAATTAAGAGTTGCCTTGGTCATGGTGTCTGATCACAGCAGTAATCCCTAACTAAGAAAATCCTAACTAAGACACCATGTGGCTTTGATGGACTTTGATCATTCTGCCTCTGCCTCCCAAGTGCTGGTATTACAGGCATCCACCACCTCTACTACCTGGCCTGACCTCATTTTTGACATACAGAGACCATGTGCCAAGTCTTACACTTCTTTCTTCTTCCCACCTTGCTCACTCTGAGTCACTTTTCCCACAGAACTTTCACCTTCTATAAATGTACTACATAGCTGACTTATCTGTGAGGTTTAGTATCTGTTTCCTCCTGCAAGGGAACAAGCTCAAATGAAGAAGGCCTGTTTTATCCACTGAGGTGTCTCTTAGCCACTAAAGATGTAGCTAGTGCGTGTATAGTAGCGTCCTGATAACCTTGTCCTGGAATGACCAAAAGAGCTCATTTTTAAAAATTATTTAAATTTTAATTTATGGGTGTCTGTGTAGGGGAATGTGCGCATGTGTGTACAGCTGCCTGCAGAGGCCAGAAGAGGTATCAAATCCTCTGGAGCTGATACAGCTGCCTGATATAATTGTTAGGGCACACTTGGCAGTAGCAGTATGCACCCTTAATACTCAGTCTGTTGCAGTAAGTATTTAATCTCAATTGGGGGTTCGACCCCGCCTTTGATCATTCAGTTCCCAGATAAAAGACACACAACTTTTATATTATAATAAGCCTTAATCAACACTAGAGCTGAGCAGATATCTGCCCTCTATGCTATTATGCCTACTTCCCTATCAATACACCCAGTTTTTTATTTGCCGTGTTCCATCTGGCCCACTCAGAACTCCAATTGGTCAGCCCTCATGGCCATGTTTTCATGACTCACCTACCCCATAGCATCTTCTCTCCACCTTCTTCTCCTCAGACCCCTAACCCAGGAACCTAATCTCCACCTAACTCTCTTCTGACCATGAGGCCAGAAGATTGGCATTTTTATTCAACCAATAATTTTAAATTAAGGAGCAAGGTTACATAGCTGTTCTTTGTATACATGCATAATTCTCTCTTCCCTGGGGGCAACTAGGCCTTGGGGCCCAGTATTTAGCATTACAATACATAGCAACACAGTCATCTCTCCAGTCCCCAAAGGGGACATTTATCTGTGTAGATCATAGTACTGTCATTATCCTCTCAGATTCGAAGGAACGCATAGGGGAAAGCCTGCAAGAGATCATCTGTGTAAGCATTCATTTCCTCTCTCCTTTGCTCACTAGCTGTGTCTCTGTTCTTCCCTTTTGTTAGCAAAAAAGAGAAACACACCCAACCCTATCTTCCCAGAGCGGCCCCACTAGAGTGGAAGCAGTAATAATGATCTGTCTTATTGCAACCTGGGGCAACTGCTACAGCGGCAGGTAATACTCCAGGAAGGCAGGACCTGTGCCCTGGCTGGAGAATTCAGAACTTAGAGACAAGAGGGAGCAAAAGCACTCAGGCCAAGAAAGCAGCACTACAGGAGTCAGGAGTCAGAAAGCCTTGCTGTTCTATGCATGAGTGTGGGGGACCAGGCAAAGCGGGGACATAGCCTGGTAGAGGAGGGGAGGTAGGTAGACATGCCAAGAGGGGGACTCCTTGTCTAAGAAGAAAAGATGAGCTACGGGAGGACAGGGCTGGCTGTGCAAAGGTGACAAGAAGGTTCTGGCTGAAGGAGAGATGATGGGTTGGGGACTGGGGCAAGAAGGTTGTGTTAGACGTCCGCACGCAGCTTAGAACAGACAACATCAGACCAAACGGTTGGGGGGGGGTGGGGGGTTATTCAGGAGATAGGGCAAAGGTGGGGGGAGAGAAATAAAAAAAGATGGCGGAGGAAAAGAGAGAGGTCAGAGAGTTCTTCCTGTTTTATATGGGCAGTGACGTAGCATCTCCCAGGTAAAGGTGAGATAGCCAGGTGGATTCTGGGAGTGTATGGCAGTTGCCTTGGCAACGATGTGGGGTTGCCTAGATGTGATGTCACTCGGTTTGAGCCTGATACCAACAGGTTGCAGGGTAGGTTAGGAGGTGCTTCATTGGACAAGGCAAGATGTAATTGAGTGAAGATGAAGAGGTAGGCAGATTCAAAAATGAGGCAGAATTCCAAGTAAGGCTGTAACTCCAATAAATACACTATGGTATATATAGATGCTTGCATGCGTGCACATACACAGGGTTTTTAATATTTCCATGAACTAGAATATAAAGCATCTGGTAGGAAGCAGAGGAAACCCCCAGTGAATGAAGTCCTGGGTAGATGTGTATTGTTGACATGAGCAGCACTGTATTGGTGACCCCAAGGCCTCCAACCTAAGGGAAACTGGGAAAGATATTTCCCATATGGGTCAGACTCAGAAAGGGAAGGCATTCTTCTGTCTGAGTACAAGCGGTTACAGTTATTGATCATTGTGTATAAAAACTAATAACTACAGCTTCCTCCTGAATTTTAAGGCCTGACACTTCTCACCTACAGAGACTCTTACTGAGACTAGCCAGCCACTACTCCAGTGCTGTACCTAATAAACACACTCAGGTTGGGTTCTGTTAGTAGCAGGTATAGCTCCATCAGAGTGCACACTCCAATTTGACCCCAGCTTTTCTGTACACGTGTCTGCCATTTGTTCTTTCTCTTTCTGCCTCAGTCAGGTTTCCAACCTGCAGCAGCACTGGCTGAAGCAATTTTGTTTGTTCCCTTCTTGGAGCAGATAACTTCTTTGACATTCTTAGCTTGGCTGGAGGGCTCCTGCCTTAGGGGCACTCTTTCCTTAATTCCAAACCAGATTAGGCCACTGCTTAATCTCTGTATGGCTTTCAGCACAAGCCTCAGCAGCAACGTGAAGTTCCCAGAGCTCTTTTTTTCTCTTCAAACTATGCATTTTGTATTTCTTTCTGCCCACTTGCTCTTTTTATTGTAGAGCTGCATAAGAGTGACTACTAACAACCATGCAACAGAGTCAACTAGGCTGTCTTGAAGTCTCCTCCACTATAGAAGTAGACCATTACTTTTAATTTTAGCCTCAGTCAAGTGCTTAGAACAGGGCAGAGAGTATATATATATATATATATATATATATATATATATATATATATACACACACATACATATTTTCCAAAAAACTTTTACAAGAAGCATCTCTAATCTAGCTGCTAACATTGTTTCCTCTGGAGTCTCTTGAGCTAGCCTACATAGTACACATTGCACTCAAACCTACTGTCTTCCAAGCTCCTAGTACAATGTCCCATTAAGATCTACTTACAATGTTCAAGTTCTTTTGTAGTCCAAAGTTTCGAAGCCTTCCATATTCCTTCAAAAAGATGATCACGGGGTTGTGTCTGTGATTATTTATGCATTCCTGGTTTCTTGTCATTGTTGCCATGAATGCCTTTGATGTGTATTTTCTTCCTGAAAGGATAGTTTCCCAGAATCCTTGTCTACTGTGGTAGTCTGGATGAGATATACCTCACAGAGTCGGACGTTTGATACTTGGTTTCCAGGTGATTTCTGGGTACGTTTAGGAGGTGTGGCCTTGCTGAAAGAAATATGTAACAGGGTGCAGGTGCTGAGGGTTCAAAAACCATGCTTTGCCCCACACCCCTCACTCTCTTCCTTTCTGCTTGTGATTCAAGATGTGAGTCCTCAGCTTCTGCTCGGTTGCTGCTTGATGCCGTGATTCCCAACCATGATGGACTCATTTCGTTCTGGAACCACAGGCCATACAAAATGTACAGTTCTATAAGTTGCCTTGGTCACTATGTTTTATCACCGCAATAGAAAATACCTAAGTCAGAAGTTGGTGTCTTCTGCTTTCATGATTACTTTTCTGTAAACTAAGGATTTTAATTAGGGTTGTGTACAGGGGCACAAGCCATTTACCAGTGGCTGCATCACTGAAGGAGTTGAAGAGACAGAATCTGAAAAGGTTTTACAGGTTTGGTTTTGTTTTTTTTAACATAGAGCCAAAAATAAAAGTCAGAAACAGAAAATCTCTGCATCGAGAACAGACGGATTTAGGAGTTATTTGGAGGACTTGTTTTCAATCAAGAATCAGTAGAATACAAGGCATGGCAGCATACACTTGTCATTCCAGCCCTGGGGATGCTGAACGGGAAGATGGTGAATTTAGACCATCCTAGGTTATGTAGTGAGAACTTATTTTTAACAAACATATAAAAGCAAAAACAAAGACAGAGTGCCAGTCTGACATACGGTTCACACTACAGCCAAATCTGAGAAGCAGAAGCCACAAGCCTGAGGTTTCTAAAGGCCGGTGAAAGATGTTACATTAGTGGCTACACACCTCATCCTTCTCCAATATCACTTAGGGTAATCTTTGAACGGTGTGCAAATGGTATGTATGGTTGTTTTATTTCCTTGGTAACTCATTTTAGTCATTGCTCGCTTCTTGATAAGTTTAATTGAAGCACCCCAAATCCAGAAGGTTGAAAGAAACCGAAAGGGGTGGTGGTGCTGGTGGTTGGGTTCACCAAAGGAATGGATGGTTTCTCATTGTGTTTCCACTGGTCACTGAGTATCGTGGATTGCAGCTATAGACATTGAAACACATTGTGCATATTTGGTATGATTTGGTTTCTGTTCAGCATCTTACATTCAGAAATAAAGCATTTAGTTACTGCAATCGAAGTAGTCTATCTGGAAGGAAGTTTGCTGACTGCAATTTATAGCCACAAACTATTGCTAGCCAGGGCTTGATGATGTCACAATTCTGGAAAGTGTGTATATTCTGATGTTAAGGTGAAAATAAACTGTGTTATCTTCTAATTTTCGATTGATTACTGAGTATGAGGATGTTACAGACACTTTAAAATTGAATTTGGCTATCACTTTAGGTCAGGTTTTTAAATATCTGAATACTGTGCAGCTCAGAACTTCTACTTTTTAAATACTTAATCAAATTTAATATATTATTTATTGCTTGATGTCTATTTATGTTGTGTGTTAGTGTGGGATGTGTATTCTATGGTGCACATGTGGAGCTCATAGGAAACTTTTTGGGACTCAATTCTCTTCTTTCTCAGTGGGGTCTGGAGATTGGACTCAGGTTGTCAGACTTGAGGATCAAGTGCCTCTACCCCCTGAGCCATCTCACCAACCCGAGTTTTAAGAATTTATCATAAGAAAGTTCTAAGAGATATACACACAGATATGTGTGCCAAGATGGTCATTAACATCTTGGTGCTACCCTGGGCATAGTGGCATATGTCTAGAGTCCCAGCACTCAGGAGGCGGTAGCAGACAGGAGAGTTGCTCTTGAGTTTGATACTTCCTATGTTACAAGGAGAGACTCTGTGTACTGGCAGGCTATTGTCAACTTGATACAAGCTAGATTCAGGAGAAAGGAAGGAGCCTCAGTTGAGAAAATGCCTCCATGGATCCAGCTGTAAGGCATTTTCTCAATTAGTGATCAATAAGGGAGGACCCTGCCCATTTTGGGTGGTGCTGTCCCTGGGCAGGTAGTCCTGGGTTCTATTAGAAAGCAGGCTGAGCAACTCAGGGGAAGCAAGTCAGAAAACAGCATTCTTCCATTGCCTCTGCATCAGCTCCTGCCTCCAGGTTCCTGCCTTGTTTGAGTACCTGTCCTGACTTCCTTTGGTGATGAACATGTGGAAATGTAAGCTGAATAAACCCTTTCCTTCCCAACTTGCTTTTTGATCATGGTGTTTTTGTCAGGAACCCTAAGACACCTGGTCTCAAAAAAATAAAAATCACACACACAGAAGGAAAATGACATAAATAGGAGATAGAATGAGTACATTTTAAAATGACTTTCATTTATTTTGTTTTATTTTCATTTATTTTTGTATGTATATGGGTATGTTTACATGAATTTAGGTGTACCACCTGCATGCCTAGTGCCTACAGAGGTCAGAAAGTGAAACTGACTTCTCTGAAACTAGTGTTACAGACAGTTGTGAGCCACCATGTAGGTGCTGGGAATTGAACCAGGACCTCTGTAAGAGCAGTGAATGCTCTAAATCACCTAGTCATCTCTCCACACCCACAGCCATTCTTTGTACTAACATTATAAAAATGACTGTGTGTTTTTCTTCTTCTGAGTGTATGTATGTATGTATGTATGTATGTATGTATGTATGTATGTATTTCACCTTGGTACCAGGGATTGTGCCTAGAACCTCATACATGCTGCACAAGTGCTCTACCACTGGACTTAATTCTCTAGCATTCATTTTATAATTTTTATTTTGCACAAGTATATTGTGTCTGTTACCTTCTCGCTGCTGTGAAGGAAGAAGGACTTGTCTTGGTTCCCGGTTTAAGGTGGTACAGTCCACCTTGACAGGAGCACTTTTCGGAGTTTAAGATGGCAGGAACTTGCAGCTGGAAGGCTTGAAGCAGAAATGCTTGCTTAAAGTTCCTTTTCTCTTCAATTCAGTCTGGCCCCACCCAGCACCCCCCACCCCCACCTCCGACAATGGGATGCTCGTGCTGAGGTTCAGGGTGGGCTTTCCCTCCTCAGGAAATGCCCTAACAGAAATGCCTCTCTGGAGATGCCCTAACAGATATACTCACAGTTGTTTCTTCTCAGTGATTCCAAATCCTGTCGAGTTGTTGGACATAGTTGACCATCATCTTCATTACTCAGCTGGAAAAGTGGTGGTTTGTGTGTGGCTCGATGCTTTGTCTAAAATAATATCCCTTGTTCTTGACTTGTTTTTATTTTTCAATTAGATCTTAGAGATTAGTATAACTTGACACTAGTCAACATTCAGCCTTCCCCAGCTCGAGGTTTTAACTTTTGTTTTTAGCTTTTTGCATCTTCTATTTTTGTGATTTCTTCTCAATTTCAGTTCCTGAGACTGAGCCGCTGTAGGGCACAGACAGGGCCTTGGAAAGTTGTCGGGTTCATTTTCAGTTCTGAGCACTTCTGCAAGCTCGTGCTGGAGGTCAGATGTCTTTGTGTTCTGAGTTCTGTTTTTGCTTTTGATACAGGGTCTCACATAGCTCAGACTGGCCTCTAACTCAATACATAACAAGGTTGGACTTGAACTCCAGACCCCCCTGCTTCTACCTTCCAGGTACTGGGATTTACAGGAGTGTGTTTCCATGCCCGTCTTGGAACATCAGAGACCCTTGGACACAGCTCTCTTTCTATCCCTAAGGTAGCTGTAGTTATAGCTTAGTGGTAGAACACTTGTCTGGCATGCATGAGGACTTGGGTTTAAGCCCCTGTACTGCAGAACAAGCAAGCAACCAAGCGAGCAAATAAGCAAACCTCAGGACAGTGAACAGATACCCATTTCTTAGTAACTATTGTCTTTGTGAGTGAATTAAGATGCAGTGTCTCTATTCCATGTCTCTATGTCTCTGTCATCATGTGTTTGATGTGCCCTTTGACTGTCATCTACCCAGTTAAAAACTTAAAGGGCCTGGTGTTTACTTAATGATTATAGCCCCATTAGTCTGGTGCAGTGTGCTTCCCAAGTAGAAGCCCATTCTCCACTGTGTTCATTAACTGGTAGCCAGGTGCTAGTCCATGTGTCGGTGAAAGTTACTAAGTTTTCAAATCAACCAGATTTTACAGCTACAAACAAATAGCTTATTTTTCGAAAACACTATACTTTTAAAGCAGTATTTCCCATAAGAATGCTGATTTCTGGTATGTGCTCCAGAAGGCAGAGAACAAATGGTGATAGTATATGCTAAGCTTAAAATTAGTGCGCTGGCTTTTAAACAAGAACTATGTCACTTCTGAGTTTGCATGTCACTTAGGGAAGAGGCTCAAAATGAAGCTCTGTGCTCACTTACAATACCTGTCCTGAGCTTTGGTTTTTCCTCTGCTTGTCTTCCTTTGTTGATTTCTGAGGCAGGGTCTTGCTATATAGCTGGTGTCTTGCCTGGTACTTCCAATAGAGCCCAGACTAGCCTCAGACATACAGCAATCCCCCTGCTTCTGCAACTCCTGCTGGTATGACAGGAACCATCTCTAGCTTCAATTTCAGTTCCTTGAAGGAGCTACTTTGCCCAGTTCCTTTGCTACCTTGCTCTTTCAGCTTCTTTAAATTGGAATTGTGTTTGTTGAAAGTGGCCTCAAGTACATTTTGATATGTGTAAAATTATCATTTAATGAGAACAGCTTTAAAAACAAAATCATGGTCCTTCTCAGGAGCTTTAAAGGCCTGGCTCTTGTAGCAGAATATTTCCCCCACTACATTTTACAATAAACTCGGTAATTCGGGAGGAGCTATGGTGGGAGGAGTAAGGAGAGGAAGAGGAGAAGGAGGGGGAGGAGCTAGGAGACGAAGGAGGAGGAGAGATGTAGCAGCCATGGAGAACCACGCATGCATCAAGAACAGTCCTGGGTGATATGTTTATAAAAAGATAAAGAGATAAAGAGTATGTTCTGTGGATGTGTGGAGAGGTATAGGGGAAGGGAATGTCTCAGTGGGCCCATGCCGAGGCATCTCTTCCCCCTGAGGGACCAGTCACACACCAGTATAGCATAGAATAGAGTTTATTCAGGGCATGGGGAGGGGAGCCAGGAGGGTAGTAGAGGCAGAGAGAGACAGAGAGAGGGGGGAGGGAAGAGGAGTAGAAGCTGGTCATGACCATGTGGAGAGAGGGGAAAGGGAAGGGGGGAGGGGACAGAGGGAAACTACAGGCAAGAGATCAAGAGAGTAAGAGATTAAGAGAGAGATAGGAGGGGGCAAGCATCTCCTTTTATAGTGGGCAGGTCTACCTGGCTGTTGCCAGATAACTGTGGAGGTGGAGTTTAGACAGAATACTAACACTGGGTAACAAATTTTGTCTAAGGTTAGGTATTGGGAAACAACTCTAATTGTGTGGGCAAATTGTTAATTGAGCATTTCTACATATATAAAGCCTTTGGATAATCTTTAAGCATTATAGTCTTATTTCTACCAGGTACTACGTGGATGGCGGGCATTATCTAGGGTTCAGCCAAGCTTTGAGGAGACAGCATGGTGGATTGGCAGAGCCATCCATCACGATGGCGTTTCATCGGTGCCAGGGCTGGCGCTTCTGGCTGGTCTGAGCCGAGCAGTGTTGAGAGCACACTGCTGGTCTTAGCCTCAGGCCTTGTCTAGTTGGGAACATGGTGGCCCCATAAGAAGAAGCCAGATTGGGCCATGCCATTTTAAATATTATCCTCAACAGCTCCCACCACATAGTTGCATCTTCTTGTGACTCACTGGGTAGGAACCCTTTCAGGGGTGCCTCATGTCTTACTTCAGAGGTCCTGAGAAATAGGCAGGTCTTGCCAATATCAGAGAGATCCCAGAGACTGGGTTTGGGGTCTGCCATGCCAGTTCTCGGTACATTTTTGAGTCTCACTGGCATGATCCTTGGCCTAGTCACTGTACCTGAGCATCATCTCTTCGCTTGGGTATAAAATCCTACACCATACTTACATCCGTGTTTTATGAAGATGAAGGATGGATGACAACATGGTCTGTAAACATTACTGCTGTCCACATGTGTCTTCCACTGATGTGCAATGAAATAACTGCATCACAGATTTAAAATTTTGTATGGTATTTCGTTTATTTAGTGTGCACATGTACAGGCATGTGCCATAGTATGAATGTGGAGGTCAACAGATAACTTACAGAAGGCAGTTCTCTCCTTCTGTCATGTAGGGCAAAGGAGTTGGACTCAAGCCGGTAGGGTTGAGGCACCTTATCTACTGAGCCATCTTGCTTACCTACATCAGCAATTTTATTTGATTCCCCAGAATCTGGTTTATTGACCTAAGCTGGCTGTCCTGGAGCTTACTATCTACACCAGGCAAGCCTTGAACTCACAAAGATCTGCAGGCCTCTGCCTCCCAAGCGCTGCGTTAAAGGCCTGCATCATCATACCCAGCAGAGGGGGCACTAAAGATGGCTGAGACAAGTCTTGTCATTTCTCTCAGAAGAGTGTTCTGCTGGTGATTGTTCATTAAGCCATTTATTGGTCAGCTAGCCTTAACTAAGACCCTCTGTGTAGTCTCCAACATTGGAGTTGTCTTAGGGTTACTATGGCTGTGATGAACTGCCATGACCAAAAATTGGGGAGGAAAAGGTTTATTTGGCTTACTCTTCAACACCATTTGTCTATCTTAATTGAGGTTCTCTCCTCTCAAATGATTTTAGCTTGTGTCAAGTTGACATAAAACTATCCTGCATCCCAGCACTTGGGAGGCAGAGACAGGTGGATTTCTGAGTTCGAGGCCAGTCTGGTCTACAGAGTGAGTTCCAGGACAGCCAGGACTACACAGAGAAACCCTGTCTTGAAAAACCAAAAAAAAAAAAAAACTATCCTGCACAATTGATGTATGATTTAACACATCGCTGTGAAATCACAAGCTTTCCTCTCTTGTTCATCCCCAAGATCACACGTTATTATCAATATCATAATATGAAATGTTTTACAAACTTAAAAAGTTCCACAGCTTTTACAAATTCAAACATTTTAAAATTCAGTATCTTTAAAAATCTACTGCCTCTTTTAAAACCCACAATTCAGTCTCTCAACTGTGGGCTCCTGTGTGAGAATAACAACAACAGGCTAAATGCTTACTTACTTTAAGAGGTATGTTTGCAATTAGATCAAAGCAAAGCCAAATTCCAATAGTGAAAACTACTTATTGTTCAATATCTGGGATTCACTCATGATCTTCTGGGCTCCTGCAAGGGTCACTTCTCTGGCTCTGCTCTCTGCGGCACACACAGCTTGTCTTCTAAGTTTGGTTAGGTCCCACTCTGCCACTGTTGCTGTACTTAGTGGTCATCCCGTGATACTGATATCTCCAAAATTCTGGGGTCTTCTAATGCAACTGGGCTGCACTTTCACCAATAGCCTCTTCTAGGCTTTCTTCATGGTGCTACGTCTCAGTTTCTCTATGTGACCCCTTTAATTCTTGGCTTTCAACTGCCACTGAGGTTGGACCTGTAGCGGTAACTATTTAAATCGGTGGCATTCAATCTGGCTTTTCTCAATCAGCTGCCCTGTTCCCAACTAGCCTAGGTGTGCGGCCACAAGGGCAGCAGCGTACTGCTGCTGCTCAGTTCAGGCTGTCTGCTCAGGTGACCAGAGACACTGGCCCTGCCACAAACGAGATGCCAGCGTGGGAGATGTCTCTGCCAATCTTCCATGCTGTCTCCACAAGGCTGAGTTGTGCCCAGACCACACCGCCATCTACACGGGCCCAGTAAGAATGAGACGCTAATGCTTAGATTATCCAAAGACTTTATATATTTGGTAATGCTCAATAACAAGATGCCCACCCAATCAGAGGTGTAACCCAATACCCGACCTAGCTATATCAACTACCTTTGACTGCTAGAGGAAGGTGTATGTCCACTTCCATGTTCCCCCAACCCCCATCCCTGTCTCTGTTTCTCTCTTCTCCTCTCTCCCCTAGCTCCTCCTCTTTCTTCTCCTCTTCCTCTCCTTACTCCTCCCAACAAGTGGGAAAATTTCCCGCTACAGAACCTTTGCCAATGGCTTCCCCTGGCCTCTCACAGTGCCAAGCATCAGTTGCTCTCCATGACTCCTTCATGCCTTCAAGACCAGTACCACCTGTGTGACTCTTACGATACCACATTTGGCTTCCAGTACAAGGTACAACCTTGGTTGCCACTGGAACACAGCTTCTGTGTGCTGACTCTCAGAAAACTCTCAGATTTTATCTCAGTGATGCTGGTCTCTTCTTAATCATTGCTAATTTCTCATCTCCAGCTTGTAGGCATCAACAATCTAGGTAAAGCAAAGGTTTCACTTTATTTATTGATTTATTGTTTTTTTTTCCAGGCAGAGTTTCTCTGTGTAATAGCTCTGGCTGTCCTAGAACTGCTCTGTAGACCAGGAAGACCCAGAATTCACAGAAATCTGCCTAGCTTTGTCTCCAAGTGCTCGGATTAAAGGCGTGTACTGCCACACCTGGATCTGTATTTCTTTCAACATTCATTTTCTTCCAAGCTCCTAATGAACAGCTCACCAGTCTTGAATACTCAATGGCTTCTCTTGCCCAAAGTTCCCAAGTCCTTCCACAATCCTCCCAAAAGCAATGTGATCTAGTCTGTGTAGAGATAATCTGTGTTCTGTGTGGACGCATCGCCTGTCAATAAAAAGCTAATGGCATATTAGCTGAAGCAGGAAGTTCCAGCTGAGCTGGGAGTTCCAGCAGGGAGAGAGGAATTCTGGGAGAGAGTCAAGCAGAAGGGATTTGCCACAATGCTGATGGAGAGCTGTATGAAACTGAGGAGTGATAACCAACCATGTAACAGCACACAGAATAGAGTAGAGTAGAGTTGAGTAGAGTAGAGTAGAGTAAGTAGGTGAGTAGAGTAGAGTAGAGTAGAGTAGAATAACCAAGTTAATTAAGTTATGAGCTAACAGAAACGAGCCAAAACTAAGTTTCGGCATTTATTTATAAAGAATTCAGTCTCAGAGTCATTATTTTGGCAACTTGGGCATGGGTGTAAGGTCTACAGTTACAGGTCTGTCATGTCAATACTCCACTTCTGATACCAATTTCTGTCTTAGTCAGTGCTATTATTTCTATGATAAAACACTATGACCAAAAGCAAGTTGAGCAAGAAATGGTTTATTTGTCTTATACTTCCACATCACTTGTTCATCTTATGAGGTTCCTTCCTTTCAGATGACTTTAGCTTGTGTTGGGTTGACTTAAAACTATCCAGCACAGGTTGTTCACTGAGCAACAAGCACGAACGATAAACAGAAAGGTAGTAACTCTGACATTATAGATCCAGACATGCTAGAGGCCACACAGGAGAGACTAAAGGGCTCTGTTTGTCTTTAGATGTACCTTTCTTGGCTGAAACACTAATAATCTGTATGTGTTTGTATATGGAGGCCAGAGGTCAGTCTTGGGTGTAATTTCTCATAGACTTATCACTTGGGCTAGGCTTGTTGGCCAGAGAACACCAGGGAACCATCTCTGACTCCCCAGCAAGGGACTTACAGATGTATACCAGTGTGCTAGCTTTTGATATGGATACGGTGTGCGGCGCGCGCCGTGTGTATGTGTGTGTGTGTGTGTGTGTGTGTGTGTGTGAAAATATGCTTACACAGCAAGCACTTTACAGGACAAGTTCCCCAGACCTTAATACTAATATTTAAAAATGGAAACAACTATTTAAAGTCTAAAGATCAGGAAGCTGGAGAGATGGGGTTAAAAGTGATTGCTACTCCTGCAGAGGACTGGAGTCTGTCCTAGCACCCACAACAACTCAGAACTACCTGTAATTCTAGCCCCAGAGGATCCAACCTCTGAGGGCATTCGCATGCACACACACAGATACAAATAAAGTCTTTTTTTTTTTTTTTTCAATCTAGAGATTAGTATTTTGCCATTTGAAAACAGGAAGAACTGGTCACATCAAACCACGTTCTTTAAGGGGACAGCTGGCCAGTACAGTATGTCTGTAGCCACTGAGGCATACCTTCTCCGATTATCACAGAGAGAGCCTCCATCTCCTTATGGTCTCCCAAATCTTGAAGCAGATGGGAACCAACCTCTAATGTCACATCCAATAGGATTTACTGCCCTCCAGGCACTGGTCTAAACACCTTGGCAAAGCACTCTTCCATCAGTCTAGCCATCCACCCACCCATCTGTCTGTCAAATGTAAGGAAGAGAAAGCAGGCTTGGATCAGGTGTCCAAGTCTCTCTCTCTAGTTCTCTGGGTTTTGCTCCTGACTACTCAGTTGTCTCACCTGGTAGTGAGTATATTTGGGATAGTGGGGGAGGAGGTTAGATACCCAAAATCAAATGGTACCAAAGTACAAGGTTGTACCAGGAGCTCTTGTCCAGGACACTGTGTTTTGTTTAACTAGAGAAGAAAAAAAAAAAAAAAAAAAAAAAAAAGAGGGATTTTTGTAGTTTTAAAGATCAAAAGTCCAGCCAGGTCAAACCCCTGTGTGAAGGCCTTTGCAGAACAAGGAGATGGGGAGATGGGGGGAAAGCAGGTTGATGTCATTGAACCAAATACAGACCAAAGACATGCAGGAGAAGAGGCCCTGCTGTAGAGGTTGCCTCGGCTTGCCTTAGATACCACGGACAGGGAGAACTACCTGGGTATTGGGGTCAGGGAGGTGGCTATAGGTGTCTTTTGACCAGTGTAGTGTGGGATGAAGCCATTCGTCCAGGAGTCCTGCTGAACTTCATTCATTGTTTTCACAATATAAGAAAGTGGGTTTTGTAACCTCGACATCCCTGTAGTGCTGGCCTGACTGTTTACTTCTTCCTCAGCCCCTGAGCCTATGAGCAAATACTTCAGGCACTGTTAACGAGCAGAAACTTGAGACAGAGCTTATCTTGTAATGCTGGGGTTTGCATCATATCCAGGGCGTGGTACTATTTTAGAAGGCAAGTTAAATAATTACATGTTTACAGATTGAGCAAACAGTGTGTGTGGCCCAAGAGGGCTCAGGATCTGCTCCCCGAGTGCCCAGTGAACTAACTTGTTCAGCTGGAGGCGAGACTTAGAGCTTGGAGGTATCAAATGGTTTCAATGTGATATACATACATAAATGCACATGTATGCTTCTATTGAATATCTGTGTATGGACTTCTATTGAATATCTGTCTATCACCTTGTAATAGAGTAGAGAAGCTTAGAGATGTTATAATTCAATTAAGGCTAATTTATCAAGCTCGGGCCATTGACCCATCTCTCTACCATGTGTATTTTTTTTTTTTTTTTTTGGTTTTTCAAGACAGGGTTTCTCTGTATAGCCCTGGCTGTCTTGGAACTCACTCTGTAGACCAGGCTGGCCTTGAACTCAGAAATCCACCTGCCTCTGCCTCCCAAGTGCTGGGATTAAAGACGTGCACCACCACTGCCCGGCTACCATGTGTATTATATGTGACATATTCAATATACTACTTTATGGTTTTAATGTTTCCTACATAAATGATAAATTGACAGAAGTTAACACTACCATCATTAGGTCTACCATAGCTTCACTCTTTTTAAATATTTTCAAATGTATTTAATTAATTAATTAATTAATTAATATTTATTGTCTATGTGAGTATATGGCTTGTATGTATAGGTACCCAAGGTTGCTGGAAGTGTGGGTCAGGGGGTTGTGAGCCACCTGATGTGGGTGCTGGAGACAAAACTCAAGATGTCTGTAAGCCATTTTTCTAGCCTCTAAACGACTTTCTTTAGAGAAAAACAAACAAACCAACCAACCCACAAACAGTGCTTCGTTTTCTTACTCTAGTATTATTTCTCCTAGAAATAATTATTTCTCCTGGGAGAGGGGATAGAACCGAGAGGGGATAAATACGGTTTGGTATTTGTGTTGTTTTGGTTGTTGTTTCAGCAGACATGGTCTCTCTATGTTGCCCGTTTGGCCTCAGACTTTTGTTCGTGTGTTTGAGCTTTCTCTGTGTAGCTCTGGCTGTCCTGGAACTCACTTTGTAGACCAGGTTGACCTCAAACTCACAGAGATCTACCTGCCTCTGCTTCCCAACTGCTGGCATTAAAAGCATATGTTACCACTTCCTCAGACTCTGAGGTTTATGCAATCCTTCTGTCTCAGCCTCCTGAGTAGCTGGGACTACAAGTGCTCAACTGTGTGGTGGGGTTTTTGTTTTGTTTTGTTTTGTTTTGTTTTGTTTCTTTCTTTCTTTTTTCGTTGGTGACACTGAGCATCAGACCCAGGTGCTCAAGCATGCCAACTCTCTTTCTCAGTTTGTCATCTACTGTCATGCAACAAAGAGTCATGAGAAGCATTAGTCAGGGGCTCTCAGCCACACCCTCACCTGATCTCTTTCCTTGGTTTGTTTCTCTCAAATGATTTCCCTCTCTTGTATTTTTGCTTTTTAAGGACAGTGAAAACCTTGAGAGTTGTCATTTGGCTGAGGACTTTTTAAGTATACTTGAAACAGGGTAGTCACTCATCCTGACAGCTTAATTAGACAGGAAAAAAAAAAAAAAAAGTCAGATGCAGGACCTCTCCTTCCTCTCCCTACTTTAGCATCTTCTTGATGCAGGCTTTAGGATTATTTGCCATGGTTGGGCTGAGTTGCCCCTGGCGTTTTTTAGAGGTAGGTAGCGGCACAGTTGTTGATTTCCTGGCCTCCTTTACAGTGACTTTACATGGGATCATCATGTTAGTTTTGTGGATTAGGCTTCCCCTGTGGAGTGAGGAGAGGCTCCTTTGGATGCCTCTGTTTCTATGACCATGCCAGCAGGGTTCCGGCACTCCTTGGCTCTGCCTGTTCTGTCCTGGACTAATGTCACTGTCCCTCAAGCTATTGTCACCAAAGCCTGTTTGGAGACTTTGCTGCACTTTGAGCCAGGACAGCACGGAATAACTTCCTGAAGGATTGCTTCCTTCCACACAGGGAAGGGCACAGCTGAGCCAATACCCTGTGTCGTCCAAGTCTCCTTTCCTTATTTATAAAGGGTGAGGATCAGACATAGTCATATAGTCACATAGTCAGTGAGCTAAAGAAGGCTAAAGCACAGGCATGCGGGTGTATATCTGAATTCCCAATACTCAGGAGTCAGAGGCAAGGAAGATTGTTATGAGTTCCAGGCTGGCCATGAACATGATTTGATCCTGTCTCAAAACTACAAGTAAGAAGGTTTAAAACTATGTCCACAGGATGTTTAAAGTGCTGTGTGTATGACTAGCAAAGAACAGTCACTGTGCAAATGGTAAAAGTTACTGAGATGACAGACTATGGCCAGGAGGTTTGCAAACGATTAGATCCCAGGAAGATGACACTTGCTCCCTTCATGTGTGTAAAATCTTTGAAGTTGATGAAGGGCTAAGAATGCCTGGTACACTAGAAGCGATGAGCAGTGTGTGATGCAGAGATCAAGGGCTCTGATAGGCAAAACCCTTCATTTACCTGCTTCTAGTACTTGATGCTGGTATATGGGTTTTTGATGAGAACATCTCATTATCAGTAAGTCTTGTGACTTGGCATTATCTCAAGGACACCATCATGTGCAGAATGCAATGACAGTATATTGATGACATACTCTTGTTTCCCATAATAGATTTGGGTGTGTCTGATAAGGACTGACTCAGGATGGGCAAGTCTTTCTCCACTACCTAGATACTGAGACTGGTTTTGGTCTGCAGTTACTATACAGGTTCATTGCATCTGCCATCTCTCTGATTCTATATACAAATGGATTCTTGGCAGTCCCACCTCAGCTTAGGGCTTCTCAATCTGGCTGCTCTGGGTCTCTCTGGGTATTTGTGAAGTCTTTGCAGCTCCTTGTAGAATTATACATATATGAGTGTATTTCCGTATGAGCAATGCCAGCCAGGACAAAGGGATAAAAAAGAATGCAGCTGGAAATGGTAATATATATGTATAATAACAGCACTGGGGAGACTGAGGCAGGAGGATTACTCTGAGTTTAAGATCAGTCTGAGTTACCATGTGCTCTAGGCATCTTGGGCTACATACACAATAAGGTCTTGTCTCAAAATGAACAACAGAACAACAACAACGACGACGAATAAAAACCAAAACAAAATGGCAAGAACTGCTACTGAAGGTGTCCCCCGCTAGGGAGGAATGAAAGGGACTTCATAAGATTAAAGTATAAAGGTTTAACCTTAACACAGCGATCCCCAGCACTAATACAGAGATCACAGCACACACACACACACACACACACACACACACACACACACACACACACACGCTCCTCCAGTAACAAGTGATGTAATGGTTTTCATGGTTTCAGAGCAGAGCAGCTATCTAGGACTGAGCCCAGCATGGCTGAGAGGCCTGAGCATGTCTGATGAGTAAGCCTGAAGACTTGGCACTTTCTTTGGCCTTAGAAATGGAGACTGTTTTAGTCGCCTACCCCCCACCCCCCCAAGAAACATACATGTCATAGGATAGTTTCCAGGGAAAGAAAGAAAAACTTTAAGGGCAGCAATTAAAGAATGTAAAATAAAAGTTTCAGGGTGAGACTTTAAAATTATTTTCATTAAGGTTTTTTGTTTGTTTGTTTTGTTTTAAGGAAAAAGGGCTTCTTTCCCAGCTTTTGTTTGTGAGAGAATAACTCCTTTATGCCTAGCTTTGCCTCTAGGCTAGCAGGGGCTGCAGGGCCACACCCTAGGGCGTGTTTTGGCTCTGGTCAGTTTTCCTCCTTCTCTCCTTCCTTTTCTTCCTGCTTCTTCCCCCTTCCCCCTCAAAACACCTCTCTCTCTCTCTTTCTGTCTCTCTCTCTCCCATCTTTTAAAAGGTATAATCTTCATTTATTACTAGTGTAGATCTGAAACATCTTAAAGAGATAGTGACCACCATAAATCTATCTAGGAAAGGAAGTGGACTTAATCTGACTTTGAACATACAGAACGTCTCTTTTAACAAAGACGACAGAGCCGGGCAGTGGTAGCGCACGCCTTTAATCCCAGCACTTGGGAGACAGAGGCAGGTGGATTTCTGAGTTCTGGTCTACATAGTAAGTTCCAGGACAGCCAGGGCTACACAGAGAAACTCTGTCTTGAAAAACAAAGCAGAACAACAACAACTAAAAGCCGACAAGGCGACTGAGCTGGGGATGGTAGAATGCCTATCACATGTTTAAGGATCTGAGTTTGTTTCCCAGCATCCACCTAAATAAATAAAGAAAGAAAGAAAGAATGGCAGTTCAGGGTTCAGT
Organism: Mastomys natalensis; assembly: GCA_021653895.1. NCBI lineage: Eukaryota > Metazoa > Chordata > Mammalia > Rodentia > Muridae > Mastomys > Mastomys natalensis. The sequence goes on from JAJTUV010000803.1 coordinate 409,720, forward strand.
GAGAAATGCTATCTCAAAACATTAAGGTGAACAGCAATTGAGAAAGACAGCCTACATCACGGCCTACACATACATGTACACACACTTGCACATACGTGAACGCACACACATGAATTATACATACATACATACATATCTAAGTGTTCAGCCTCAGCTGCTATTTTCATGAGGGAGTTAAAAAGACCAAAGTCCATTCATTCTAGAGGTAGCATGATATATGTATGATGCTGGCCTGTAGTTTTAGAAACTTACCTTTTGGTGTTTGACAGGCATAGAACAATTAACAACAATAATGCATGGCCTGACTTCTGAGAAGGAAAGGCCAAAGTGACTTGGGGGATATACCAGATCATCCACAGATGGACACTCAGTGTCACTTAAAATACAGGCGCTAGGTCCAAGGGAAGCAACACTGTTCAGCAGTTAAGTTTAGCTGGGAACTGCATCTATTGGGTCTTCAAGGATAAATCTCCACATAAGTGCTGAACAAAGAAAACAGACTGTAAGACACGCACAAGTTTATTCTCTCTCTCTCTCTCTCTCTCTCTCTCTCTCTCTCTCTCTCTTTCTCTCTCTGTGTGTGTGTGTGTGTATGTGTGTGTGTTTCAGTGTAGCTATAAATAACTAAAATATATATATATATATATATATATATATATATATATATATATCCAAAAAATGCAGAAATGCTAAAAGATACTATAGCCAGCAGAGTATATTTTCAGAATTTGGAATTTGCCCTTCACAGTGTATGGTGAGTTCTCTTACCTCTGATCCCACCCAAAGCCTACATTTTAAGTCCTGTGCCAATGGCCTGCCAGCCACACCCCTGCATGGCTGCAGCTGGTAGCCTGACCCTGGGAGGGTCAGAGAAGGTAAGGACTGCTGTCCTTTCTCAAAGGAGGGTCTTCCTCCCGGGTTGGGCAGGGGAAATCTGTAGCTTCTCTTCTGCAATGCAAGTCAGGCTTCAGACCGTGCCTTTGTCCTACGACACAGAGTGAAGATAAATTTACCTTCCCAGCCATCTTCCCTGTCCTCAAAGCAGGGCATTTAAGGTCAAACAGACTTTTAGTGTACACCCTGTGCCAGCCGGGCCCCACCCAGGGAGAGAATTGGAGCCAGATATAGGGCTACAGTTTAACAGCCCTGTAAAGTGTTCAGCCATTTTTTTTTTTTTTTAAGTAGAAAATATTCATCTCTAAGAAAAAGCTGCAAGGAAGCATACACTACTTAGAACAGGAATCTATTTTACTCCATCGGAGGGAAATGGGTGTCGAGCTAAAGTTTGTTACTTGGGGCTTGGTGAAATTCCTGCAGAAATGGCTATAGAAATTAATAGCTTCAGCCAATTAACAAGACACTCTGGGAACCTTCTGAAGCCTTGTAGTTCCACCTCCCTTGTTTTAATATTCTATTAAGTTTTGTGTACTCTAAAGCATTCTCGTTGTGAACCACTGGATGCTGTAATGAACGAGTACATTCATTTCAACAAATGTACCCCAGTGCAACCACAGGCTAATGCACATTTTACAGGATCAAAAGGCAAACAATAGAATTAGACATCAATTTCAGGGACTCTAGAGTAGTAAATCCACGATTGCACTAGAGCCCTCGGCAAGGTTGGTAGGTTAGCCATTTACAAATCCAATTTTCTCAGCTTGCGGAGAAGAGCTGAGGGTAACTTCCCAGACAAATGAACAAGAAGGAAAAGTGTCTATTGGTTTTCTTTTGTTCTTTCCAGGTCCTGGCTAAGGGCACACTGAGCGAGCAGGTTGACCAGGAAGCTGATGAACACCTTCTGCCAGGTGTGTTTCCTTTGTAACAGCGTCATGACTTTTCTGAAGTCTTGATATAGTAGTGACTCTGGTTTTTAGAAAATATTCCCCAGAGCCTGTTTTCCTCTGATTTCATTAGGTGGTTTTCTAAGCTGAATTGTCACTTTAGACATTTCTCATGCTTTTTAACACGTCAGGGGAACCACTGGCGACTGTAAAGGAAATCTGGAGGTGAAGAGAAGTTTCTGAGACAGAATTTCTTTGTCACTTCTAATTCCCAAATTTTACTATGCAAAAGAAAATGGAAAAAAAATCTTAATTTTTTTTTTTTTTTTTTTTTTTTTTTTTTTAGAGCAGACAATACTTTAAAAGTACGGCTCATTCATGGGACTGGAAAGGCAGCTCAGTCGTTAAAAGCACTTGCTCTCAGAGAGGATCCAAATTCTGTTTCCAGCATTCACCCAGGATGGCTTACAACTCTGCCCTCTTTTGACCTCTGAGGGTACCAGATACCCATGTGTACCAATCCCCACACAGATGCATGCACACACACACACAGACACACACACATACACACACACACACTAGTTAAGAATAAGAACAGATTATTAAAAACTATTGCTAATACAATGTTAAATTCTGTTTGACTTTGAACACAGTAAAATAAATACATGAATATTGCTCCAACAATTTTTTCCTTTCTTACTTTTTTTTTTTTTTTTTTTTTTTTTTGTGAGACAGTGTTTTTCTGTGTAGCTCTGGCTGTCCCGGAACTCACCCTGTAGACCAGGCTGACCTCCAACTCACAGAGATCTGCCTTCAAGTACTGAGATTAAAGATGTGTACCACCGTTACCCAGACCAGCAACTATTTCCTAATGATAAATGCTAAAATCTGACTACAAATAGTGTTGTTCGCTCCTTTGTCGTGCAGCCTTGCAAGTGTGAGGTGCTCCGCCCTCTCTCCTCTGAGCTACTTCCTCCTCCTTTTTCTCTCTTTTGTTTTCTCTTTTAATTTGAGGCAGGGTCTTGGTAAATTATGTTTCTATTATTGTGATAGAACACCGTGAACAAGGCTAGCCTGCCTTCCGGGTAGCTGGGATTATATGTATGCACCTCCCGGTCTGGTCTTACCTCACTTTGACAAGGTTTCAGTCAATACCGGGTGTTACATTGTATTCTTTGTGATAATAATATAGTTGTGAATGTATAGGACTCTTTGAATGTGGCAAAAAAAAAAAAAAAGGACCTACAAATAAGGATTTGGATGTTATCTCTGCCATTTACTAGCTGTGTGATCTTGGGAACATTATATAGCCTCTCTGAGCTTGGGTCTTTTTCTGTAAAGAAGAAATGTTAATACTATATTCACAGTGCTGCTCTAAGGATTAGAGATGTCTATAAGAGATCCCAGGAGGGCCTCTATGGCTTGTAAAGGCTTAAAGTTTATTAATTCATTTCCCATCTTTCTTCATTTATCCCACCAGTACAAGTCAATCTTGGAGATTAAAATAGATAAAACTGATGTGATTTCAGATGGTGTTGTTTTAGCGTTAGAGTATTTCTGGGCACTCCATGTGTTATGTGTCCTTTTCACATACAAATTTCTGAAAATATTCCTTAACCCAAATAAACCTGTTTTTATTTTGATGTGACTATGTGACTGACTCAGATCTATTTGGAGAACTAAATTATTATATGCAGAAGAAAGTTGTCTTAGTTAGGGTTTCTATTGCTGCAGTGAAACACTGTAACCAGAAAAGCAGCTAGGGTGTGGGGGAAAGTCTTATACAGCTCACACTTCCACGTTGCTGTTTAACGCCAAAGGAAGTCAAGACTGGAACTCAAACAGGACAGGAACCTGGAGGCAGGAGCTGATGCAGAGGCCATGGAAGACTGATGCTTACTGGCTTGCTCCCTGTGGCTTGCTCAGCCTGCTTTCTTTTTAAATTGGATATTTTATTTATTTACATTTCAGATGCCATCCCCTTTCCCCATTTCCCCTCCCTAGAAATCCCCTATCCCATCCCCCTCCTTCTTTTTGCTTTTATACTATTTTAATTACATGCAAGTATTAAGGTCAGCTCTAGGTTGAGGAACTAGCAATACAATAGATGCAAATAGTCAAGGAACAAGCAAGGCAATAAACAAAATTCTGAGAACACTTACATGATCACTGTTTCTAAGGGTTTATCAGGATGACCAAAATATCTGAGCCAATTTCCTTGTCCTAGCCCAAAGTCATTTCCATCTCTGAAGCCTACTTCCTTGTTCTAACCTAAAATTTAAATTCTTGCCTGAAATGACTTCTTTGTTCTAGCCTAAGATTTAGATTCCTGCTTCAAATGACTTCTTTGTTCTAGCCTAATGTCAGATTCCTGCCTGAAGCCCGCTCCCTTGTCCTTGGCCCATGTCAGATTCTTGCCAAGCAGACCCAAAAGCTCTCCCCCTTTTTTATTTCATAAACAAGACTGAGACTGTCTTAGGTTGTTCTAACAAGAATGCCTTCCTTACCTGTTGTGGAATATGCACTATCAAAAGCAATGCACTTCTGTCTTAGGTTGGTAAGGCTCTGTGCAGAATCTTACCCTTCCTTGGCTTGCCAGCCTGTTAATTTGATAACTCTGTCTGGGGGTCTATTTTCAGGTTCAAGCCATGTACTTTGGCTGTCAACATGTTGATGTTGTTAAAGACAAGATTTAACACGATAGTAGGAATAAAAGTATTCCCAGGACAAAAAGGGCTAGTATGATCAGGCTATATATGCCATTCTTGAATCTTGACCAAAATAGAAATACTGACCTCAGGCCATGGGTAATTTTATCAGCAGTATCTGCCACATCAATGCTCAGCAGAGCAGCATTCTTTAAATTCATAAGCTCACTATGCAAAGTTAAAACATCCAGAGAGGTGTTAGAATTATGCCAGATATACAGCAACTGTCTTTAAACTTTTTCCTAATTATCATGACTACCACTGTAAATTTTAGAACTAACATGAATCCAATGGTATTTGTCAACTTGCTTTCTTATAGTACCCAAGACCCCAGCCCCAGGCATGGTATCACCCACAATGGGCTGGGCCCTCTCCGATCAATCACTAGTTAAGAAAATGCCTCACAGCCTGATTTTATGCAGTCATTTTCTCAATTAAGGTTCTCTCCTTTCAGATAACTCTAGTTGTGCATGTGCTGACGTTAGACTAGCCAGCACAAAAGTCATCTCTGAAAAGCCAGCGCTATTTAGAAGGTGTTTTCCATAGGAAGAAAGTAAGATGCTATTTCCATACATTCAGCATTTTAATCAACTGAAGAAAACAGCCTTGATCTGTGTTTCCACCTGAAGCCCCCTGTAAAGTTTGGACTTCAATCTTAAACAAAGTTCCTTCAGCTGAGATTTGCTGTGTACTTGGCACGTGCTCACCCTAGAACTTCTCACGGGTGAGGAGCATTGTGATATTTCCAGGCTTTGTGGGTAAGGATACCCGCAGAGTGTCCACTGAGATGCAGGAGGCAGCCTGGGGATGCTGCAGTTTCTGCTTTAACAGTGGCTCTTCCCCCAGAGCTGGCAAGTCACCCTTTCTCCATGAGCTCTTTGAGAGATGGGAAGCCTGGGGTCTGTCATTTGCATTTCAGATTGAAAGGAACAGAATTCCATTTTCCTCCTTTTCTGCTGCCATGACAAACAAAAGAATATGAGGAAGATTTTTTTCTCCCCACTTTGGAAAAAGACACAAGTGCCAATTCCAGGAACAGAGTTTCCGTCATTTTCACTTGTAGTCTTTTTGTGTTCTGTGGCCACCACTTTAACAGAAAATTATTTAATCAGATAGAGGATGGTGGTTGTCTGTGGCATAGAAAATACAATTTTTTTTTTTCTCCTCTTTGGCTTTGCTCAGGCATTCAATTCCTGAATTCCCTTACAACAGCCAGTAAAATTGCCTGGTTGGGGCAGCAAGATGGCCCAGTGTGTAAAGGTGTTTGTGGCAGACTTTTCACTACCGGAGTTCAGTCCTGGAGATGCACACAGTAGAATGAGAGAGCCGCTCCCTCAAGTTGTTCTCTGATTAGACGTCCACCATGCTCCCAAACACACATGGCCTGGACAAAAAAATAAAATGTAATAAAGACTTTAAAAATCCCAGGGTTCAGGGCCAAAAACTGTGGCATGTCTGATGCAGGCCTCTGGTAGTTGGCCTTCTTAATCTTGGCCTCTGGGGCTCTGACCTCTGCAGATTACACATACCCCAGGTGACTGTGGCTCTTGAAGGAAAGGTATTTGAGGTAGAGTTATTTGATGATGACATTACTGGCATATATCTGCAATCTCAGCAATCTGGAGGTAGAGAAAAGAAGACTGTTGCAAGTTTGTGGCTAGCCTGATCTACATAGCAAGACTCTGTCTTAAAAGGATAAAAAGAAAGAAAGAAAGAAAAGTCCTGCTGTTATGAGCACTGGCTGCTCTTCCAGAGTACTGGGGTTCAGTTCTTAGCACCCACACCTTGTCCGACAACTGTTTGCAATTCCAGTTCCAAGGGATCCAGTGCCCTTGTCTTTACAGAGCTGTGTGGAAAGTTGTATTGAGAAGAAAGTCTCGCCGGGCAGTGATGGCATACGCCTTTAATCCCAGCACTTGGGAGGCAGAGGCAGGTGGATTTCTGAGTTCGAGGCCAGCCTGGTCCACAGAGTGAGTTCCAGGACAGCCCAGGCTACACAGAGAAACCCTGTTTCAAAAAAAAAAAACAAAAAACAAAAAACAAAAAAAAAAAAAAAAAAAGAAGAGAGTCTCAGCTAGATGGGAAGACTGTACTATTTATTGGTGGCCAGAGGTGCGTTTCCTTCATGTCTTATATTTGTTCTCTGACTCTGACCCAGGGAAAACGGGAGCCCCCCCACACAACCCCCATCCTCCCACTCCCCTTACCCCCCACCCCCCGCCCCGGCTAGTATACTGCAAAGAGTCTGCAGAAAGGCCTCATTATCAAGAAGTCAAGAAGTCAGCAGCATACTTAGCCCTGCAACCCAGGGCAGACCTGGGCCCTGGGGGGAAAGACTGTTACTCAGGCTTAAAGAGGACAAGCCAGCAGTGGCCGGATGGAGAAAGGTGACTCCTGGGGCCTGGGCCAAAGAAGGGTTTTGGACAGGAAAGGGGCCTCATAACACAGCACACTTGACAGGAATTGTTTAAGGCTTTAAACCTTTGCCAAGTAACGCGAGACAGGTCCTATAAGTATTTTAGCTATATATAGGGCGTAACCTGAAAGTACCTCCTTCTGCAGCGCTCCCTTTTGAACTGACAGCACCTCCCTCCTGGGAGGATAGAGTGGGGGGAAGGGGTCCTGCTAGAGACAGACAAAAGTAGGGGAGCACTGCCTTTGAAGAATTTCCTCCCTTTTCATGCCTGGGGTGTAACCAGAGACCAGTGTCAACAAAGAATCCCGCTTGGGAAAGCTTTTGTGCTCTGCTCTCTTTGGGGCGTGACTCGGTTTCTCAGAGGTCAATGAATTGTAAATTGTATAAGTTTATGTTCTCCTGAACTCCAGGGGAGGGGGGCGGCTTCTGAGGGTGTGTGGGTGGGAGAGGGGTGGGTAGTGTCACTCCAACATCCTGGAAACTTGCTGTATGTAAGACCAGACCTGGCTGCAAGAAATCCTCCCACTTAGAAGAGAGCAGAAAATGTATGTGGGTTTGGATGTTCACGTCTGAATTTGTTCTAGCAAATAAATCCATATTAAGACTAGAAAATAAGGTACTCTAGTAAGTTCAGAGATGGGGATGGCAATCAAGTCAGTTATTTTGACTGATTACTTTGGTCTGACTGATTACTTTCCTGCCCTTAGAACTAATTGCGTGCCTCCCAGAAGCACCTACTCTGTGCTCTCACAGGTGGGGGTTAGTTCTTAATCACTTTGTGTGGGCACACTCGCATGTGTGTGTGTGTGCACGCGCGTGTGCCCATCCGAAATTGACATCTCCATTGTTCTTTTCCTTATTCATTGAGGTTCTCACAGTGGAGCACAGAGCTCACTGAAATGGCTAGTCTAGCTAGCAAGCTTGCTCTGAAGTTCCTTTCTCCCTTTTCCAGATGCTAAGATCATAGGCAGGCGCCTGCGCACATCTGCATTGACCTGGGTTCTGAGGAGCGGAACCCCAGTGTTCATGCTTTGCACAAGCGAGCACTTTGTTCATGAGCCATGTCCCTGCCCACTCCCTGATTATTTTTGATCGCTATTTCCTACCCCTCCAAACTCCTACACCCTCTGGCTCAGCAAAAACACATTAGTGCCTGATGGGTGTTTGTCCCATTCTAGATCCTGTACTGAGTACAGTACAAAACGAACGGGCTTTCACTCTCCCAGAATGTGTAATCTGTGTTGGAGGAAAGTAGACACTCAAAAATGAGCAAGTGATGTAATGTATCAGTAGTTGATGCATAGTAAGAAGAAACATAAGAGACACTCAGGAGACAGAGGGTGGCTTCTCTCAGGAAATGGGGCTTTGGAGGGGCCATGTCCTACTTCCCACTGAAGGTTGCTCTAGACAAGGTGTGTGGGGCGAAGGAACAGGGGTGGGAAATACAGTTGATGGGAACCCATTGTTGAGACCTGGGGGGACTTGTGGGTCACTGCAAAGTCTGAATTTTCTTGTGGGTGAGCCGGGAAGCCTCTAGAATGTCTTTAGAAGTCAGACAAACATTCTGGCCGCTGCTTTAAAAATAAATCCTAAGGGCAAAGGTGGAAGCAGAGAAACATGATCCGGTGATATACGCAAGAGGTAATGGTGGCTTGTTGTAAGGATTTTCCAGACTTGAAGTCTCGGGGAGGGAGGGCTGGCAAGATTTGCTGCTGAGTGGAATTCTAGGCTGGAAAGAGGAAAAGGTGAGTTTCTTTCTTCCCCCTGAGTGGTCTGAGCAGAGCAGGGTGCAGACTGACCCCTACAAGTTAGGGTGGTGTTTTCTCATGATCACCGTCAGCAACCCAGTTTCACCCAGATCTGGAGAAGACAATGAGAGCAACATTCATGCTGATATTGTCAACTCAGGCACTATTCTGGGTGAAGAGAAGCCAAGGAGTGTGGTGGCCCAGGCTCTAGGCTTCCTCCCGCAAGGCTCAGGAGGAATTTGTAGGCGTGGGGAGGAGTCCTGGCTTCTGCAAGCAAAGCACCATTTCTTCTTCCTTCTGTTCATCAGTTCAACGTTTATTGAGAGCTTTGTGCTCATCCACTATGCTAGACGCTGTGCTCAAAGATGAACAAAGTCCTGTTTGGTAGAAATTCATAACATAGGTGCAAATGATAGATATACAGGATGTTTTGGTCGTGAAGATTTACCACCCCCCTGCCTTGTGTGTGCGTGTGTGCGTGTGTGTGTGTGTGTGTGTGTGTGTGTGTGTGTGCATGGCTTGTCTGGTGCACCTCAATTCCTCATAATCTCTGTTTAGAGGACAGTTTGAAGAGTCCTAATATGCTAGCAGAGAGTCCCTGAATTCATCTCTTTGTCCTTCACATCCATAACCACGCTTAACCATTTTGCACTCTGGCTCTAGTTCTGTCTGCTAAGAAACTCTAATAGTTTCATGGATGTCCGCTTTTGAGGTCTGTTGGGTGTTTCTTGGCTAAAGCCTAGACTTTGGAGAAAAATCCTGCTTCCTTTTCTCTGTACCAGTCTTACCAGTTTACAAATGAGGCCGAGGGAAGTTAAGTCAATCCGACATTTTGACGGACAGGGCCTCACTGAATGTATCTGTGCAAAACTCACGGGTTGAAATCCTAGGTGATAGTATGAGGGAGTAGAGTCTTGAGAGTGATCAGGACGAGGCTAGGACCTTCATGGTTGGGATTCGTGCCCTTTAAACCAAAGAAACCACTTAGTCCATTTAGTCCACGGAGGGAGAGGAGCACAGTGGACCGGCATCATCAGTGAGGGAGCAGGCACTTCACAGACAGTGCCAGATCTTGACATTTGACCTCCTGCCCTTCAGAACTATACGAAATACATTTTTGTTCTTTGTTGCTCTCCTTCAAGTGTCTTATTGTGGTAGCTCCCCGATGGCCACATCTGACACGGTCATAACATTTCAAATTCAGAGTTTTCTAGAAGGAAAGATAAAATCCTGCCAAGTGTCTTTAGAATCTTTCAGTTGTTTTTCTTTTTTTTTTTTTTTTTTTTTTTTATTAAACTAGAGGTCCTGAATGTCCTTTAGTCCAGGCTCACTTCTGCCTCTAAAGTGTGTACAATATTTTAAAGGTGGATGTAGCTTGCTTTTTCAAGTCTTCTAAGATCTCATATATGAACCTTTGTGATCTATGTCTGTATCTTAATCAGTCAATCAATCAATTAATTAAATGTGTGTGGTGTGTGTGTGAGTGTGTGTGTGTATGTGTGTGTGTATGTGTGTGTGTATGTGTGTGTGTGTGAGTGTGTGTGTGTGTGAGTGTGTGTGTGTGTGTGTGTGTGTGTGTGTGTGTGTGAGTGTGTGTGTGTGTGTGTGTTGTAGGCTTGTATGTGCCATGGTATGCAGATGAAGATCAAAGGACAGTCTTTGGGAGTTCAGTGTCTCCTTCCACCTGGAAGATGGGCCCAGCTCCCCTGGAGACAGAGCTGATAATTCTACATCCTGATCTGCAGGCAGCCAAAAAAGAGAGACCTTCTGAGCCTGACTTGGGACTCTAAACCTTAAAGCACTCCCCACCCCACCCCCCAAATACTTCCTCCAACAAGGCTACACTTACTCTGACATGGCCACACCTCCTAATCTTTTCAAATACTGGTGACTAAGCATTCACCAGGGGGCCATTCTTATCCAAACCATCACACTAATATTCCGACCTAGCTGGCCCACAAGCTTCAAGGTAGTTCTGTACTAATTACTCCTGTAAGTCTCTGACCCACACTCTAATGATGTTTCGATTACAGTTTGATTCATGCCATCTAGCTTTTCATATAGATTCTGGGCATGGAACTTGGGTCATCAGGTGTACATGTTTATATCTGCTGAGCTATCTTTGGTGCCCTATGTCTGTATTTTCTTGGTTTTTACTCATACAGTCTTGGCTTCTTGCTTTTTTGTCTCCTCAACATATTTATTTGGCTCAAATATCTGTAGTGAGGCAAATTAAAGGAGTTTGGAAGGATACCTTAGCGGCAGAGTACCTTGCCCTTAAGCCTAAGGCCCTGGGTTTGGGTCTTCCTATTGACAAACGTTGTGTATAAAATTAGAGATCTAGGATGATGTTATCCTTCAGAGCGCATTTATTCTTGCATCTACTGGGTTTCTGGGCTACTAGCACTATGGAATGACTTTAATCCACGTTCTGGGGCTCTGAAGCTGGCTTCCTAGTCCAAATATATTTGCCATTGTTCTTTGGCTGTTTCTCTCTCAAGTCTCATCCTAAAACAAAACAGTTGCACCAATTCTATCCTGGAATGCTGGTGTTGGGTGCTGTGATTGGCCACGGCTCTGTGAAATTCTCTCATGTAGCCAAGGTTAGCCTCCAACTCAGTATGTAGCCAAGGATGACCTTGGAATAGTGCTTACCTAATATTCACATAAAGCCCTTTGGGTTTAATTCTCATCACCATGTAAACTGACTTAGATAATTGGGAAATGTCTAATATTGTATGATTTTATTATCAAAAATGTGTTCAGCATGTTCCTTTAAAGTTCTTTCTGCCAGGTATATTGACACACACCTTTAATCCCAGCGGCAGTCTGGTGTGCATAACAAGTAAGTTCCAGGCAAGCCAAGGCTATATAGTGAAATACTGTCTGAAGATTAAAAAAAAAGAAAACCCAAATCATACCAATCAACCAATCAACCAACCAAACCAAAGGAACAAAAAAATCCCCAACCCTCCACAAAAAATACAAAAAAACAAACAAAAAAACCAAAACAACAACAACAAAAAAAACCCAAGAAAAGCCACTCAAACCAGAAAACAACATAAAATCCTTCTTCCCATTTAACCCTTCTAACCTTAAAAGATAAATGATTATTATTTGGGACATTTTAAAAGAAGATTTATTTTTATTATTTTTAAGTGTGCGTGTGTGTGTGCGTGCCTGTGTATGTGTGTGTGTGAGAGAGAGAGAGAGTGAGTGTGTGTGTGTGTGTGTGTGTGTGTATGTGTGTGTGTCTACATGTGGCTATGTGCAAGTGAGTGCAGGCACCTGTGGGGGTCAATGCTTCTGGAACTGGAGTGACTGATGGTTAGGAGACTGTGCTGGGAATTGAACTTGGGTCCTGTTCAAGAGTACTAAGTGCTCTTAAATGCTGAGCCATTTCTCTAGCCATCTCTCTCCAATTCTAGAAGATTTTTAATCAATTTTTTGTTTCTCTGAGCAACTAATTGGCATTAGGCAAGACAGAATCTTTACTGGAGTTTTTACTTGAAGGCTTGAAAAACAACTCTCAGATTTTAGTAAGACCAGCCTTGTTTTGATCAAGGTGGTACTGAGAAATTTTCTTCTCCATGTCTCTCAGCTGTTAAACAGCAAGTGCTAAAACAAGTAAATTTAGAATCAGACCTTTTATTCACAAAGTAATTTATTCACAAACAGTAAGTCAACACATTCAATTTCTTAACTCTCATAACATTAATAAACATGTCAAAAGAGAGCAAACTTATATTACTGTTTCCAACATAATATTTTATTGAGTCTTTGAGGATTTCATATCATATACCCTATCACATTCACTTTCCCAGTCCTTCCCTGTCCACCCCTTGTGACCTCCTTCTGGCAAAACCAAAACACGAAACCAACCAAACAAAAAAATCTGATTTATGTTATCTATATTGTCACTCGGGCATGGTCAAACTCTCAGTGGCCTGCCCCTCAAATAGACCTGAATAGTTTCCCCTTCGCACCCCTGCTGGAAGCCATTTATTGTGGAGAGTGACATTTAAGGATACTATCATAGTTTTTAAGAGTTTTCTTTGATGGTTTCTGATTTAGGATGTTACTATTATTTTATTTTTAGAGTGGGGAGGGATTGTCACAGACGTCTTCCATGTTTCTCTTTCTCAGTTGTGCATCTGCAATCATTGACATTACTGATTAAAAAGTAGCTTATTTTCTCTTTACGGTCAGTGGGAGCATGGCGTCCACATGGTTTCTGGTGTCAGCACAGACCTCGAACCGAACTTCCAGTTGCAGAAGGGCCCTGGACCCAGATAAGGCCCTTTAAATGCAGTGGGGATCATGGATATCAACATGGTTTCAGGCTGCAGTTTAGACCAGGAACATCCTCTTGGCTCTCTGTGGCAACATGAGCCATGAACATCCACACCAACCCTGCCCACAGTAGGATCATGGACCCAGACATGGCCCCGTGGTAGTATCACAGGTCTGGTCATCACCATGGCTCCAGGTGGCAATTACAGGCCACCCACATCAATGTGGCACCTGGTAATAATATAGCCCATGAATATGGAAGTCCACGTGGCATTGAGTGGTTGCAGGGGCTGCAGACATCAACACAGACCTGGCCGAATTAGGACAACAGACCCAGACATGGCCCTCTGTGGCAGCACAGACTCATAAGCAACTATGGCCTTGAGTTGGCAGTGCAGGCCACTCAGATCAATATGGATCCTGGTGGTAACACGGTTTACGAAATCAACAACTTTGTAGGCAACATCACAGGCCAGGGACCTCTGCTTGGCCTTTGGTGGTAACATAGTCCAAGGACATCAACTCAGACCTTGGCTGTAACAGGACCTTGGACCCAGGCATGGACCTCGGCTATAACCTGTATCCAGACACTTCTACAGGCTCAGGTGGCAGCCCTGGGCACTCAGATCAGTATGGTCCAGGGGCAGCACAGCCTCCAAACATTACCATGGATACAGGCCACCGCACATTAGCGTGAACATTAGCATACCATTAGGTGATAACACAGTCCTTGGACATCAACCTGGACCCCAGCCATAACGGAGCAATTGACACATACATGGCCCTCAGTGGCACTGTGGGACACAGTGGTCCTTTGAGGAGGTCCAATTGAGAAAGTGGACGGGTCCTCATATTGGGTTTAGGGTGATCCTGCAGCCTGGAGTAGTTTGAGGACTGAGTGTGTATCTGTTTAAGCTCCAGTCAATCCAACTGGGCAACAACATGATCTACTGTCGGCCTCAGCCCTACCTCATGCCTGTCACTGTGGACACGTCACCAGTTGCACCTCTCTGCACAACACATGCACCTCCATCTCTCCCATCTCCATTGACTGTTCTCTTTTCTCAGTAGCACCTGGTTGGGGGGGGGTAGAGATCTAGGGGCCTGGGGGTGAGATATATCACCAATCAAAAGTCTGGCCTTTTCTCTCCTAGTTTGTTTTAGTTAGGGTTTCTATTACTGTGAATAGTCACTATGACTATGGCAATTCTTATAAAGGAAAACATTTAATTGGGGCTGGCTTACAGTTCAAAGGTTTAGTCCATTATCGTCATGGTGGAAACATAGTGGCACACAGGCAGACATGGCACTGGAGAAGGAGCTGAGAGTGACCCTGGGCCTGGCTTGAGTCTCAAAGCCCACCCCATGTGACACACTTCCTCCAACAAGGCCACACCTTCTAATAGTGCCACTCCTTGTGAGCCTATGGGGGTCATTTTTACTCCAACTGCCACACTCTCCTAGCCTGTGGCTCTCTCAAGGTGATGGCAGAGGCTCAGCTACAAATGTCACCTTCTTAGAGAGGCCTTTTCTACCTCATTGGGGTATAATTCTATCATCCTTCCCACTTGTCTGATTGATTCTCTTTCCATCTCTTATCACGTCCTACAATGGCCTTTCTGCTCTTTGGAAAATTCCAACACAAGATACCCAACACCTTTGGTTCTTTACTGTCTCCAGCAGCTGGAATGGTGCCAGGCATGTGGAAGGTGCTCACTAGATATTGCAGGTTGGAAATGTGGGTGTCTGACTTGGGATTCTTACTTTATGACTTAATCTTTATGGGGAAATGAACAACATCAGAAAGGACCATGGGAACCTGGAGAACACAGATCCTCCAACCCTGGTGCCCTTCTACCTGGAGTAGCTGCTGGGATACTGCATGCCTTGCAGTGTGACAGCAAGGGTCTGTATTCCCCCCTGTCCCCTGCCGTGCCTTTACACCCTTAGTTACCTCGTGGGAGACTTACACAGTGACTTGGGCACTACCTTCTACTCTGGATTCCAGAGAGTTGTTACATGGGTCAGTTTTTCACACATCTGGAACATTCTGGATTTGTATAGGTTGATTCTCTTACACTAGCTAGCTTTTGCCAAATGGGCCCCAGTTACAGGGAGAGGGAGGAGAGTTGCTTCTTGTGGGAAAAGGGGCCGCAGTGGAGGAGTCCTGGAGGCTTCCAGGCGGCGGGTCCCACATACAGGAGAAAGGTCTGGAGTTCCAAAGGCTGGAAGCTTTGGCGACGGCAGGCCCCAATGATAGGAGGAAGTCCTTGGTTCCAAAAGGGTTTATTTTCATGGCGGGTGGTGGATGGATCTGGATGTACCTCCCCTGAAACTCAGGGCAGACCTGAGTTAAATAGGGAGGGAGAAAGGGGGAGGTTCTGGGGAAGGTTTAATTGGCTCTGCCCTCTGACCTTCATTAGTATGTAAATCTCTCTAGAGCCTGAGGCCTATACTCACTCCCTCTACCTGTGCACTTTGGGAGGGGCAGTAATGGCCTACAAAGTGACTGAAACAATGTAGGTCCATGGAGACTAGACTGCATGTCAGGACCCTGGGTTCTGGGGGCGTGGCCGAACTCTTGCCATTTCTCCCTTGGAATCTCGGGTTCCAGGCCCGTGCCCAGCCAAGAACCAGGATATCCTTACACAGTCCCACAACTTCTCTATTTCTCCTGGGTGTCAGGTCGGCTGTCTGTGGCTATTTCCCAGGTGTGTCCGGCTGTTCAAGATCAAAGGTTAAGAGAGGACATGTAAGACAGAAGTCTAATGAACAATAAGCAAACCAAGGACTCAGAATCTTCACAGTTGCATTTGTTTTCTCACTAAGAGTTGAGCATCCATGCTAGTGCTGGCTGCAGACATGGTTTCTGTTCACACAGTTGTTGGTAGTCTAAGCTGAGCCACTCTCAGGCCTTACCTCCCATCATCCAGCCTTTGGCGCCTGAGCTTGGGAAGCTGGAATCCTTACAGTAATTTGGGCTGCTGCCATGAGCCATGCACGAACCCGTAAGGTCTTCACTAGGGAATTTGGGAGCAAGCCTCATGGAGTAGTCCTGGCTTTGACTGCCGTTTGCACAGAGCTGATGGAGGATGTTTCCCAAAGGACACTTGAGAGTCCTCCTGAAGGGAATGCTCCAGTCTCTGCAACACAGGAATTGGGAATGTTTGCAGATTCACTTCAGGTTTCTCTGTCCTTCAGATAGGACATTCTGACTGTACTGACTGCCTTCTGTTCTGCCTTTTATCTGTGTCAGAGCCATTTAGAAGTACTGATACTCTTGATGTCTTTGTTATTGCCTACATACCTTGTGCCAGGAGCAAACTGAAGATGGTTTTGACAAGAAGCAAAGGTTGTGGGTGGAAGACTTGACAGCTCCCAAAGAAGCTTCCTTGGGGCTTTCGTTAGCACAGCTCACCCTTTAGAATGTTTCATTGTTTGTGTAGGAGTTCAGCCCAGCAGCTTGTTACACACTCCATACCAGACCCTATTAGGTCCTGAGAGTGCTCAGGGCAGCAGTTCTCAACCTTTTTAATGTTGGATCCTTCAATGCAGTTCTCATGTCGTGGTGACCCTCAACCATAAAAGAATTTCATTGCTACTTCATAACTGTAATTTTCCTATTACAAGTTGTAATGTAAATATGCATGATACCAGATATGGTAACCCCAGAGAGGTCCTGGCCCACAGGTTGAGAACCCCTGACCTAGACCAACAGAATTCTGCCCTTGCTATCAAGAAATTCAGAGCTTTGTTAGGACAGGGAGCTATAGGTTGGCTTCAAGGTGGCCACTAATGCTTCCTATTTCTTCTATTGCTTTGGAACATAGAAGACAATGGTACTAGGGTAATTTGAACTGTGGGGGCCTGGCTTAAGAGGTTTCAGAGAAGAAAATCAGTATGTGGTCTAGAGACTACTCTTCTGATCTTCTCTTGAATCTGGGTCTTGTCACTAGTTCCAACCAAGGGTGGGAGGTGTGGGGAGAAGCCATGTTGTATAACTTCTTTTGTCATTCTGAAAATGCTCCCTGTAGAAGCATTGCCACCTTACAGTCACATGAGCTGAAACTGTAAGAAGAAAATAAAGGCCATGCACAAGCAAGCAGACGTTTTGCAGGCCTTGTCCTTATCCCAACTGCCAGCAGCAGGTGACTAAGCAAGGGACCTCCTCTGATGTCATATAGAGAAAAAATTCCCCCAAGCAAGCCTCACTGACATTCTTGACCCAGCACATCACAAACAGATGCAAATGGCTTCTTTTAATCCACAAACCTTGTGTTGTTACACAGCCTCAGAGAGTGCAGCAGGCAAGTATCTTCTTAGATAAAGGAGGTATAAGATGCTTCAGGATCCCAGAGAAAGAGTAACCAAGCCAGCCTCCCGGAGATGACAGCACGGTGTGGGGGATGATTCCAAAGATTTGCTTGAGACCGATATCTTGTTTAAAGACCTGGGTGTGAGCCAGACTTTCGGGCACAAGACGGTTCTCCAGGCAGAGCAGAATCAAATAAGGAAAATACGAAGGTAACTCAGGCATGCTACATATGTGAGGGCCCTTAAGCAGGTGTGAAGCAAGGAGTATGTGCAGACACGTTCATAGTGATCTCGGGGACAGAGGACATTTATTGGCCACTATATGATATACTTCCTGATACAGGCTCATCTAAGGTTTTCTCTGTGTGAACACATTTAACTCTCACATGATCTGTTCACATTAGGAGGAAGTGAGGCACACAGAGATGAGTAAATTGCTCAAGGACACCTACCTGACAAGTGCAGAGTTCAGATTCAAGTTCAGGGAGAACTTGAGTTGTGTTTGCCTCTAAAACAGCTTGGGGCTTGTCCAACAGGTGGTGGGGATTGACCCAGAAATTTAAAATAAACTGAGTGACACGTCAAAGACAAAGATTCTGCATTTGTTAGGTGTGGTGGCACGGGCTTCTAAGTCCCATCACCTGAGGCTGAAGTAGACATTGCCTCTGAGGACAACCCGACAAACTAACAACAAACATCCTCTCCCCCAACCCCCCACTCTCCTACATTACTGCCAAACCTAGCCGAATAAAGAAGAAAAGCTCCATGGTTTTTAGTTGCCCACATCAGCTTTCTTTGCCTGTTGACTATTCCTCTATAAGGTAAGCAATAAGCAGTAGACTCCTTGTAAGATAAGGACAAAGACAGGTAGATTACAGGTACAAGGTTCAGGGGACATTTCCTACTTCATAGAGGGTCATGGTAGTAGAAGGGAGATATGGGTATGGCAGCCACTAACAGAGGAGAGTGACCACCTCCTTCACAATAAAGGATAGCATCTGATATGAGCTAGCCTGTTCTCATATCCTGTAAGCTCCCTGGCTTTGCAAACAGTCTGCGTTTCTCTCTTTCCTTCTACCTGGGGCTCTTCAAAATATTAAAACAGCTGTTGGGATTCAAACAGCAATTTAGCAAAGAAGACAGGTTCTTCTCCTTTGGTTGTGGTCCTAGCTGAAGGGCGCTCATGGACAGACCAGGGAATCATGGCTCCTGTGTTACATCTACTCATATTCTCTCTGCCTTTTGTCCTGTCAAAGTCGTCTAGGGGCATCTGAGCAGACTCAGTAAAGTCTGAAGCTGTGTGAGGACTCATTCATGTATCTGAACTTCAGCAACCCTTTATGTGAGGAGGGAAGTCTGGCTTAGGGTAGAGGTTAGACCCAGCCTCTGGCTGACACTTGCTTTGTGATAATATGGGCAAATGTCTGGACTTTTCCAGTATTTTTGCCCACGGTACAGGCTGTTGGTTGGAGATTAACTTCACTACAAACAATAAAAAGAACTGTAGCTTAGGTTTACAGAGTGAGAACCAAAGCTTGACCTCACGCTAATTTTTATTTGAGACAGGATCTCATGTGTCCCAGACTGGCCTTGAACTTGAGATGTAGTTGGAGATGACCTCAGACTCCGGATCTTCCAGACCCCACTCTGCAAGTGCTGTATAATTGCAGATGTGGAGATGTCTGGCTTTGTATAAATTTTTTTGTATAAAATATTTTGTTGTATAAAAATTTTGTTTACATTTGTATAAAAATATTAAAATAATCCAAGCTCTGTGAAGCTCATATTTTCTCTTATCCTATCAGAAGCTCTCCGTATTAGTCTGCTACTGCTGTGTAGCAAACCCAAGAAGCTGAAAACAATAGTAAACTTATAGTATAGACTGGCTGTATGGTTCAAGGTAGAGTATCTGTGTAATATACACAAGGGGCTAAGTTCAAGCTCTAGCATCATAAAAATAAATAAATAAATACATAAAACAAGGAAGTACATAATGCATAAAGAATCCCACAGTTTCCCTGTGTAAATCCCACAGTTTCCGTGTGTCAGGAATGGTTTAATTGGGTGGCTCCAACTTTAAGAATCTTTTATAAGTTTGCTGGGGCTACAGTCATCTCAAGTCTTGTCTGAAGTTCATGGTTCACTTTGAATATGGTAGGTCAGCTTTGGCTCTACCAGGATTGTTTATTCATCATCCCTTCACCACAGGATTGATTGTCCACGAGACCACTGGAATGCTCTTAAGGTATGTCAGCTGGCTTCCCCTAAGTGAGTGATCTAAGACATAGTAACAGCTGCATGCCTTTTATGACCTTGGGAGGCATGTCTCAACATTTCCACAATGCCCCATGGTTATACTGCTCAGCCTATTCCATGAAGAGAACCACATTAGGTCTCCCCACTTGCCCCAGCGGCACATACACACACACCACACATACACATACCACACACACACACACACACACACACACACACACACACACACACGGTGTGACCCAAGGATCATTGGTGGTATCTTTGAGGCTGCATGCTACATCTTCCCCATATATTTCTAGCACATTACTGTGTTTGCTTTAATAACACTTATCTACAGTTATGGGTTTTGGTTGTTTGACACTTCCTTCTCAGTAGATTGTGAGCTTTGCAAGAGCAGGGTTTTTGTTTTGTTTTGTTTTCTTGCTGTATTTCCAGTGCCTAGAACAGTACCAGGTACATAGTTGATACTCTCTATAGAGCACGAGCTGGACCCTGTTTTTATAATGGTTTCAGCCCTGGACAGTTGTTTTGACTGTAGACTACACTTTGACTTCATTTTACTGGCCTCTGCATTCTTTGAAACATTTGTCAGTAAGTAACCTTATTAAAATGACTGAGCACATTTTCCATTAAAAGTCCCACATGCAATTAAAGTCATTATTTGACTAGTGAGCATCTTGCTAAATTACACATGGACTGCTAACTTGATTATGTTTGCGGGAAGTATCCATTTTCTGGATTATTTGCTAGAAAAGAGAAGTACTTGACTGGCCACCCACTCTTCATTTTCCTTCCCAGTCTCCTGAGGGAGGGGCCCTGGTATTCATCAGACACACAATGGGGTACCCATAGAACAATGCCTCACCCACACACTCTCCTGGCTAGGGAGGAGAAATTTGGAGCGGGCATGGAGAAAACTGGATGAAAAGTGTCCCTATTATTCCCCCTTCTCTTGGGTATTCTGGGTGCAGAATTTTGGAGCAAGGGATGCTATGGGGGAGAAACTTTTGGTGTTTGAGAAAGACCAGAATGAGTGAGAGAGGCCACCAAAGTAGACTCCTAAGGCTGTTCTGATGTTGCCTCTAATGAAAGGTGATGATGGCTCCTGATTTTCTTCAAGGCTCAGCGCAGTCTTCCCCACCCTCTTCCCCAACCTTGTGGGAAAGCAGAAGGTTTCTAGGCCAAAGACCGCCTCAGGGGAAACAGGAAGAGTTTACATTTAGTGGAAATCATGTACAGAACCCTATGGGTACCTGTGGACAACTGGACTAGGGTGAGACCCCACAAACAAATGGACATGGTAACACCTTCAGGTAGTCAGTCTCTCTTCACTAACAGTGACTAGATGGCTCTTTGTGAAGGAGGATTTCATATTTAGCTAGAATTTATTCAGGGTACATTCTCCTGGGGCCTGCCTATCCTTTCCAGGGCTCTCTTAGGAGGGGCTATGTACAACCGTGAAGAGCAAAGGGGTTACCAAGTACCAAGTAGTTGTCTGTTTCAGTCCAGGCCATTGATCCAGTACTCAGAGGAGGTGACCTTACGTGAATCCTTCTACTTTTCCATGCCTCCATTTCTTCCGACGTGAAGTGAGGATAACAATTGTACTTTGTTCATGAGCATAACAACTAAATTGGGAGAAGTCCTGAAAAGCTTTTTTGGTCATTATGTTCTTTTAAAGGATTCATGTTGTAGACATATATGAAGCAGTGAATATTGTTATGTGCTAGAGTAAGGGAACAGTGAGAAATTCCTAGATGAGACTCTCATGAAGCTTCTGTGTGTGTGTGTGTGTGTGTGTGTTGTAGTTAAAAATTGCCCATTCCCAATGTTATTGCTGTGAAGAGACATCATGAAAATGGCAACTCTTAGAAAGGAAAACATTTAATTGGGGCTGGTTTATAGCTCAGAGGTTTACTCCACTATCATCACGGCAGGAAGCACGGCATCCAGACAGACGTGGTATGGGAGATGGAGGCGAGGGTTCTACAGCTTGATCTACAGGCAGCAGGAAGAGAACTGAGACTCTTCCTCCAACAAAGCCACACCTTCTCCAATAAGATCACACCTCCTAATAGTGCCACTTCTTATAGACCTGTGGTGCCCATTTGTATTCAAACCACCACTGTTTCACTTTACTGCCCCCCCCCAATATGCTTGTAGCCATATCATAATGCAAAATGCATTCAGTCCAGCTTCAAAAGTCCCCATAGTATATAAAAGTATCAACACTGTTTAAAAGTCCAAAGTTCAAAATCTCTTCTGAGACTCATGCGATCTCTTAACTGTAATCCCCTCTAAAATCAGAATCAAAGAGCAGATTACATATTTCCAACATGCAGTGGCACAGGATATACATTACCATTCCAGAAGGAAGGAAAAGGGGAGCATAGTGAGGAAATATGGGACCAAAGCAAGATCAAAACCCAGCTGAGCAAACTCCAAACTCTGCTTCTCCATGTCTGATGTCAAAATGCTCTTCAGATTTCCAGAATCTTTCAGCTTTGCTGACTGCAGCATACTTCTTTTTCTTACGAAACCCTGTTGGCAGCTTTCCTTGGCAGATATCCCATGACTCTGGTATTTTCAACATCTTGGGGTCTCCAAGGCAATTCAGGCTTTATCTTCATAGCTTCCCACAGAGACATCTCTGGACCTCCATGCAGGGACACCCCTGGCACACACTTGGCCTCAATGGCTTTCCTTAGTTATTGAGGGAGATTCCATAACCCCTTTCTTCTATTCTTGACTCTAAAGCCAGAAGAACTATGTGGCCAAAGCTGCCACGTTCTGTGGCTTGCTGGGCTAGACCATGGCTCCTTGTTCAATTACATCTTTATCTGTTTTCAATGGTTTCTTTCACTGCATAAGTTTGGCTGTCTTGGAATTCACTCTGTAGACCAGGCTGGTCTTAAACTTAGAGATCTACCATCCTGTTTTCTGGGTGCAGTGATTAAAGGTGTGCAGCACCACACCTGGATCTAAGCTGTTCTTTAATTCCTTTTCACCAAGGTGGAAGCTTAGCTGGCCGTGGTCTTGCCCTGAGATCATCACTCCCTTTACTTCCGTTTAACATCAGGCTTTTCTTTAATCTGTTTATCTCCTTGAACAGAAGATTTAGCGCCAGTCCATGTCCTGGACTTCTTTTCTCCTTAAATTGTACATTTTGTGTTTTTCCTTGTTCAGCTTGCTCCTTTTCATTACAGATCTTCATAAGAATGAACACAAATAACCACACAGGATAGAATCATTTTAGGCTATTTTGAGATTTTCTTTGCCAATGGAATTAATCCAAAGCTCTTTAATTTACCTCTAGGTAAACTTTTTAGGCAGGGGCAAACAGCCACATTCTCGGTCAAAAGATCTGAAGAGTAGCCTCTAGACCACATACTGACATTCTTCTCTGAAGCCTCTTAACCAGGCCCCCACAGTTCAAATTACCCCTAGTATCATTGTCTTCTATGTTCCAAAGTTGATATTCCTTCAAACAAAAGCATGGCCAGCCTATCACATGCAATATCCCAGGCTCTGGTACCAACTTTGTCTTAGTTAGGGTTTTTATTGCTATGAAGAGACACCATGATTAAGGCAACTCTTATAGCAAAAAACATTTAATTGGCCTGGCGTACAGTTTAGAGGTTTAGTCCATTATCATCATGGCAAGAAGCATGGTGGCATGAAGACAGACTAGGTGCTGGGGATGGAGTTGAGAGTTCTACATCTTGATCACAGGTAGCAGGAAGAGAACTGAGACACACTTCCTCCAACAAGGCCACACTTCCTAATAGTGCCACTCTCTATGGGCCTATAGGGCCACTTTTATTCAAACCACTACATTCAATGTCCATATTCTAACCCCTGAAACCTGAGACTATGTTCATTTACAAAGCAAGGGGAATTAAGGTTGCAGATGGAAATACGTTCACAAGTCCCCTGGCTTTAAAATAGATCTAAAGCCCTAGGTTATCCAGGTAGGTCTGATGTCATTATATCCTTAAATGATGGAAAGAAAGCAGAAGAACGTCCAAGTGGGGCTACGTGCTCTACTATTGCTGACTCTGAAGATGGAAGGAGGATATTCAAAGCACACAGAATCCTTTCCATAGTGATGGAAGTGAATTGCAAGGAAATGAATCTCCAACCTCCAGAACTATAAACCATCAATCAGTTCAAGCCACCGCGTTTGTGGTAATTTGTTTCAACAACAGTAGGAAGGAAGAAAAGGAAGAAAAAGTGAGTGTCTTTGGTGAGTGCTACCATTGCTGTGATAAAACAGCATGAACGAAAGCAACTTGGGGAGCGTGGTGGTTTGAACATTCTTGGCCAATGAAAAGTGGCATTATTAAGAGGTGCAGCCATGTTAGAATAGGCGTGGCCTTGTTGGAGGAAGTGTATCACTGTGTAGATGGGCTTGAGGGCTCTTAGTGCGTAAGCTCCGCCCATTGTGGAAGAGAGTCTGCTCCTGGCTACCTGGAGAAGAGAGTCTCCTCCTGGCTACCCCTGGATCAAGATGGCTCCTCCAGCACCAAGTCTGCCTGCCTGCCTGCATGATACCCTTCCCACCATGATGATAATGGACTGAACCTAGGAAAGTAAGTCAGCAACATATGCTTGTCTTTATAATAGAGTTGCCTTGGAGCAGGTTCTCTTACATCGACCGACCGTCTAGGAGTCGCACTATAAGAAGCAACACCTCTCCGTGCCACCACCATCTGCCTGGCAGCCGCGAAGCAGCAGCCGTGCGTGAGTGCATCTCCATCCGCTTTGCTAGGCTGGTGTCCAGACCGGCAATGCCTGCTGGGAGCTCTATTGCCTGGAACGTGGAATCCAGCCTGATGGCCAGATGCCAAGTGACAAGACCACTGGGGGAGGAGATGACTCCTTCAACACCTTCTTCAGTGAGACAGGAGCTGGCAAGCTTGTGTTCCGGGCAGTGTTCGTAGACCTGGAACCCACAGTCATTGATGAAGTTCTCACTGGCACCTACCGCCAGCTCTTTCCACCCATCCTAGGCAAGGAAGATGCTGTCAATAACTATGCCCGTGGCCACTACACAATTGGCAAGGAGATCAATGGACAGAATTCACGAGCTGGCTGACCGGTGCACAGGTCTCCAGGGCTTCTTGGTTTTCCACAGCTTTGGCAGGGGAACTGGCTCTGGCTTCACCTCCCTGCTGATGGAGCGGCTCTCTGTTGATTATGGAAAGAAGTCCAATCTGGAGTTCTCCATTTACCCAGCCCCCCAGGTTTCCACTGCTGTGGTTGAACCCTACAATTCCATCCTCACCACCCACACCACCCTGGAGCACTCTGATTATGCCTTCATGGTAGACAATGAGGCCATCTATGATATCTGTCATAGAAACCTGAACATTGAGCACCCAACCTACACTAACCTAAAGAGTTGATAGGTCAAATTGTGTCTTCCATCACTGCTTCCCTAAGATTTGATAGGGCCCTGAATGTTGATCTGACAGAATTCCAGACCAACCTGGTACCCTACCCTCTTATCCACTTCCTTCTGGCCACTTATGCCCCTGTCATCTCTGCTGAGAAAGCCTACCATGAGCAGCTTTCTGTAGCAGAGATCACCAATGCCTGCTTTGAGCCAGCCAACCAGATGGTGACATGTGATCCTCACCATGGTAAATACATGGCTTGCTGCCTGCTGTATTGTAGTGATGTGGTTCCCAAAGATGCCAATGCTGACATTGCCACCATCAAGACTAAGCGTACCATCCAGTTCGTGGACTGGTGCCCCACTGGCTTCAAGGTTGGCATTAATTACCAGCCTCCCACTGTGGTACCTGGTGGTGACCTGGCCAAGGCCAGAGAGCTTTGTGCATGCTGAGCAACACCACAGCCATTGCTTAGGCCTAGGCTCTCCTAGATCACACTTTGATCTGATGTATGCCTTTGTGCACTGGTATGTGGGTGAGGGCATGGAGGAGGGGGAGTCTCTGAGGACTGTGTGAAGACATGGCTGCTCTAGAGAAGAAATTTGAGGAAGTTGGTGTGGATTACTGTTGAAGGCGAGGTTGAGGAGAAGGAGAGGAATACTAAATTAAAGCCACAAGGTGCTGCTTTCACAGGAATGTTTATCTGTTCCAACACTGAAGTTGTGGTCTGATCAGTTCATTTGTATGTGGCAAATGTGTGATTCATACAGTTACTAGACTTAACGCTTTAAAATATGAATGATGTGTCACTTCAAGCCGTCCACTTCACTGATGGGTTTTAAATAAAATACTTCCTGTCTTAAAACAAAACAAAACAAAACAAACAAAAACAAAAAAACAAAACAGGAGTTGCTTTGGTCATGGTGTCTCTTCACAGCAATAGAACTCAAGCTAAGACATGAAGAAAAGGTTCATTCGGCTTACACTTCTACATCACAGTTCATCATCAAAGGAAGTCAAGACAGGAACTCAAACAGGGTAGGAACCTGGAGGCAGGAACTGATGCACAGGCCATGAAGAGGTGCTGCTCACTAACTTGCTTACTATCCTTTTTTTAATAGAACCCAGAACCACCAGTCCAGCATGACCCCACCCACAATAGGTTGTACTCTCCCACATCAATCACTAAGAGATGCTCTACAGCCCAATCTTGTTGAAGTAATTATTTTAAAAAGGCCACCGGTCAAGCCGACTATCTAAGTTGCCAGCGGCTCTGCCTAGCTAGTTCGCCATGTTTCTTGCTGGAGGCAATGTGCGCGCCACAGCTAGAAACCGGCCAGCAGAAACACCAGCCTTGCCACTCACGAAGACATCAGCGTGGGAGATGGCTCTGCCAATTTCCACGCTGTCTCTGCAAGGCTGGGCATTGCCCAGACCATCCTGCCATCCAGCAGGCCCAATAGGAAAATGAGACTCTAATGCTTAAATTATCCAAAAGCTTATATATTTGGTAATGCTCAGTAACCAAGATCCCATACAATCAGAAGTGTAACCTAATACCCAACCTAGATATACAACTACCTTTGACTTCTACAGACACCTGAACATCCGCCTCCATATTCCCCTCTCTCTTGTTCCTCCTTCCTCTCTCTTAGTCCTCCTCTTCCTTCTCCTCCTCTCCTCCTTACTCCTCCTCTTCTTCTCCTTACTCCTCCCACCTTAGCTCCTCCTACACAATCTCATGGAAGCATTTTCTCAATTGTTCATGACTCTAGCCAGGATCAAGTTGGTCTACAACTAGCCAGCACAGCAAGTGAGTGAATGTACTATATAATTCAAGTGGTGACAGGAAATGAGAAGAAAATGAAGCAGGGAGCCAATAGGAAAGAGAGGGGGAAGCTCTGTGAGGTGGCATCTCCGGAGATAAGTTAGAGAAGACATGTCAGTTTCAGTGATATGACAGGATAAGGCATAGATCTGCTTTCCAGGCAAGAGTAATGGAGTTCTGTGATGGGTAGCTTTTGCCAGCTTGACACAAAATGGAGTCACCTGTGTGGTAGTTATAATGTAATTGGCTCCCATAGGCCCACAGGGAGTGGAACTATTAGGAGATGTGGCCTTGTTGCAGTAGGTGTGAGACAAGTTTGTCACTATGGAGGTGGGGTTTGAGGCCTCATACGCTCAAGCTATTCCAGTGTGAAACACAGTCTCATTTTACTGCCTACAGATCAGTATGTAAAACTCTCAGTCCTTCTCCATCACCATGTCTACCTGTATGCCAAAATGGTGATCATGGAGTAATCCTCTGAAACTGGTAAGCCAGCCCCAATTAACTGTTTTCCTCTCTAAGAGCTGCTGTGGTCACAGTGTCTCTTCAAAGCAATAGAAACCCCAAGACATCCGGGAAGGGGAAATCTCAATCAAAGAATTGCTTGTCCTGTGGATTTTTCTATAAAGGCATTTTCTTGATTGTGATTGATGTGGGAAAGTCCAACCCACTATAAGGAGGTAGTCCCAGGTTGTTAAAGAGAGCAGGTAGAGTAAGCTATGGAAAGCAGAGCCAGTAAGCAGTGTTTCTCCATGGTCTCCTTTAGTTCCTGCCTCCAGGTTCCTGCCTTGACTTCCTTTGGTGATAGACTGTTACCTGGAATAAAACCTTTCCTCCCAAGGTTGCTTTGATTATGATGTTTGCCATGGCAGCAGAGAAGATAACAAAGTCCATGAAGGCTCTCAAGAGAGAAAGAGCTTGGTGAGTCAGTAGAAAGAAAGTGGTTGCTAGGACTAAGGCGTGGTGGACAAGTGAGCAAGCAGGAGAGAGAGGCTAGACCATGCACAATTTAGAATTAGGCTCTTAGCAGGGCGGTGGTGGCGCACACCTTTAATCCCAGCACTTGGGAGGCAGAGGCAGGCGGATTTCTGAATTCAAGGCCAGCCTGGTCTACAGAGTGAGTTCCAGGACAGCCAGGGCTACACAGAGAAACCCTGTCTCGAAAAACCTAAAAAAAAAAAAAAAAAAAAGAATTAGGATCTTATTCTCATTCTGTCTGGAAGCCATTGGGTATTTCCTTCCCATAAGAACTGATTCACAGTTACAAAACTCACTTAGGCTGCCTTTAAGGAGGAGAAGACCGCCTAGAACAAACTGAAGAAGGAGAAAGTAGGAAGCAGAGGGAGAGGGATTCTATAGAAAAACATGGTCCTAGTTCAGCTGGTAAAAGTCATGAGAAAGAATTGCATCATAGATGTGGGGTTAGTGTCTAGGGGTTTGGGTAGGCCTGAGGAGCCAAGGAATCAAGCATCCTAGATTTTGGTTGCAGCATCTCAGTGGCTGGACATGCTTGATCCTTATGTGGAGAAGACAGGAAAGTTTGAAAAGTAAACAGCTTCATATTCATATTATAAATACTTAAAGATGATGTCAGTATTTGATACTTTTGATACACCAGTCTATGTGGATGAGCTATTGACTGTGGAATGTCCCCCACAAGTCCCTGCGTTTGAACGCTGAGTCCCCAGGTCACAGTGCTGTTATTGAGTTGTACAAACTTTGTGTATGTGCTTTTTGTGTGGGTGTAGGTACACATATGTGTGTAGGTGCAATGTAGAGGCCAGAGGTCAACTTTGGCTATCATTTCTTGTTGACTATCTTGTTTTTTGAATTAAGATCTTTATTGGTCTGAAACTTGCAAAGTAGGCTGTGCTAGCTGCCCAGAGAGCCCTCAAGTTTTCCTTAGTACTAGGATCACAGATGTGCCTTATGGCCAGCTTTTTCTTTTTTTTAATGATTTATTATTTATTATTTATTGTACTGTGCATGTGCATATCTGTGTGCTGGTACCCATGGAGGCCAGAAGAATACATCAAATCTCCCTGTAGATGGAGTTACTGATGTTTTAAGCCACCTGATGTGGGTGCTCAGACCAAACTCTAGGCTTTTGAATGAACAGTAAGTACTCTTGACTACTGAACAATTTCTATAGATCTTGGTGCTGGTGGCTGAATCCTCCTCCTCCTCCTCCTCTCCTCCTCCTCCTCCTTCCTCCTCCTCCTTTCCTCCCTTCCCTCCTTCCCTCCCTTCCTTTTTTCTTTCCTTTCTTCCAAATGTGATTTCTAGAGTATCAAAGTCTGGATCTCATGCTTGCAGGGCAAGCCCTTTACAAACTGAACAATCACCCTAGCCTGAGCTTAAAATTGAAAATAGACTCAAGATGTGGAACCTTAAAGAATTGAGGCACGGTCATTGAGAATAGACCTGGGGTCACAGCTTACATCATCTGACTGCCAAGATTATGGAGCCATCTTTCCTAGGGGCTCCTGCTACCCTCTGTCCTAAACTAGGAGCCAGAATAAACTTCTCTTCCTTCAGGTTGCTTCTTGTCAGATATGTGGTCACAAGATGAGAAGACTAATAGATATCATAGGTTTGTGATATTTCTCCATATGGTCAAAGGTTAAATTCATATTCATCCTTCAAGGACCACTCCCCATGCTCTCTCTTCTCTGTATTTTTGCTCTTGGGACTTCACAGAGTGTGAAGTCCTTTTGACTTCACAGAGTATGGTATTTAAATCTCTTTAAATAAGCATGTCAGCTTCTTTATTAGACAATTCTACCCTTGAAAGCAGGGACATCCATTACTTTTTTTTTTTTTTTTTGAGTTCCTTGATTCCAGGACTTGCTTGCACATGTGAGAATAATCACGAGCCAATTAGAATACTGGACAGAATTGGAAGTCATAGAGGAAAGGGTCAAACTGAGTGAGAAAGAAAGCTGAAGAGTTATATAAGTTAAGAAGGGCTTGGGTCATATCTCCAGTTCTGCTCTCTGTAGCACTCCAGGCTCTGGTTGACTCCACCATGTGGAACTGCTGCTGTTCTTGGTGACCATCACATGGTACTGGTATCTCCAAGTTGCTGGAGTCTTCCATTGTAACAAGGCTCCACCAATAACTTCCCATAAGCTCCCTTCATGGTGCCAAGCTTCAGCTTCTTTGAATGACCCCTTCAGTCCTGGACAGTCAACTACAACTGAGTTTGTGACTTTACCAATGGCTTTCCCTGGCCACTCACAGTGTCAAATCTCAGCTGCTATCCATGACCTCTTTATGTTGTCAAAACTAGTACTACCTGGGTGACATATTACCAAGTCCAGCTGAAGCATGAGGTATATATGTTCTTGGCTGTCTCTGGAATACAGTTTCTTTGTATTCTCAGTGAACACTTCCCCAAAGATTTCACCTCAAGGATTGAAGCTGGTCTCTTTTTAATTGCCTCTAATTTCTTAGCTCCAGCTAAACAGGATTGATTGTCCTAGTAGTCTCTTCTATTCTTGATTCTAAAGTCAGAGCCTCATGGCCAAAGCTGATGAAAAACAAGCTCTGCTACTTGCTGGAGCTGGAACATGGCTCCTTTGTTCTATTACGTTGTCACCAGCTTTCTGTTTTCCAACTCCTTCACTGCCTAAGCTTGGCTGTCCTAGAACTTGCTCTATATACTGACCTTGAGCTAGAGATCTACATGGCTGTGTCTTCTGAATGCTGGGATTACAGACGTGTATCACTATACCTGGACCTAAGCTTTTCTCTACTTGGAAGTTACTCTGTACCAGGCTGGCCTTGAACTCAGAGATCCACTTGCCTCTGTCTCCTGGGATTAAAGGCCTGGAACTAAGCTTTTCATGGCTGCTATTTCTCAAGATCTGGATCAAAAAGCTGTGTTCTCCATTTCTAGATTGAAGTTCACTCCAGATTAAAAGTCCAAATGAAAACAATAACCAAGTAATAACACCTACCATGATAAAAAGTATTCCTTGTTCAACTGTAAACACATAAACAGTAAGATTAACTGGATGGGATCTTGTCCCAAGGTCACCACTCCCTTAATCTGTTTATCTCCTTGAACACAAGATTTAGTTTCATTCTATTTCCTGGTACCCCTTTAATACTTGAACCATATGTTTTGTATTTTTCCTTTCTCAGCTTGCTCCTTTTCATCAAAACGTTCTTCATAACAGTGAACTTTAGTAACCACAAAACAGAATTTATACCAGGCTATTTTGAGACTTCCTTTGTCAAAGCAATTAATCTAAATCCCTTTACCTTAATCTCAAGTAGCCTCTTCAGACAAAAACAGCCACATTCTTCACCAAAATATCATAAGAATAATTTCTAGAGTTCAAATTACTCTCACACCAATTTCTTCTATATTCCTACTAGGATAGCCCATTAAGTCCCACTTAAAAGAATTCCATGGCTTTCCAAATCCATATTCCTCAAACAAACAAACAAACAAACAAACAAACAAATAAAAACAAGAACATGGTCAGGTTTATCTCAGTAGTACCCCAGTTCCTGTTATCAACTTCTGTCTTAGTTAGGGGTTCCATTGCTGTAAAGAGACACCATGACCAAAGTAACTCCTATAAAGGACAACATTTAATTGGGGCTGGCTTACAGGTTCAGAGATTCAGTTCATTATCATCAAGGCAAGAACATGGCATCATGCAGGCAGGAAGCATGGCAGTGTCCAGGTAGGCATGGCACTGGAACTGAGAATTATACATCAAACAGGAGAACAGGCAAACAGGAGAAGTCTGGTTTCCAGACAGCTAGGAGCAGGGTCTTAAAACTCATGCTCACAGAGATATACTTCCTCTAACAAGGCCACACCTACTCTAACAAGGCCATACCTCCTAATAGTACCACAGTCTGGCTCAAATATATTCAAACCACCATAGATATCTATACAAAGACTGATTAGTATTACACGTTATTAACACTGGCACTCTTTAAACCTGTTTTCATTTTTGTCATATAAAGTCAATCCCTGGTGGTGCAGGTTTTTAATCCCTACACTTGGAAAGCAGAGGTAGGCAGATCTGGGTTCAAGGCCAGCCTGGACTATGTAGAGAGTTCCAAGACTGTAAGGGTTACAAAGAGAAATCTGTCTCAAAAAAAGTCTAGTAAATAAACAAATAAACGAAAATAAGTAAACAAATACACGCAATCTTACAACATGATGACTTAAAATAACATTATTTCTCTCTCTCTCTCTCTCTCTCTCTCTCTCTCTCTCTCCCCTTCCTCCCTCCCTCTCTTTTCAATTTAGAATTTGAGCTGGGATCCCTTGGTAATTCTGGCCTGGAGTAACTTGGCTGAACTTGTCTGGGCTCACTGTAATCCACTGGCAGGCCACTTGGGAAAATTGGGTTAAATTCCACAGGGTCTTCTCTGTGGTTTTAGCTGGCCATCTTTCTATGGTGAGAGAGCCAGATGAGTGAGAAAGGAATTATGCAACACCATTCAAAGTCTCTATTTTGAATTTTTCAATGTTTCTTCTGCCTCAAACTATTGCACAAGGGAAGAGGCAGATAAAATGCCTCTTATTAAAGGAATGACAAGAAGCAAGGTTAACTGCACAGAACGTAGATTCAGGAGGGGCCAAGAACATTGCTTTAGCAATATGTCAGCATGAATCAGGACACCTTTCCCTTAAGTACCAGAGACACTAACAAATTGTTTAGGTAATAAAGATACCTTTTTAACAAAATAAGCAAGAAGTTATTCCATTTTTAAGAAGCAGAATTGAGGCTTATTAAAAGGTGGTTTTAATTCGAGATTTTAAGTTTTTTAAACTTTTTAAGAAGGAAAGAGACTCTGAGGGATAAAGTTGAGAGCCCAGGTTGGTTTTTATCCTATTTCTCACCGTTATTCTCAGCGTATTGGTTTTGGTCTTAACAATGTCTTTGACAGTTGCTGCTTCATTTATAGATGGTAAAGTCCAGAGGAGGAAGACGGAATGCCTGTCTTTTAGAAATGAGGGAGGTCCATCTAGAGCAGTGTAAATATATCTTTTATTCATCTGATGTAACTGTCATCTCGGAGGCTTACTGCTGAATAAGTTCACCTTTTCTAGCTCTTTCTAAACTCTGACTGGCTGGTTCAACTGTTCTGGCTCAAACTCTTCTCCAAACTAACTGACTCAATCTACCTTCTCTTAGCTTCTCACTGAATTGCTCTGCTTCATCTCATACTAGCATTGGCAATATGTTCTAATCTTCTGGCTCCTTCTCATTCTCTGGCTTGTTCTGTCTTCACCTGTGTCTAGCCTCTGGATCCCCAGTTTTCTAGAGAGTTGGGCGTATCTCGTCTCTGACTCATTGTGCCAGATCTTTCTTTGATTGGTCAATTTGTTTGCCCCTCAGTTAGGCATCACTTTCAAGAAGGGTTGCTTCCTTCTGAAAACTAATCTGTTGTTAGGGATTAAAGGTGTGTACTAAGGTGTATCTGTATTCCAGCCAGAGGGATTAAAGGTTTGCCATTTCAGCTGGATTGCACAGACCTAGAAGGTCTTTGGATATGATCTCTTGCTAGAACAGCCATGTTGCTAGATTAAAATTCCTCTACAGAGCAGTGGTTCTCAACCTTCCTAATTCTTCAGTCCTTTAATACAGTTCCTCATGTTGTTGTGACCACCAGCCATAACATTATTTTTGTTGCTACTTCATAACTATAATTTTGTTACTGTTATGAATTGTAATGTAAATATCTGATATGCAACCCCTGTGGGGTATCGACCCACATGTTGAAAACTCCTAATCTAGACCATCCTTGCAACATTCCTATTTAGTCTTGGTTCATCCTACCCTATGCCTGAGCATTGGTGGACAGAAAGTACTGATAGGAATCGCCAGAGGAGACAGTGGCCCTCATGCATAGATTTAGATTTCCCCACCCAAAGTAGAGCAGGTTAGGAATGCCAAGAATAGGGGCAAATAGCCTCACCAAAGAAGGTAGATTTGGGTTTATATTTCTGTATGTTACATAGTTGTGATGGTTTGTATATGCTCAGCCAAGGGAGTGGCACTATTAGAAGGTATGGCCCTGTTGGAGTAGGTGTGGCTCTGTGGAGGTAGACTATAAGACCCTCATCCTAACTGTCTGGAAACCAGTCTCCTGGCAGCCTTCAAATGAAGATGTGAAACTCTCATCTGCTCCAGCACCATGACTTCCTGGATGCTGCCATGTTCCTGCCTTGATGATAATGAACTGAACCTCTGAACCTGTAAGCCAGCCCCAATTAAATGTTGTCCTTTATAAGACTTGTCTTGGTCATGGTATCTGTTCACAGCAGTAAAACCCTAAGACAATAGTTTACAATGTTTTATGTAAAAACAACAACCACAACAGCAAAAATATCATATGGATACAGGAGATTGTCAATTTACAATAAACAGTTTCTTCACAAAGCCTGGGGACCCAAGTCAAGATGGGAGGCGAGAATCAATCCCACAGAGTTGTCTTCTGGCTTCCACAGGTGTGCTGTGAGTCCCTCAACACTAATCATAAACTTAACATTTTTTTTTTAATGATTTATTTACTTTTGTTTTATGCTCATTGGTATTTTGACTCTGTCTGTATGAGGCTGTCAGATCCCTTAGAACTGGAGTTATAGATAGTTGTGAGCAGCCATGTGGGTGCTGGAATTGAATCCAGGTCCTCTGGAAGAGGAGCCGATGTTTTTAACCTCTGAGTCATGTCCCTAACCCAGATAATAAACTTTTCTTTTTTAAGTCCATAGGATTCTTACTTTGACTCCCGGTGTTTGCTACTTGAGTTATGTAAGAGGAAACAATTCTTTAAATCTGAGGGAGCGCTGTGGGCTGAGTCTCACAGTTTTTGCACATGCGCTGTTCAACTGTGCAACATGATGTAAAAGCAGCCGAAAGCTATGCAATGCTAATTCACAGAACTGGTTTGCAAAGGTGAAAGACCCAATCTCGACACAGGGATGTTTAGGTAAAGTGAAGAAGTTTACCTGTGGGCCAGTTGGATACTTCCATTATTCTGTTACAATTTAAGTATCTGCTTTCCCATTTCCCCTCTTTGTGAACTGCTTCCATTTCAAAAGCCTTCCCTCTTTCTACTGTGAAACCCAAGGCTGGGGGTAGTGAGTTCCACACTCTGGTGCTCTGTGAAGTTTGCATTACTCCTGCTGATTGGACAGAATTTGCTTATTAGCACGAGTGTGGATGTGGTAGTGGTTGTCAATCATTTTGCCTATAATGTCTTAAATACCCTCTATATGACTTTTAGAAACAATCCCACAATGCTTTTTAAAGAATAATTAACACAATGTGTGGCTGGTCAATGTTCAAATATTGGTAATAAAAGTATACATTTATTTCGCAGTCTCTGGAGGAAGCAATATTTTGCTCTATTTGGGCTATGAAGCTGTGGTTGAGGTATTAGTGTATATAATTGATTATGTTAGGCAAATGTTAATCCTATCTTCTGATAAACTTTTTGAAATGCTGCCTGTGGGATAGTGAACAATGCAGGCACTGTGAAAGCGTCACCAAATTAAACAGAATTACTACATGCACTGGCAATTCCACCCAACCATATGCTCAAAAAATTTAAGAACAGGCATATGGGTAGGTGTCTATACGGCAGAGTTCAGAGCAGAGTTGTTCACCAGAGCAGCTGAAGGCAGGGCAAGCCAAGTGTCCCCTGATTGACAAATCAAATATGGTGACTGCTAATAATTAAAAAGCAAACCATGAGGGGTGGGGAGGCTGGGAAGATGGCTCAGCAGAGTCCTGGCTGCTTTTCCAGAAGCCCTGGATTCAATTCCCAGCACCCACATGGCAGCTCACAACTGCCTGTAACCCCTGTTCCAGGGGATCCAACACCCTCACACAGGCATACATGCAGGCAAAACACCAATACACATAAAATAAAATAAATTACTAAAAAGCAAACTGCCTTGCCCTTCAGCAGGAATGATGATCCAGCCACCAAAAGACCCAAACTATGACTCATCACCTTTGTTATCTTGAGGTGGGAAGTCATATGTAAATTTATCTATA
Organism: Mastomys natalensis; assembly: GCA_021653895.1. Taxonomy (NCBI): domain Eukaryota; kingdom Metazoa; phylum Chordata; class Mammalia; order Rodentia; family Muridae; genus Mastomys; species Mastomys natalensis. Next base: position 445,504 of record JAJTUV010000803.1, read on the forward strand.
TCCTATTGACTCTAATACATTCATATCTTAATAAATAGTATATGGAACATTTTTAATTCAACAGTGTTCCCATATTTTTGTTCTCAGAGTCGGCAGGAAACCAGAAACCTCAGTTGTAAATCACAGCATCCTTGGATGGAACAAATGTCTGTGGAATGGACAGATGTTAGATAGAAAAAAAGGAGGAAGTGTGTGGGTTTGGAGCCCCACCCCTATCCCAGACCTTTCCCCTTGGCCTAGAATTCCCTTTGTGCACATAGTCTCTATCATGTTCTTACGAAACCACTCTAAACAATACAGCAAGCGCTCAAAGAAGGGTTAGCGGCTCCTTCCATGCTTTTAGGGCATGACATATCTTCCCTGGTAATCTTTTCATCTACATGATGGCAGTAATTGTGCCTCTTCCTCTTCTCTCCAGAGACCACTGAGCTTAGAAGAAGCTGAGTCTCTTTGTGCCTCACCACTGCTGTAAGGCATACCATACAAGCAAAGCGGGGCGGGGGCATGGGGGATTAAAACAACGGATGTAGGCTTCTGCAGTTCGGGGGACTATTGAAGTCTGAAGTTAAGATGGGCAAGGTTGGTTCCTTCGGGAGACTCAAGAGACAAATTGTCCCAGTCCTCTCTCCTAGTTTTGGGTGGCTACCCCAAATCCTTGTGTTCCTTGGGTTGTGGGTACATCCTGCCCTCTTCCTCTCTGGACAGTTTTTTCATGTCTGTCTTCTGCCCTTATCTTTAAGAACACTTGCCATTTGACTCAGGGCCCACGCTAAGCCAGGATGACCTCATCTCACAATGCATAACTTAATTGTGTCTGTAGAAGGTCCTTTGACCAAACAAGGTCACATTCCCAGATTCTGGGTGTCTGTTTTACGGAAGTTCCACATTCAACCCATGCATTCGGCGTGTGTTCCTAGCTTCTTCCCTTTCTTGTCTCTGCTGGGAGTGAGTCTGCCTACAGGAACATGTCAGAATCTTTCTCTCAGTCAGGAAGGCCGCTACTTCTAGGAATCCCATCGAAGGATGGGTGAATCAGCCCAGTTTTGCCTGCTGGATTAGAACTCACAAACCTGCAGCTGTTCAGTCTTAATTCTTCACTGTTGGCTTTGAACAGGAGCAGTCTCCGTTGGCTGCATGCTTTGATCTTTATTTCTCAGTTGAACATTCTCCTGAGGTTAAGATGCTATTTATTCTTTCTTTCTTTGGGGGATCACTTGAAAATTCAATAAATATTACGTAATCCGTGGCTCCTTGTGGTCAATGTTTGAAATCCCCAGCACCAAGCACAATGACAGAACTAACATGTCTACCAGATCCTCACACGAATTTGCCAAGTCTTCTTCTGTTTCATTTTATCCCATTGTGTTATAGCTGTCTGAAGGCCCTCCTCTTCTCTCTCTCTCTCTCTCTCTCTCTCTGTCTAACACTGTACTTCAACAACCCAAGTGTCCTGTCAAGAGCTACTAGTGCAGAATGCATGAGGGGAGCCCAACATCCCTGACTGTACTGTGCTTTTGGTATCATTGTCTGTTTTCTTTCTTATTCTATTCACAAATAAGGAAAGAAGTCTTTGCACGAAATGGGGTCCAGAGTGATGTATTTGTTGTTGTAGTTGTTAAGACAATGTATTATAGGCCTCACCTACTAACAAAATGGTCTTGTATATTGTCCTGTGGTCTTACAGTTAAGAAACTGTTGTTGCTTTTGAAAAGTTAAGACATAAATAAGAAAGGAAAATGCAAAGAAGGTGTAAGAAGGGGTGTAAGATTCAAGTGTCATCTCAGTTAAGAGTTCCTGTCAGCTTCTTCTTCCAGTTTACTAATTCTCAATTTTATCAGTCTCTAAATTCCCTAGCAATACCTAAGTTAGAGAGTATAGCTTATATGTGAGTATATATAATAAATGTAATGTGCAAATATTTATATAATATGTATTACATATGTGGTATAACATAATATAAAAATATAATATGTAAATATGTAAAATGCAAATAGCTAAGTTTAACTTGTGTCTCTATTGAAACCTTTTACATTTATTTTACTGTGCTTACACCTGCCATGGTTCACCGTGGAGGTCACTGAGCAGTGTAAAGTTCTCTCCTTTTCCAAGTGGACTCCGGGCCTTGAACTCAGTCCTTGGGGCTGGCAGTAAGGGGCTGTATCCATTGAGCCATCTCCAGTCCATAGGTACTGATTTTTATTTAATACCGTATTGATGAACATTTCCTCTTTATTTTTCAAGTCATGATTTTTTGGTAGGAATTTGTACAGTGTGCCTTGTTAGAAACATATCATAATTCAGCTGGGTGTAGAGGCTCACACCTGTAATTCCAATAGTCTGAAGGCTGAGGCAGGAAGATCACTCTGAGTTTAATGCCAGCCTGAGGTACCTGGTGAAACTTTGTCTCAAAACCCCAACAAACAAAAACCGGGAACAGTAAAATCACAATTCTAGTATTTTTCCTGTCAGGTTGTTTTAAACTGGGTTATTTTAAGTAACTTTAAAAATGTCCTTTTCAAAAATTTGTGACTAAATTTCAAAAATTTATAGCAAAGCTGAAGGGCTGACACAGTTAAAGTCAGGATGGTGAGCGACATTGTGGGCTACAACAAAAGCCTCAATAGGGACCAGCGGCCTGTGCCACACCTCTCCCCAGCTGCTGTGCACGGTTCTCTGTACCAGGCCGCTGCTTCCTGGGTTACAATGGACTACAGTGACTACAGACCCCACAGCAGGGTGTGGTCTATCAAGTGGCCAATGAGGCAGACTGATACCAGAGCCCCGCCTAGTGTGTCACTGGATCTTCGTGGCACCAGGGGTCAAACAAAGCCTCTTTCACACAATTCAAATTTGAGATCCTTTAGGAGTCTCAGGCAAAATATCGCATATTCCTGCAGGGCGTGTGTGGAATCACGACAGGGCGGGACTGTCGAAGGGGAGTAAGCGCCCGGGCAGGGAGGACCTCGCAGTGTGGCTGGGCTGCAGAGCGTGCTAGATCGGTAGCAGCAGATGCCTGCGGCTGAAGCCATGTCAAAAAGAACAGGTGCTAGAGGTCCTGAATGGCATTCCCATCAGCCCGGCCCTGCCAGGCAGCTGCTAAGGCTGCTTCCTGCTCGTCCTACTTCCTCCTGTGGCCTCACAATGAGCCACATTGACCCAAGTCACCAGAGCATGTCTCTTTTCATCTTGACCCGAAAGAGCCTAAGCGGCACCATGTAATATTCATATTGCTATCATAGCGTGGCTCAGGGGTCACGAGGGTGAACTGCTTTGTTCTGCTCCTCTCTGGCTAGACTCCTTGAGGACAAGGACTATGTCTCGCTTCTTTAAAGGCATACCCTTAGCAACTGGACAGTGTAACCCCACATACCGCTTCTAAAGGAAGAGTAAGGACAGGAGCATTCCTGCGGCCAAAAGAACAGCTGGAAAACTTTTCTCCAAAGGAGATGAGGTTTTTGTTTGTTTGTTTGTCTTATTTGCTGATAGGAAAGTATATAAAAATGTTCATTAAATTGGGGGGGGGTTGCATGTATGTTTGTATGTGGTATGCATGTGTATATGCACATATTCACGTGTGTGTGCGTGTGTGTGTACATATGCATGTTGAGGCACAAGGTTGAAGTTAAATATACTCTTCTGTCACTTTTTACCTTATATAGGGAGGCAGGGACTGTCACTGAGCCTGGAACTCACGGTTTTGACCAGCCTGGCTAGTCAAATTGCTAGTGATTCCCTGTCTCTGGCTCCTACATGTTGGGGTTAGAGGTAGGCTCCTACACTCACCTGGCTTTTTCTTGGGTTCTGGGGGTCTGAACTCCAGGCTTCGTGCTTGTGGGTCAAGCAGCCTAGTAAGCCATCTCCCCAGTCTCCTGATATCTCTATTTGAAATAATGCCATGGCAAGTCTTTAATTCTGGTATAAACAAAACATATTTTAAAACACATTTATCAATGAAACATGAGTAAACATGTCAAATATGAGCACTAACATATTATCCAAACTCACCTCTTCATGTATGTGACAGAGCTCAGGGAGAAAGCACAGAAAACTTTCCATCAGTGAGGCTCTCTTCTCTCCTCTCTTCTCCTCTCCCTTTCTTTCTTTCCTCCCCTCCCCTCCCTCCCCTCCCCTCCCCTCCCCTCCCCTCCCCTCCCTCCCCTCCCCTCCTCTCCCTCTCCTCTCCTCCTCTTCCTCCCCCTCCCTCCCTTTCCCCCCTCCCCTCCCCCTCCCTCCCCTCCCCTCCCCTCCCCTCCCTCTCCCCTCTCCTCCCCTCTCCTCTCCCTCTCCTCCTTTCCCCCTCCTCCCCTCCCCTCTCCCTCTCCTCTTTTCCCCCTCCTCCCCTCCCCTCCCCCTCTCCTCTCCCCTCCTTTCCTTTCCCCTCTTCCTCTCTTCCTCTCCTTCTTTTTCTTTTTTTTCTAGTTGTGTCTTCCACACCAAGAACAAGGCCACATGGAATACTTATTTGCTACACAGCACTGTGGAACTTTGCTGCTAACATGTAACTTTAAGACACAGGAAGCTGCATAGAAAGAAACGCAGTAGCTATTGAGATGAAATAAGTATCCTTCACAGTGGCAGGGGCTGGGTGATAGCTCAGTAGGTTACAGCACTTGATGCATAAGCCTACAACCCCAAATCAGACCTCCAGAAATCATGTCCAAAGCCAGATGCTGTCACACACATCTGTGACCTTTCAAGCAATGACAGGCTTTGCTTCCAGTGGAAGACGGGAGCTGGTTCTGGAGGGCTGCCCTCTATTCTAAACACATATACATTCACATGCACCTGTGTGCATGCATGTGTGCACGCACACGAACACACACACACACACAGAGTTGGTCACCAGTCTTAAGGCAGGTTCTGTTATTATTAAGTTCACACGAGACAAAAAAATCACTGATAATTTTTTTTTTTCCAAAACAAGGCTTAGCAAAGGGCAGAGTTGCATCAGCTTGCTAATGTTTTTTAATAAGCTGCACTAGTTCAGTGTGGCAATGGGGAGTTACACTATCACTGTGCTTACACTGAATGTACATGTTAGCAGGTGAGCCGAAAGTTAACTTTGCAGCTCAGAATCTATGACATTTATTTTACTGTGTTCAAATCTTGAGGGGAGTTTCCCAAAGTATCTGCATTTTAAAAAAAAATACCAAAATTTTCATCAATATTGAAGATCAATTTAAAGAATACCTTTCTAGTGGACACTTACCTTCTTTGAGGCATCTACATATTGTTTATATAATTAAAATTTGAAATACAAGTTCCCATTACTCAAACTCTTGGTTTGCTTTCACAGTGCGGCATGAGTTTACCTGAAAAAGTATATTTTAAACACTCATGCCTCCTGGATTTGGGCCCCAGCACTGCAGAAGAAAATAGACAACATTGCTTGTAGTTGTTCACTTCCATGAGAAAGAATTTTCTTAATGTTTTGCAAATAAAATAAGACAAAGAAACAAGTCAGATATTAAAATTGATTGAAAATAACAACAACCCTGCAATTATCTCTTATTCTTTGTGTGCCATGCTCAGCCACAGCCTCACGGTTATGATGGGGATGTGAGCATGACTGGGCTACAGTATAGCTTCTGGGTCTATGCTGGGCTCAGTAGGGGAGACTCACATCTGTAAGGATGTGGTGAGCCCCAAGAACCTGGACTGCCCTCGAGGGCGCTTATCTAGAAAAACATAGCAGCAGTCCCAGAAAGTTTTCAGTAGAAAGATTTGCTTAGTGCATGTATGTGTATCTGTGTGCATGCATGTATGTGTCAGGTTGCATGTATGCAGATCAGAGGACAACTTGAGGGAACCAGGGATCAAACTCAGGCTTGGTGACAAGAACCTTTAGTCTCTGAGCCATCTTGTTGGCCCAAAGGACAGGTAAATAGTACCTCTTGTGAAAGCTTTCCCAAGACTGAGTAGACGTGACAGCTTTTGGGAGTGCCATTGCACAGCCTGATCTGTGTTATTATTGTCCGACTTCTCTGCCACGCCCCCATCCTTCCTACATCTCTTTCTGCAAGTCTGTTCTGCTTATGTATTCTGCCAAGTAATGGGCATTCAAGGCAGACTTGTCATAGAAAGTTTCCCCATGATCACATCTGAAATGTAAATAAAATATTCAAAAAAGAAAAAAAGAAAAAAAAAAGACGAAAGTTTCCCCATGTTTTGGGACTGCTTCTCTTCTTGTTCGCTGTCCCAGCTATTCCCAGACCTTCTCACTGCACCCACTGACCTGTTATTTTGATGGCATTTGCAGCCATCAGACACCGTAAATGATCCACTCATGTAAGGAGCCCCAGTCCAAGGGTGAATTTTTATGGGCTCTGATTATTTGTCCAAATATAAACTCCTTGATTTTAATGGGACCTTGAGCCAAATATAAAACATCACAGATCAAAGAGGCTCCAAGACTATTCCTCTCTGTGGGTGTTTCTGTTCTTCGTAATTCTCATTTTGGTTTAGAAGTTTCAGAGTTATTCCTATGGTAGTTTCCACTTATCACAACAAGAAATGCTCACCTAAGGAGTTTGCAAATATTTCAAAACACTCTCGGCTAGCAGGAGGCTTGCTTTGTAACCAGCCATACAGGCAGGGCATGTCATCTTCTTTGAGCATCACTCATGCCTCGTGTCACTTCCAAGGCCCTGCTAATTGACTTGCATGCCTTGGGCCAGCTGATCTTGTACTGATACCCAATCCTGATCTCCTGAATTGCTAATAACATATATTCTACCTACAAGGATTAACCCCTCCCAATTTCAGCTTGACTTGTTGGACAACATTCAGTGACTGATTTCTCCTTTCCAGATGGACTTTCTGTTGATGAAGGTACCTCCCTTGCTCCCTCCCTGTCAAAGACCGTCACTGTGGGGCCTTTGCCCTGTATCCTGGTCAAACTGCCCTCTTACTGGAGCAGGATGCTTGCCTTTTAGTTGGTGACAATTGGCAGAGATGTCCTAGTTCCTACCTGGCTGGTTAAAAATGTCCCCTTCTCCTCCAGTATAACAATGGTGAGTGTGAACTCCAAGGCAAAGGTTATTTGTTGGGTTGGCCTAGGTCCAGTCCAGAGGAACGAAGTCTAAACTCCTATCTTTGAGTCTGAACTCTGCCAGGTTGATGGTGGGAGGGGTGAAGGATGAGGTGACAAGGTCCTACGCCCATGGGCAGTCCCTCTTTGTTGGTCTATGCTGGCAAATTATAGATTGGCAGATACTATATGGGACATGTGCTGACATGTTAAAAAGAAAGGGCTACTTTGGTTTTCTAGTTTTCATGCTCCCACTCTCCCTCTTTAAGTTTATCTTCCATGTTCATTTGGTCATCTCCTGTCAGCACTTCAGTGGTTTCTCTAATCGATCTCTCTTAGAAGCTGGGAAATAGCACAGGAGTCAGAAAATCAGAGGAGTTCCCTTTTATTGTTGTGTTGTTTTCTTGCTAACATAGAACTCTCCTTCTCTCTCTCTCTCTCTCTCTCTCTCTCTCTCTCTCTCTCTTCTCTCTCTCTCTTCTCATACGCACACATTTCAGAATGTAGAACAAAATAATAAATGACGGCTCTCTCCTTTCTGGAATCCTTGTAGGAACCATCTGTTGTTAAGGAAGAGACACGACCTTTGCAATCTGTTGAGCAGAGTTTGAGTCCCACCACTGCCTCCTACTAAAGTGGATGCTATGGTTATTGGGGTGTTCAGAGACAGAATGTGTATACAAGAACACTAGTCCTGATTATGTAGTTTAGTGCGCCATAGGGACATTTTAAAAGGCAAAGCTAAGTGGAATTGGTAAGTATCTGTGTCCCACAAACAAGCAAGCTATCTATTGTCCCCAGGGAGCCTGTCATTTGTTGTTGTTGTTGTTTTACAAAGAAGGCCTCCTTGGGTGATACCTCATTTGCTCTCAGACTCCCTCTTCTCGCATTTTGAGCTTGAGATTTCAGATGTCTTCCTGTATCCTCAAAGGACTGTGGTTTAGTGGACACTGAGAATCACTTCCACTCGTCCCTGCAGATATTTGAAACAAGGGGCTTATTGGCTATCTTTCCCACAAGAAGGAGAAAGAGGAAGTCAAGAGATTTGGGAGTTGGAAGGGCATGAGTGCTCTCTGTATCTGCTTGGCAGAGTGGAAGCTCCGAAGCACAGAGCACACAATGGCCGCCTTTGTTTGCAGGAAGGTTGTGAGTGCCTTTGGTTTCCGAGTTTCATCAAGCAGAAAGCAAGAGACCCTGAGTTCCCCAAAGTCCGGTGATATGTAGCACCATGATATTACAAAAAAAAAAAAAAAAAAAAAAAAAAAAAAAAAGTTTAAATTCATTGACATGAAGATTTAGGAGGAAAATGTATTGTTGCATAAACATATGCTCTTTTTAAACCCAACGAACAAAAAGCATTATAACTATGAGGGGGAAAGGCTCAAAGTGTAAAACAAGTTGATACCATTAACTTGGCAAAATCACCTTAATCATTGGATATGTACTGAAAATATATCAGACATGGATTATACTGTCTTACAGGTGGTAGATACATTCGACCTGCCTCAGTTGGAATACCAGAACCATCTTTTAATACACCCCTTAACCTTCCCATGTGGGTTTCTTGTAACGCGGGGTTACTGTAGGATGGGATGAGCAAGCAGAGGTGAGGCAGAAAGCTCAGCAATATGGAAGAATTTTCCAAATCTCTTTCTGCACCAGCAGGTTGCCCTCATAAACTTTATGGAAAGGTCAAGGCAGAACTACTTAACAGTCTCTGGTTGACAAGAAGCTCACGGTGATGAGAATGCTTTTCTGTGATCATCTACATACTATGAAAGTGAGATTCAGGGCTAGTGAGAGGGTTCTGCCAAAGAGTGGGACAACCTGAGGTCAAGCCCTGGGACTCCCATGGTAGAAAGAGAGAGCAGACTCCTGGGACCTCTCTTCTGAGCTCCCCTTGTGTGCTGAGACACAGCCTTCTCTCCTCTCCCCAAATAATAAATGAGATATAAAAAAAAGCCATACTCTTGGGCCTTTTTCCTCCACACCTCCTCTTTTAGCAACAGGTACACTTAGCATTTTCCTGAATATCTGAGGAGTGGGTAAATTAAACATAGTTGTCTATGTCTGGGCCTTTTGTTTGTTCTGTTTTTTGTTTATTTTATTTTTTTGAGACAAGATGCGGCTCAGGTTGGCCTGGTTCACAATCCAGCTGGGAGCACTGGAATTACACTAGCTGCTTGCCCTCGTTCCAAAATGTATTTACTGACTAAACAGAGCAACAGTGGGTTCTGCTTCCAGTAACACTTGGTCAGTGTTACCTGGTATAGTATCAAAGACATTCAAAGCATTTGATGGAAGAACTCTTCTCACTCTCTAAAGTAAGCCTACACAGTAACCACAATACTAACAGTTATTAGTTTTGATTAGATGAAGATCATTGGTGTCTGAACCATTATCGCGCCAAGTTCAGTCACTCAGTGTGAGAAGAGAGGACCACACACTCGAGCTTCTCACACCAAAGTCTTGCTGTTACGAATGACGCTGTCACTGGAGAGGCTGCTTCTGCACAACCTGGAAGTGTGTGTCATCGCAGGAGAGGAGCGTTTCAGTATCACACGCTCACGGTACAGCTATCAGTGTTTTTTATCAAGACACCAACGGCTGAATCATCCACACAGGTCCTGAGCTATGACAACTGTGCCAGGGAACAAATGTCAGGGAGAAATCCCTTTGTTTTGTGTCTTTTTTTTTTTTTTTTTTTTTTTTCTGAAAGCTTCTGGAGCAAATGAGAAGGTGGCTCGTGGGAGGCACACTGGCAGGGTGCGTTAGCTGCACTCCCTGGGAAGCTGAAGGAAGGTGGGCTACCAAAGCTGTCCGTCCGGAGAAGTGCTTGTTACAGGTTGAGTCAAGGTGTGGCAGGAACGGTTTGTTGTTGTTGTTGTTATTGTTTTTCTTTTAAGTTTTTAGCAGTGATTTCTAAGTCCTTTTCACAGAATTCTGTAACTAAGGAGGACCTTAGCTTTTATATTCCAGTTTTGTGTGTCTATGTGTGTGTCTCTGTATGTCTCTATTGTGTGTATGTATGTATGTGTATGTATGTATGTATGTATGTATGTATGTATGTATGTGTGTGTATGTGTGTGTGCCTGTATGTCTATGTGTGTCTCTCTGAGTGTATCTCTGTGTGTGTAAGTATGTATGTGTGTATGTGTGTGTGCCTGTGTGTCTTGTATGTCTGTTTGTGTCTCTATATGTATGTGTGTGACAGGACCTTTGATTGTGGAGAGGCCAGAGAAGGATGTCAGGTGTCCTCCCTATTGCTTTCTACTTTATTCCCTTGGGACGGGGTCTCTCACAGGACCTGGAGCTGTGATTTTGCCTAGGCCAGCATGACACACCCATCCTCCTCTTTCTCCTCCTCTCCTCAGCCCAGGCTTGTGTGACCACACCAGAGTGCCGAGGAGCAGAACTCAGCTTCTCCTGTTTGAGCAGAAGCGTTCTTACCCACAGAGGAATCGCTCTAACCTCCATATACTTTTTGTTTGTAGCATTTTTTAAATTTTTTTTTTGCAGAATTGGGGGTGGGGGTGGGTGGGGAGTGGGCGGAAGTTTATCTTGTGCTTTGTAGCAGGGCATGGGGTTTCTAGCTCTGGTGCACAATTAAGAAATAATGATTCCATTTCTTTCCCATTTTTCTATCTGCCAAAAGAATTGTTTAGTAGGGATGAATGTGATGAGAGAGCCAGATTCTTAGAGTATGTCTTGTAGTAGCAATCACAGGAAAATAAACTGCCTGTGACAGTCTCCCAGGAGCCACTGCAATGCTTTCCTGCAGCTTGCCCTGCCTCTCTGCCACAGGAGGCTGTAGAGGCATATCCCCTCCCTCCTCGCCCCCCCCACCCCCCAAGAGCTAAGGTGGGAGGAGGAAGGAGAGGAAGAAGAGAAGGAAGAGGAGAAGAGAGAGGGGGACATGGAAGCAGATGTGCATGTGTCTCTAGCCGTCTAAGGTAATTGAAACATCTAGGTTGGGTATTGGGTTACACCTCTAATTATGTGAGCATCTTGTTTATTAAGCATTACCAAACATATAAAGCCTTTGATTAATCTTTAAGCATTAGAGTCTCATTCATCCCGGGTACCGAGTGGATGGCGGGAAGGTCTGGGCTCAGCCCAACCTTGTGGAGACATCGTGGAAGATTGGCAGAGCCATCTCCCATGCTGGCATCTTGTGGGTGGCAGGGCTGGTGTTCCTGGCTGGTCGTTCCTAGTTGTGTCGTGAGCATGGCCTCTGGCCTCGAAACATGGTGGCAGAACTAAGCAGAGCCGCCACTTAGATAGTTGGCCCAAGAAAACTCTGTTTTAAATATCTCCTGCAACAGGAGACTGCCTACCTGTTCAGGTGCCAGTGGAGCCATGAACTTGAATTTTGGAACTTTGAAGAAGGAAAGTGCATCGTAGGTGAAGAATCGTCTAACTCATGGCATGTGGGCATGGAGGCTGGTGGAATGGCAGATTCATTTCTTCACTCAGGGAGTGTGCCTACTCCCCCCCCCCAACCCCTAGCTTCACACATACCCTTTGGTATTGAACCACATCTCCAACCTTCAGACAAAGGTTTTTAAAGATGAACATTCATTTATTCCTTCATGGTCTTCCTCCACTAATTTCTGAGTTTACACAACATAAAGGCATGTAACATTGAACTCCACTGCTCTACTTGACCTGTGGGAAGACTGAAGAAAGTACTGATAAGAATTGTCGGAGCGAGGAGGGGGGAACTGGAGAGATGGCTCAGCGGTTAAGGGTACTGACTGTTCTTCCAGAGATCCTGAGTTCAATTCTCAGCAACCATCTGTAATGGTCGCCCACAATCATCTGTAATGGGATACAATACTCTCTTCTGGTGTGTCTGAAGACAGCTACAGTGTACTCATATAAAATAAATAACTCTTAAATTTTCTTTTTCATAGGGCTGGAGAAAGAGTTCAATGGCTAAAGGCATCTCCTGCCAAGTCTGATGGCCAGGGTCCACATGGTAGAAGGACAGAACTGACTGCAAATTCTCCTCAGAAGTCTCCACTCCACTGTAGCATACCCAAACACACACACACACACACACACACACACACACACACACACACCACACTTTCACCTTCTCTCAGTGAGTAAAAATGTACAACATATATATTCATAATTTTTCTAGGATCAACCTCTGTACTGAGGGCATTTATTTTACTTTTTGTGGGGTTTCATAGACTAAGGTGAGCTTGCTGGAGTCTAGAGACAGCAGGTAAATCCCTTGGCACTCTTCTGATTTTACTTGCTTAACTCTGGATGCTTAGTACCAAGGACCAAGAGAAGGGTACTAGTATGCCTGGGGAAAGCAGACATGATTATATGGTTATTGCATTTTGAAAAATTCCAACGCAACAGTAACTCCACCCTTCCTTCTGCCACTTAGGAAGCCAAACAAAATGACAACTGAATAAACAAATCTAACCAATCATGGCTTACACAAGCTTACCAATTAAAAATTGGTTCCGACATCAATTCCTTGGGGAGCTATCAATGGCCTCAGCAGGCTGCAGGCTGCAGGCTGTTTTTGCATCTCTGGTCCTCTTCCTTCCTCTCTTTTCCACATCTTTCCACTCCCACATGGCCCTTCCCTCCTTCCCACTCACCAGTTGCAGCCTCATAGTGGACACAGACCATAGTCTCACATAGTCTTTGTGAGCATTTATTAAACTTGCTGAGTTTAATCTCCTTCTGTAGGCATGAGGAGGAGGCCTTTGGACTCAGGCAAAGGTTGGTTTCCTGGAGTAATACTTGAAAATTTGTCTTGGGATCCGAGGGGATGATATCTGAGGTTGTTATGTAGTTCCTGATCTTAGGGAAATTGCTAGAAGCCTCTAGCATGCACAGGAAGCTTGGGCTCTTGGCCCAATAGACTCAGAGTCTAAGTATTTGGAAGATGAATACTTGGAAATACATTTAAACATTTAAAGCATTTTATTTGTTTTTGCAGTGATTTTCATTGTGTGATACGATCCTTCAGCAAGACTGTATCTGCTGCAGTTGCAAGCCCAGGCATAGGGTCCAGCTCAGGTGTTGGAGAGAAGCCAGAGGTGCACGGCTATTGGCTAATGCCCACACCCTAGGGTTATTACTCCAATCCCTTGCCTTCAACACCTGCATCTGAAAGTCATACTAAGGGTCTGAACCAACTTGGTAGTAAAACTGGGAATGGACCACACACACACACACACACACACACACACACACACACACACCACACCATTTTCAAACCAATCATTACAATCCTTTCGTCAGTGCTGAATATGTCTTGTTATCACCAGTTGTCGTTCCCCCCCACCCCAAATGTACTGTGGTCACTCTTTCTCTCTGACCTACCAGGTGACACACTTTTTAGCAAGTAGATGTTAAGAGGATGCAAACTAACATGAATGCATTAGGTTATGTAAAACATAATTAGGGAGAGAAATTGGAGAAGCAGACTGTGTGTTTACAGGACTCAAGCAATGGAATTTTCCACATTCTTTTAATGTCTACATACACTGTAGGACTTAAATAATATGAACTGTTGACCTGTACCGATTACATTATCTAGATAGTAGACAAATATCTCCTTTGCCTACTTTGCTGTATCATACAGTGGTATGGGAGTAGGTATTTGGCTTCATTTCTAAGGTTTGTAGAAAGGGGTGGGGCAGGCGGATGGGTTGAGGAGACTGTGGGCGTGCACCTGGCCTTGGTAATTGCTGTGGTACTAAGGTGTCTTAGACAACAATGATAATAACCATCTCTATAGAACTGGGGCTGCAGTCTCAACAGTAAAAATTATATTAAATTGGGCTTGATGCCCAGACTATCAGCTTCAAATAAACAATGTGAGGAAAACATTTTTGGGGAGGAGCTAAATCAAGAACTCAGGAAGCTGAGGAGGACCGAGAGGTGCTCACTTCAAGGAGAAACACTTCCCTCAGTTCACAACACTACACCCAACATTTGCATGGTCAATTCAATTGACTTGAAAGTCTAACCCACATCTCATTGATCGTGTCTTGCTCCACCCCTTTCTATTGTTAGAATGCTCAGGGACCCTCTGACTGCTCCCAAGCTTATTTGAGCTTACAAACACACAATATCCCAGCCCTCTGAGTTGAAGGCTCATGGGAGTGACTACAAACAGTGCATGGCAGTGTCTCCCCCAGCACGGGTATGTGACATAGATGAATGCGGGACAGGCCATCTGCTGTTGAGGAGAGTGACAGACAGAGTCTGCTCCATTGTGACAGATGACTCCCCCCACGCTGGCCAGCTGGCTTAGAGTGGACCAAATTGGACAAGGTAACTGATGTCCAGCAACTCTCTGAGGGAACTCTCAGGTCCACTCTCTTATAGGTTCATATCTATCCCTGCCTTCTACACACACACACACACACACACACACACACACACACACACACTTTCCAGAATGCTTGGGCTTTATTCTATTGACAGAGTATGGACAGAGACCATGGATAGCTCTGTGCTATGGAGGAATTGGTGGCACTGTGGACCCTGTGGCAGGCTGATGGTTTATCTCTTAAGAGCTAACTGGATCGTGGTTTTACCCTCTCTCCTCCCTCTCTCGCTAATTCTAGAATTTTCACAATGAACATCTAAGACATTTGTCATGCAAATCTTCTGGTTTGGGGACTTTCCTGCTTTTTTCTTTCTCTTTTTTTTTCTCAGTATTGGATAAGGAACCGAAGGTTTTGAATGAAAGGGGCAAGTGTCCTATCAGAGTTTTAGATGTTTTTTCAAGAGGCAGTCTCACTAAGTAGCTTAAGTTAGCCTTGGATTTGCCTCATAGTCTAGGCTGGCCTTTAAGTTTTAATTATTCAGCCTCTGCCTCCTGAGGGCTGGCATTATAGGTGTGTGCTACCATGCCTAGGTGTTTCTAGGACCACCTGAGCCAAGCTTTGACCCTTTTTCCTTCCAGTTCTCTAGATGAGGACCTGTCCTTGCAGGCTCCAGCCTTCAGACTTGTCAGCTGGTTTCCGGGTGGGTCTGGCCAGTGTGAAGCCCAGGACCTAGAGAGCAACAGGAAGGGAACGGGCATTTTCCCTCTCCCTTTGCGCAGGGGTGGGTTCCTTGGCAGCTACTGTGGCTCTTCTGTGAGCTCTCACCAGCCCGCACGATTCCAGCTTCCTGTGAGTGATGCCAGCCCCTGGGCTCTCATCCCATGGCTTCCCTTCTTTGTCCCTCCCTCCTAGGAGTGGCAGCGACTTCCTGCTGTGGCTAGTCTCAGGATTGCTTCATCCTCTCTTGTTTGGCTTCTGAGTTTCTTTTCATCTCCCTGCATTAAATTTCCTCTGTTTTAAATATTCAGAGCGGCTTCTGTCTTCCTGGTTGGGCTCTCACACAAAGAAACAAAAATGTACTTAAAACAAAGGCGAAGGCGGCCAAAGAATTCAGAGGAACAGGAGTTGAGATGAAATGGAAGAAACAGGATTTCACAGAGCCTGGCAGAGCACTGGATGTCCAGCAGCCGGAAGGAGTTCTGTTTAGAGGCATGCATACTCAAATGTATTTCAGATTACAGATACTTTCCTTGAGGTCATCAGCTCCCGAAGTGAAGTCAAACCATATGTTAGATAAAGAAAAGAAGAACAGGAGAAAGGTTTTGGGTCCTAAGACATGAGTGCCAGCCCAGGCTCGGAGTGGATGCTGTGGTTGGCTGCAGGTTCCGTTCCACCCTCACCCTCACGGCAGAGCAGCTGTGTTTACATGGGACTGATCCAGCCTTCAACTTCTGGGCTGTGGCCTTGATTGGCCCTGGTCATGGGCTCACATGTGGGCATGTGAGTCTGTGCCAGTCAGTGTGGGCTGTTCCCCTGACCCCTGGTAAAATGAAAGGGAAGAAGTAAAACCCCTTCAGAAATTAACTTCAGTGGTTGCCTTTCCTGTTTGTTTTTGAGACAAGGTCTCAAGCGGCCCAGGCTAGCCTCAGACTCCTTAGATACCTAAGGATGATCTCGGCTTCTGATCCTCTAACTTTTATCTCAGAGCACTCTGGATTCCAGTTGTACGTTACTGCACCTGATTTATTTGGTGTCGAGAGTCTAACCCGGGGCTTCATGCATGCCAGGCAAACTGTTACCAACTGGGCTACATTCCTAGGCTCAAGTCATTGCTTCTAATTAAAAAACCAAACAGCCAGACAAACAACAACAAAATCCCACAAAAACAAAACAAGACAAAAACACTAATAAATAGAAGCTAGCATAAAAATAAAGGCAAAATGGGATACAAGCAATAAGGAACAGAGATGGCTTTCTGGTCAACCTATGCCTGAATCTCACCCCACCGACAGACTCTTCCTGTTACTTGAACATCTACATTCCCTTTGCCATTTGGTATCATTTGATATGAATTTTAATTCTCTACACAACAGATATATGACAATGTGATTTATTGGCTGTGTGTCTTTGGGTCAGTCACTTGATCTTTCTGATCCTCAGTTTAGTCATCTAAAGGAATCGGAGGAAATTGTTTTGTGGATTTGTTTGAGGGGTGCTCGATGTGAAAATGCTCTCCGTACATTGTAAGCTGTTATTTGAATATTCTTATGACTACATGTGTAACATAACTTCAAGTATTAATATGGTCCAGTACACACCTATCCCACCGAACAGAGTGTGTCTGCTCTCACGAATGCAACTCTGTTAGATCCACCTTGATGACGGATTGTGAGTGTCTGAGATGGGTCACCGGCTGCTATTATTCCTCTAGGGACAGCTCTAAGTCGTTTATGTTTGAAGTTCCAGGCCACTTATATAAGCTTGAAAGGTTTACTCCAAACCCCTGTCAAGCGGAGGTGACTGCTAACTCTTGGTGTGACACTCACATCTCCCATGTAAAAGTGTGTGTTTGCACTGCCACCTGAAGGTGCCTGGGAAAGTGGGCGTGGCACATTCTTCTCCCTGCATGAAAGGTCAGGTGTGTCCAGAAAGGACCTGCTGGCCAGCTCTGTCCTTGAAGCTACTCAGAGTTTCTGCTCAAAAGTGGCTTGAGAGCCTGAGAGAGGCACTTAGGTATGACCTTTTCAAAGGGTATTGGCTGGGTTTGTCATGCTGCTAAGTTGATAGAGTGCTTAACCAGTGTGTACAAAGCTCTGGCTTTGATTGGCTGCACTGAATAAACCAGGCGTGGTGGGATGGGCCTGAAACTCCATCTCTTGGAAGGTGGAGACATTAGAAGTTCAAGGTCATCCGTGGTTGTATATTAGGTTTGAGCCCAGCTAGCGTTATATGAGACCTTAACTCTAAAACAAAACAAAAATCAAAGAGCAGCTAAGGGCACGTTGGGAAGTAACAGGATATTTAACTTTGTTAAAGACCAGCATCTCACTGTAATAATAGAATATTAAAGGTAACCATTTGTCTTAGAGTTTCTATTGCTACAAAACCACCATGACCAAATAGCAAGTGGGGGAGGAAAGGGCTTATTTGTCTTATACTACCACATTCTCTTCATCATTGAAAGAAGTCAGGACAGGAATTCAAGCATGGCAGGACTCTGGAGGCAGGTGCTGATGTAGAGGCCATGGAGAGATGCTACTTTCTGGCTTGCTTCCCTTGGCTTGCTCAGCCTACTTTCTTTTTTTTTTTTTTTTTTTTTGTTTTCGAGACAGGTTCTCTTGTAGCCCTGGCTGTCCTGGACTCACTCTGTAGACCAGGCTGGCCCGAATCAGAAATCCGCTGCCTCGCCCCAAGTGCTGGATTAAAGGCGTGCGCCACCACCGCCCGGCGCTCAGCCTATTTATTAAGAATCCAGGACCACCTGCCAGGATGGTACTACCCAATGTCTGGATCCTCCCCAGTGATCACTAATTGAGAAAGCTTTACAGCTGGATCTCAAGGGGGCATTTCCTCAACTGAGGCTCCTTTCTCTCTGATGACTCCAGCTAGTGTCAAGTTGACACACAAAACCAGTCAGTACACCATTTATCCAGCTTGATAAAGTCTCAAAGCACAAAGAAGTATCATGTACATGTTTTTTCTAATTACTGGGTATCTCACACAGGCCTTGGACTGGGATTGCTGCTGGTGGTCTGTCAGGACAGACAGGGATGATGGAATGGAAAGCTTGTTCTCTTCCATCCAACGATCCTGTGTGTGTGTGTGTAACCATTAGATATTGTTTACAATGTGAATTCCTAAGTCATATCTTTCTATGGTTCCACCCAGGGGGCCAGAGCTTAGAATCTGAACTTTGCTAAGAAGATTGTCCTTGGAAAAACTATGTGATCACCCTGGTCACTTACACAGCTGTTTACCTTTGTTCTTTCATCTCTGACTCCAGCTAGGACTCTTGTAAAGTAAACATCAGGCTGGGTTCAACTCTGCCTCCAGGACCAAGTGTAGCTCTCTGTGAGTGTTCAGTTAAGTATATCACAGCCTCCTGGCAAAGCCCATATCTTGAGGCCATGGTGGGGCCAGGGGTAGCCATGGTTCCAGGTAGTTAGCACAAGAGTTGACTGGGCCAGAGTGCAGAAGTTCAGGGCCAGATCACGTTGGAGATGCAGGTTGCTTCGAGGGAGTGGTCAATAGCACTTTGGTCTCAGGACACAATGTTGAAAGAGGATCTTGTTCCATCAAAGCAGTGGGGAGGAAGGTGAACAGCAGGCCCATCTAGGGAGGGGCTCATGCACAAGGAAGGAGGAAGGAGGGGGGCCAGGGACTATAAAAGAGACCAGGAAGCACTTGGCTTTGTAACAAGCATTGAACTAGAGAAAAGGGCAACATGGTCCCTAGTCTCACCTGACTGCTTCAGAGCAGAGCAGTTGCCAAGTTTGTCTACAAATGAGATTTACCTGGAGCAGCACTCTTTTTTGTTTGTTTGTTTGTTTGTTTCCATCATGTCTTAATTGAGAGTTACTGAATATGACAATGGGTATGTGTGGAGAATTTTCAAAATCCTTTGTAACAGGAATTTTGGCATGCTATCTTCCCCACTCCCATGCTAGAGTTTGAATCTGGTAACACACACACACACACACACACACAGAGAAGAGAGAGAGAGAGAGAGAGAGAGAGAGAGAGAGAGAGAGAGAGAGAGAGAGAATTCTGTCACACTGGGACATCTCCATCTCTGTATCATATTATTCTATGTCTACAGAGTCATACACAAGTTCATCCTGGCTGATTCCAGGTGTGCCATACCTACTTAAAGACTTCACATTCTTATTTTATAAAATAAAATATAAAATATTGTAACTCTTACTTTTTTGCTATCTTTACTTTCCCATTTCACTGGTCTCTGTATCTTCTATAGATTGATATTGAATTTCTGGCCATCACTTCTATGAATCCTTTTTTTTTAAATTTTTTCTTTGTCCCTTTCTAGTTTAAATGCTGTGGAGCAATTTTAAACGTGGCCTCTGTGGTGGTTTGAATGACAATGGCCCCTATAAGCTCATAATTTGAATACTTGGTCACCAGCGAATGTGGCCATCAGGGGCCATGTTGGTGTCTGTAGCCACTGTTGCTGTCCAAGGCCATATTGATGTCTATGCCACCTTCCAGGGCCATGATGGTGTTCACGGTCCATGGATCTGTGCTGCCACTAGCTATAAAGAGCAAGGGATCTTCTTTTACAGTAGTGCTAGTGATTGCAGATCCACAGTTGAGAATGAGAGACATAGAAAGCTTCTGTGACAACCTCTCTCCCCATTCCCCCCCCTCAAAGAAACAGTCTAGGTAGGAAACCATTGAAGAGAACTCTTAAAATTTGTGATAGGGATGCTGAAGTGTAGCTCTTCACAGTTGATGGCTTCTGGTGTGGTACTAGTGGGGAAGAAATCAGTTTTCTTTAAGGGGCTAGCTACGTTTGACCACGCTCCAGTTAATATATGGACAACACAAATATTTGATATCAACACTTGATATTTTTTTCTTCTTTTTTTCTAGGGTATCATAAGGGTGGGTTTCAGAAGGGTGGACCTTGGAGAACTGGGAAGTAAGTATGATTGGGATGTATTATGTGAAATTCCCAAATAATCAATAAATATATTATGTTAGTAAAAAACAGGAGATGTGGCCATACTGTAGTAGGTGTGGCTTGTTGGAGGAAGTGTGTCACTGGGGTGGGCTCTGAGGTTTCAGAAGCTCAAGCCAGGCCAGTGTCTCACTCTCAGCCTGTTGCCTGCCAGTCATAATGTAGAACTCTCAGCTGCCTCTCCAGCACCATGTCTGCCGTGTGCTACCACGACTGCTGCCCTGGTGATAATGAACTAAACCTCTGAACTATAAGCAGCTCTAATTAAATGTTTTCTTATAAGAGTGGCTGGGGTCATGGTGTCCCATCACAGCAACAGAACACTGACTAGCCCAAATACCACACTTTCCAATTGTAGCCACAGTCATACTATGTATACTTTCTGAGATTTTTATTTGACTGTTTGCATCGTCTTCATTTAAGAGTATTGAATCTTAGAATTCTCTATAGCAGCATATGGGACTTCCTTCAAATCTCCTGTTTGTTCCATTCAGTTCCTTTATAGGTGTTGGCTCTGGGCTTACATTAGTTTAGTTTCCTTTTCATGTTCGTTTTCCTTAAATATTTGACCATTCTCCATTCGACACCATATCGTTTGCTGTTTTTATTTGATCAGGGCCAGCACACAACGAACGGCCGATGGGCCAAATATGACCTCTACTGATCTTGAAAATAAAGTCAAATTGGTGTGTGGCTGCATGCATCCATCTACATATTACCTGTGATTGTTTTGGGTGACAATGGCAGATGCAGTCTAAAATATCAAGTCTCAGGGTTGTTAGCAAAAATGTTTGCCAAATATTCTCTAGGGCTAAACATTACTTTCCAACAAACAGGAGCCACGGAAGAGCATAGTGAACAATGTTGGGTATTTAACAGGCTTCCCAAAGCAGAATGGAAGGTGTACATCATTAAAAATACAGCATACTCTTGTGAATTAAAAGCTATCTAATAGAAATGTCAGCTCGAATCAACATGAGACCCTTTTACTAGATCTTAACTTAAACCAATCAGTCATAAAGATAAATTTTAGAAGCAATGAGAGAAAAGTAAACATGGCCAGAAACAAGGCACCCTATAATTTAGAGGAGTAAAACATCAGCTAGAACTGGGTGTGGTAGCAAGACCTGTGATCACAGCTACTCCAGAGATTGAAGTAGGAGTTCAAAGCCTGCTTGGGCCACAGAGTGAGTTCTGTCTAATTCGCTTGAGTAACTTGGTGAGAAGCTGTATAAAAACTGGAGGGAGGATTACAGTTCAGTGGTACAGGCTTGCCCTGGGTTCCATCCTCGGTGCCACAAAAACTATCAACAAAACCCACACAGAGAGTAAACCCTGCCATGTGGGTTGTTTGTCAATCCTGTGGGGAGGGAACATGGAGATACCTTAGTCTTCGTGTTGTCTGAAGCCTTTTGATAGAAAGACTTAACCGGTAGGGCTCCATGGGGAATGATGGATGATTGGACTACCCATGGCATGACAGCTGGACTCTATGAGGAAACTTCTCGAGACTAAACATTTCAAAAGAAAAGATAAAAAGTTCAGAGGCCTTTCTGACCTTGTTTCAGAAACCGCCTGTATACACACACACACACACACACACACACACACACACACACACACACATTATGCAATTGCAGTGAGTGACTAAGGTCCACCCTGATTCAAAAGGAATCAGTGCTTGATGGAATGTGGCAAGCTCGTGTGCAGAAGTCGGGAGAAGCTACCTCACCACTTGTGGAAGATACAGTCTAACTCTAATGGGCTGTTATGATATTAGAGCTTCATTGTTATCATTTAGAAGTGTGTGTGTTAAATTTTCTTTTCAAACACTTGATGTTTCAGCGTCAGAGTCAAACTGAGCCTGAAGATACAATATACTAATGCTCAACATAAAACAAGCCAGACAAGGTGTTGACTGTCATTGAAACAGGACGGTGAGTCTTGGCTGCTTCCTAACATTCTTTCATTTGAGTGTGCTGCCATTTTCCTCCATGGAGAATGGAGGGTTGGTTCTGGCTGCTGACCCACGATGGACTTTATGTCGAGCATTTGTGGGTGAGACTGAGTCCTGAAGCAGGTGGGAAGCTAGCAGAGTAATCTCAAGGCTCAGAGCTTCCTATCTGGCTTGGAGTCTCACTTCCCTGAAGATGCCTTCCTGTCTCTCACAGCTGCAGCACACCCCTCTTCTGACCCGAGGCTCAGCCTTGCTGGTCTGCTTCTTAGCACATAGGAAAGAGGGAAAAACCTGCCAGCTGAGTGACCAGGGTTAGTGGGTTAACTACTTTTCTCCTTGTAATGAAATGCCTGCCCGAAGCAACTTAAGAAAAGATGTGTTGATTTGGGCCGGTGATTTAAAAGTACAATTAATTCATCATGTGAGAAAGGAATGGATGCAGAAGCAGGGGGTGGCAAATAGAAAGCTGACAGGAAGTGGGGCTGGACTATCAGACCTCTAGGCCTCCTCCATCGGGTACACTTTCTCCAGTGAGGTTCTATTTCCTAAAGAATCCACAACTTTCCAAAAACCACTCCAGCATTTGGGAACCAAGTATTCAAGTTCATGAGCCTAAAGGAATAGTTCGAATCCAAACCACAATAGCTGGGTTACCATGGTGTCCAAGACGCCGCACAGCTCCTCCGTGTTCTTTGCAAATTACCTCTGTGTTTGCCTCTCAGGTCTCTCCTGAATCTGATGGAGCATAAAGGATTTTGTTTGTTTGTTTGTTTGTAAGCCTGTTTTTCTCTGCTTTCTCTATTTCAGGATTACTACGGATTTTTGATCTGATCATCACATACCCACATGATGCTTAGTTCCCAAGAGAACTAATTTTCTTAAGTTTTGAGAGATGGTGGTTTTACTCATTCAACCATTTTGATCCAATACTATGTTTCTGCAAGGCATTACAGTCAAGCAAGGATATCCTTATTCTTAAGTGTGTGTCAGTGTGAATGTATGTCACATGTGTGGGAGGGCTCATGGAAGTCTGAAGAGGGTGACTGATCCCTTGGGACCAGGGTCCTGGTGGTGCTAGAAACCAAACTTAGGTCTTCTGAAGAAGGAAGCTTCTAACCACTGAGCAATCCTCCCAGCCCACAATGCATCTCTAATTTTTCACCTTGCTTTATGAATATAATTAGAGAACCAAATGTGACAATACACACCTTTAATCCTAGCACCTGAGACCCGATTCAAGATGGTGGCAGATGCCAGGCATCCGAGGGCTTATGGGAGTCCCTCTAAGGAACCTGAGAGACCCACGGAAGCTTCGAGTGGAGACGAAGATGAATCCGCAGAGCGCACTGCATCTCCGGAATAACTAAAAAAAAAGGCAGGTCTTTTTGGATAATGCTTTTAAAAAGTGGTTTCATGGAATTGGCTAAAAAAGATATGGAACTAGCGTCTACTGCAGTAGAGAAAAGCGCAACCAGAGACGAGGCAGCGGTGATAGGTATGGGAGCATGGGGGCAGACAAAGAAGCATGCTGTTGTGGAGTGGGGCTTGTCCACCGGATAGCAGGAGCCTCGGGCCCCTGGATCCCTTATGAAGCCGCCGCTGCTGCAGTTATGCTGCCCTCCCTGCTAGCCAGAGGAGAGCATGGGCCTTGGCGCTGCCTATAGGCTGCAAACACCGCGGTGGTGCCTGGGGTACTGGCGGGGCGCCAAGGGCCCTGACTCTGAGCATACAAAAAGTTATACCGAGATGAAGAACAGTTCATTTTCTGGATCAATTTCCTCAAAAGACCTCCTAGGAGATGGTCCATGCTGCCACCAGAGGCTAGTTGATGTCTGTGATTTGTGTCACTGCCGGAGGCGGTTTATGTCTGCGATGTGTGCTATCACCAGAAACCCTGTTGAAGTCCTGTGGTCTGTGTTTCTGGAGGCCATGTTGAGGTCTGCGTTCCGTGCTGCTGCTGGAGGCCATGTGACGTCAGTAATCCAGGCTGCCTCCAGAAAACCATGCTGAAGTTCATGTCTGTGCGGCTGCCAGCTGCTATGAGGAAGGAAAGTTCTTTTGCAGAGGTATCGATGACTTTAGACTCATAACTGAGAATGAGACGCGAAGGCTTCGGTGATAAGCCAACCTAGCACTCCCCTCCCGCACCAAAAAAAAAAAAAAAAAAAAAAAACAAAAGAAGAGAGAGGGAAGGAAGGAGAGAGACAAAGGGAGGGAGGAGAAGGAAAGGAGGGAGAGAAGAGAAGGAGAGTGAGGGAGAAGGAGGGAGGGAAGAGAGAGAAGAGAGAGAGAGAGAGAGAGAGAGAGAGAGAGAGAGAGAGAGAGTATTCTGCTGGATAGCTCTTCTCAGCTGATGGCTTCCAGCCGGGGTGGGAGGAGGGGAGGGAAAAGGACTCAGTTATTTTTAAGGAGCTGGCCACTGGAGTCTGATCATATTCCAATAAGTATTTGTGCAACACAAATTGAACCTGATGAAATTTTATTTTTGGAGGGGAGGTGAGGGGTTACTTGGGTATGATCCGGGTGAATTGTTTGAAATTCCCAGATACTTAATAAAAATATTATGTTGGGGAAAAAAAACTCCTAGTCCTTAGGAGGCAAAGACAGGTAGGTCTTTGTGGGTTTGAGATCAACATAGTACTCTGTATCAAGGGGGAAAAATGTAATTTAAACATGTATTTTTCATTGTATTAAAAACTATTTGTTATGATAATAGCAATTCATTAATGTGTCCTACCTTTTTTTAAATATAAATTTTATTTTATGTTTTGAGACAGGCTCTCCTGTAGCACAGATTGGCCCCAGAGTCACTACATAGCCAAGAATGACCTTGAATTTCTGATCCTCCTGCCCCCACCTCCTGAGTGTTGGGGTTCTAGTCCTGGGCCACCACATTCAGTTCTCTTGGTGCTCACAATCTAACCCGTCGCTCCACTAGGCAAGCACTCTGACTGAGCCGCACTCCAGCGCTTGACTCTTGTGTGTATGTGGTCCGTTCCGATCTCTAAACATTTACATTGAGAGCACTCCCAGGTTTTTATGCTTAGGCATATTCACTGGGATATCTTGCTTTGATATTTACTTATTTGCTTTTGTTTCCTTAGACTGATTTCCAAAGCAAGAATTACAGGGAAAGAACATGGTGTATAAAGTGACTATTGATGGCCACTGTCAAGTTTATTTGCAAATAATTTCCTCCAAGCTATGGTTTCCTTCTCCATCCCATAATATCAGCGTGTCCTTTCCATCTCTCCTCTAATTACTGGAACCACTTTCATCTTCGCTGACTTGAAGACAGCTAATGACAGCCCATTCTCTCATGCCCTCCCATTATTTTTTCCAAATGAGCTTCCTTCAAAATCACTGGACTGAATAAGAAGGCGGGTGGCAGTGAAAGAAAGAAAGAAAAACCTGTAAGTCCTTGAAACCTTTAAACCTTACTACATTTAAAAAAAAAAAAGTCCCAGAGATCTAAATTTTATGTATGTAATTAGCCAGTAAGCTTATTTAAGAAATAAATGACTCAGAAGTATATGAAAGAATTAACATTAGCCTTCTTTTATGTGCATGGTGTCCTCATCTCTCCAATGGTGAAGTATTTTGTGCATGTGTATGGCTTTCGAAAACCTTTAGGGATTTACACTTATGTTAGCAGTCTAGCAACACAGTGTGTAGTCTGTTAGGTTGATTGCTCTGTTTATTCCCAATTTTTTGTTTTTTTTTTTTTTTTTTGGTTTTTTCAGACAGGTTCTCTGTGTAGTCGCTGTCCTGGAACTCGCCTCAGTAGACCCAGGTGGCCTCGAAACTAGAAATCCGCTTCTCTGCCTCCCAAGTGCTGGATTAAAGGCGTGCGCCACCACCCGGCTTTTTTTTTTTTAATCTTACACAGTAGGCTCTTACCTTGAGAATGAATCCATAGTTCTTCCATTAGAGAAGATTGAAGCTTAAGCAGTTTTTTTTTTTTTTTTTTTTTTCTGTCCATCTCTTCGATTCCTACCAATGGAAGTATTCCTATCCCAGGTTGATTGGAATCTTAACTATTGGCGTCACTTGACAGCAATTATCTGCTTAATTTTTCATTACAATGGTATTAGTTATCATTTGTTTTCCAGGTTTTGTGCCTGCCACACTCTTCTGTTCATCTTGCGACTTGCATTCTCACTGACTTCAGAAAGGGTGGAGGACAAACTATGGAATTCTTGCTGGTCAAAAGTATCTGTTCTCACGTCCCTTGTGCTGTACTTAGCAAACTGTGCTGCAATATAAGGACATCCTGACTGGGTACCTATAGAAAAGGGTTATGATTATGATTCTGGACTGGAAGGTCAATAGCATGGACACGTCACTCCACCTGAGACTTCCTGGCTGGAGTATAATAAACACTTCCTGACAGGGATACAACATGTAAAAGCAGGAAATGACACCAGGAAGGGGTCAGGAGACTAAGCCACTCCTACCAGACTTGACTGACTGCCCGAGATAACATTTACCACGTTGTGAGGGTAGAGACCTATGACCTAATTACCTCTCAGTAGACACCATTGATTGAAGGTCTCACCAGCTTGACACTGCTGCACAGGACCAAGCCTGTGAACTTCTGGAGAACAAACCATACCTAGGTCATGGCAGTTGGGAATATGATTTGAAGTTTATAATCCTTTTATCTCAAGTGGGGTTGTGGTAATGAATGTCTTTAATCCTAGCACTCAGAAGGCAGAGGCAGGCAGATCTCTGAGTTCAAGGCCAGCCAGTACTACAGCAAGAAAACCTGTCTTGGAAAAAAACAAAACAAACAACAACCAAACAAATAAATAAAAACATTTTATCTTAAATACTTTAATTTTTTGTATGAGTTGTTGGGGTTCAGGAATTGCCACACAAACCCCCCAGACACCAATCTCAGTTAATCAGGGCTGGTTTATTGAACTGCATACCCCATCTGATCAAGCAGGGTCACAGCCTAGACTAGAGAGTAGACTGGACCTTGAACATTTCTCAGGGCAGCTTATAAAGGAAAAAACCACAATGGGCTCCTACACAGCCGGCAGGGTGGTCATCCTTGACTCCAGCTATTTTGACTACCTAGACAGAACAGTTCTAATTGACCTTTATTCTGATTGGTCCTAAATGGAGCTTATAGTTGAGGAATTTCCTAAGACTACCATACAGAACACAATAGGCTATGTGGTCAGCATGACCCTCTGAGTAAAGCTATGTTTTTCGAATCAATGACTGGCGTAGACAGCAACAATATGAAATGACTGGCAGACATGGAACAAAATGACTACAGCTATACTAGGGGGACAGTCTCAACAGAGTTTTTACTTGTTTGTGTGTGTACCACATGTGTACAGTACCCATGGAGGACAGATGAGGGCATTAGATCCCCTTGAAACTGGAGTTACAGAGAATTGTGAGCCTCCATGTGGGTGCTGAGAATTGAACCCAGGTCTTCTGTACATGCAACAGTGCTCTCAACTATATGAACACACACACACACACATACACACACAGACACACACACACACACACACCAATCAGTGGAGGATTTCCTTAGGAATCCACAACTTCTCCCTGTCTGTTTCTATGAGAAGTCTATGCTCTAAGAGTAAGCTTCCTAACTTCTGTCTCTGCTCCAGGGGTTTACTGGCCACACCCCATGGTTGACCAGAGATTAGGAACTAGGAATAGATAACAAAACAGCGAAGCTTCCATCCACAAGGAGATTGCATTAAAGTGGGACTGAGAGGTCAGACTGTAAACCAAGGAATGAGCAAAACCTAGAAGAAAACAGAATTAACTCATTGCTGTGATAGAGCAGAAGAAATTTATTGTGCAGCTCCCTAGCGATAAGGGGACACTTAGAAAAGCCTAGAGTGTCTTTCTTTTAAATTATGATGGACAGATCATTTTAAGTTGAAGATTTAAGACTGACTTCAGATCTGGGCATTTTCCATTTTCTCCATGATATGGCTTTATTCTTCGTAGGACTTACTGGTAGCCTTTGTAATTATACATGGATATTGAATAGAAATCTCCACTGTGAGTTGTGTGTCTTAGTTTATCTTTTGTACTTCTAACTTCTTACTGTTTTTGTGTGGTTTGGTTGGTTTTGGAGATACATTCTTTATATAGCCAAGGATGACCTTGAACTTCTGGGCATCCTTCCTCCACCTCTCTAGTTCTGGGATTACAGACAGGTGCTTCCATGCACAGTTTATGTGGTGCTGGGGATTGAACCCAGGGCCTCATTTATGCTAGGCAAGCATTCTATTGACTGAGCTAAATCTTAATCCCTATCTGTCCTTTTGAGGCATAGTCTCATTCTGTGATGAGACTGGAATTTACTATTAATCCAGGTTGGCCTTAGACTGTCAGCAATCTGCTTGCCTCAGCCTCTGAAGTACTGGGACTCTAGATGTGGGCCACTACTCCCAACCTGTTCTTGTATTTAATTCACTAAGTCTTGGCTACCTTGTCTAACTTGTGGAAAAACCTGGCCATTAAGCTTTTGACATTTGAAAGTTCAGTTTTGCTGTTTTTAAGATCTACAGTGGGTTTTCCTTCTTTTTCTTTCTTTCTCTTTGTTGATCTTTGTAAAGTTCTGAAGCTTATCTTTGAACACCATAAACACAGCTGTTTTCTATTCTATGTCTTTTGTCTTCATATCAGGAGTCTCTGTGGGTCTGCTGCTGATGTCTGTTTTTTCTGGTGATTCTTGTCAGGATGCTTTGTCCTCTTCATGTTCACAGCCTGTCTGTCCTCCGCTTCCCTCCTCTCCCCTCCCTTCCTCTCCCCTCCCCTCCTCTTCCCTCTCTTCCCCTTCTCTCCCCCTTCTCTTTCTCTCCTCTCCTCCCCTTCTTTCCCTTTCCCTCCCCTCCTCCTTCTCTCCTGTCTTCTCTCTTCCTCTCCCTCTCCCTCTTGCTCCCACCCATGCTTGACTGTGTCTTAAACATCTAAGGGAGGACTGAAATGATGGTACTTCTCTTCTCACACAAGTTTCATTTGTCTGTCCATCATCACATCAGTATCTTCAGCAATGTGGTAACACTGTGTGAGAGGCAAGCAGAGCAAACCTTCCAAGCACAGGCTGGTGGACATTGGAGTGTTCCTAGACTACAGACCCTGGGCTGTCTCTGGGTGAAGGCCCTTTCACCTTGAGGGTCCTGACTCAACACAGATTTGGAAGTGTTTTATCAGATAACTGAACTAGCCTTATTCTATGGCATTCTAATTGTATCTCTTATCTTTGAGACAAAATCAGCAGCAAACAGCCTCTCAGCCTTTCTTCCTTGTTGACAAATATCCCCACCACAAAAGTGCCCTGAGTGTTTTAGGCTTGCTTCTCTGGGTTCTTGAATTCTGAATAGGCCCTTCACGTCTCTTACCCTTGCCCAGTCCACACAGGTTTTTTTCTGTTTAGAAAGAGATTTCCTCTGCGTCCCACACAAGGATCATAAACCTCTATAATATGGTCACTTTTAAATGGACAAGGCTGGCATGTGTGCCCTTCACCCCAGCAGGGGAGGGTTTTTTAAAGGTTGGTGACATGAATGGTTTTGAAGTCACTTACAAACCACGAGGTCCACCACAGTACACTCTCCTAAGGAACTGCCGGTCCTGCTCATTCTGACAGAGAGAAGCAGCAGACCTGTACAGGCTCTGCCCGAGTGTAATGCTTCAGTGTGCAAACAGCTTTCAGAGTCCTAAATAAAGCAACTGGAAATCATGATATAGCTCTCACCAAGCATGCACTAAAGAAGGGGTTCCACCCCTGTGCATGCTAAGACAGGGTTCAACTCCTCTGTGCAGATTGCAATGAAGGTATTCCCCCAGCTTGTGCAGGTAAGGAGGGGGCTTCACCTTTCTACAGAAGATAGGAAACCTACAGAGCTATTTCAACAAACCTAGCCTGATACTTGCAAAGTATTCAGAATAACCTTGTGCTTGGGCACAGAATAACCTTGTGTTTTAACTCAGGAGGACTTCAAAGGTATTACCTCACAGAACTCCTGCTGTTCTTGCATTCACATATGTGAACACATTTGTTTTAGTTTTTATGTACAAAAAAAGGAATAATGATCCTGTCCTGTTGATGAATACTAATTACTGTAATTAATCACTAGTATTGCATTTAATTACATCATCATATATTTGTTAATGTATTATTTAAGTAACTTAGTCAATTAAGTCATTATGCAGTTACATGATTAATTACTACTTAGAATAAACAGCAGCTTCTATCATTTTCCTTAAGCAATTTCTACTAGAACTTTACTTCCCGTGTCTGGTGTTTTTCAAACTTTGTTGGAAGTTTCTAGATACAGTTTTACAGTAATAGTATTTTAATCAAAAAGAAACTACCTTTGGCACTTAGAGTTCTATTGGTAGGAAAATTTAAAAACCAAAATGCCTTTTTTGGTGGCAAAGTCATTTGAAAGGGATATCCACAAAAGACACAAGACAAAGATATATTTCAATTAAATTTCTCCAGGCAAATAGAATGGACATCTGCGTTAAAAGAGAAAAGGGACTAATGTAACATTAATCGCTATTCAAGATCTTTCTGCCTTAACTGTGGTTGGTTGTATGAGCCTTTGACAGGGTATTAGAAAGCACTGGCTACACTGAAGAGGAGATTGCAATATTTATTTAAAAGTATCAACATTGCAACATGCAGAACTTATAAACAACTGAACTAGCCAGTAAATTTAAGTGTCAAATTACAAATGTTTGAGGGGTAGCCCAGTCTAGCAGTCTTGGGTGTACACACTGAAAACTGCAATACCAACCAATGTACAGAGACTGAAACCCAGCAGGCATGGTGGTTCGTGCCAGGAATCCCAGCACTTGAGAGCTCTAAACCAGTAGGATCAGAGGTCAAGGTTAGCCTCTGATAGCAAGTTGGAGCCTAGCCTGGGTTACATGATGCCGGCTTTTTTTTTTTTTTTTCCAGAGTGGGATCAGCTCCAGGCACCTGCTATTTATGCCTCTCTGGAGTCCTGATGACCAGCTTGATCGGGAGATTGTCACTGATGTAAGTGGGTGTGGCATGCCCCTTCTCCGTTTTTTACTTCGTTTCCTTGCAGTCTGTCACATCTATTTTTAGCCACTGGAAGCTTGGGTTTGTCAAAGCCCCCTGCTCTATTATGGGTTACTCATAATTAAACCTCTTCACACAGTCGTCACTCATCAACTCATTTGAATTTCTCTCCAGGGCGTCTGACTCCTAGAAACTGCTCAGCTGCTCTTTGAAGGATAGTCTCCGAAGGGCAATATCAAGGGTTTTAACAAGCTTCTCCATATTCCAAGAAGGAAATCCATGCACAAAGCCCCTTCCTTGGGTGCCCTCTTCTGGGTCTCGGTGCCTTCTGTTCTAATTGACTCTCCTCTCTTTTTTTTTTTTTTTTTTTTTTCAGGTGTTGCCTTCTGTTATCCCCAGGTGGGGACCCATCATCACTTGCCACAGCCTTGGGATGGCTTTTAGGTTTGCAAGCTTCAGAGCAGAGGGAAGGGGAAAAGAACCAGGCTCAGGGCCTGACCAGCACAATACTGGAGACAGAGCTGAAGCAGTGACAGAGTAGGGCCACAGAAGTGACTGTGACACTAACTGTAAATGCTTGCTCACTACACTGTGATGTAAGAAGGCTCCATGCTATGTCTGAATGTACCTCCTCGCTCCCTACCTGGTTCACGGATCAGAAACAAATGTTGAGAGTCAGTGTGGTGGTTTGATTAAGGTTTGTTTGGCCCTTATAGATTCATGTGTTTGAATGCTTGGCCGTAGGGAGTGGCACTATTAGGAGGTGTGGCCTTATTGGAGGGGGTGTGGCTTTGTTGGAGGAAGTTGTCATGGTGTAAGTAGACTTTCAGGCCTCTTATGCTCAGGCTCTGCCCAGTGCAGAAGACAGTCTCCTCCTGGCTGCCTTTGGATCAGGATGTAGAATTCTCAGCTCCTCCAGCACCAAGACTGCCTTCATGATGTCATGCTTCCCACCATGATGATAATGGACTGAACCGTTAAAACTGTAAGCCAGACCCAATGAAATGTTTGCCTTGGTCATGGTAGGGTCACAGCAATGTAACCCTAACTAAGACAGTCAGTTTAGCTCATTGGGCATTCCCTCCAGCACAGATAATTAATGACATTGTTTATGGAGTGGGCTTCTCCATCCGTAGGACAAATCCCGCCCTCTCTACTGCACTTGTGCCCTCTGCTCCTCTGCCCCACCACACTTGTGTTCTCTTGCCATGTGATGCTTGTCATGGGGTAGCCTAGCACCAAAGCACTTGCTAAGGCCAATGTGTTCTCCTGAGCTTCTCAGTCCCAGAGCTGTAGACCAAATATATACTTTTGTTCTTTGTAAATTGCCCAGCCCATGGCCTTCTGTTATAACAGCAGAAGGTGGATGAATGCACTCACTGGATTTTGCAGCACGCATTCGCATTGTCTTCAAGGGAGAGAAGTAAGGGACAGGGATGTGGAAGGACATGGTTTAGGTGATCATGGTCAGGAGGTACAGGGAGCAAGAGTGCACAGGAGTGCACAGGAGTGCACAGGAGTGCACCACCATACCTGGCTTTTATGTTTGTTTAATAGCGAAGGGCAGGATGATTCTAGAAGGCTGAAGGACTGTAAGGCAGGAAGCAGAGCTGACATGTGGCACATGAGCACAGCATTCCTACCTTAGCTACCTGGAGAAGCGCACGCTTCAGAGGAGCTCGATGTTCTGTCCAAGGTCACACATCTGAAAGTGTGGGCACTCAGATTTGAATGCAAGTGCCTCTGGTTCCCCGGCGAGAGCTTTCTCCACTTGTCTATGCTTCCTTCCTTCTGGCACTCAGAGGATCTGTAACATCCTCAAGTCTGACATCAGTTATTGAGAGGAAGGCCTGAGCAGCCGGGAGGGCCGGCACCCAAAGACATGTCATCAGAAGGCACCCAAAGATCTCTTGAGCTTGGACAGGAGAGGGGAATTGTATAGATTTCTTGTCCCTATGACAAAATATCTCACATAAACAGGGATGCCACGGGGACCAGGCATATGGCAAGGAAGTCCCTGGAGGCCTGGAGAGTATAGTTCATGAAGCTCTGACATCATGTCACAGTACTCTGCCTCACGCTCCAGCATTTCCATTCTTTCTTCCCCCTTTTCCATGAAGTTCTTTGGGACCATTTGTTGTGTGTGTGTGGTGTGTGTGTGTGTTTAATAGATATAGCTGTCTGGTTTAGGGCTGAGCACTCAACAGTAATACTTTTTCTCAGCACCTTGACCAGTTATGAACCTCTGCATTAATTCCTATGTATGGCAGAAGCTCTTCTGGCCAGGGTGGAGCCAACCAATCTGTGGGTATAAATACAAATATTTAAATATTTAGGAGGTAGTTTGATAACATGTCCATTTAATAAAACAACAGGAGTAGGCTCCCCCTAGGGCCTATGACATCCAGAGTCATGAGCTTCTGGCCAGGTTTATAGTACTGGCTTGAAGTCTGTCCTGTAGAACCAGCCTCAGGAGCCAATCAGAAAGTGGTTGGTTACCCATATAACCTTCATGCCACTATTATGTCAGTGGACACTTTTTTCCTTCAGCAGGCTGTGTAGCACATCCCAGCACTATGAAAAATAGCTACCAGGAAAGAAGTTTACAGGTCAATTCCAATTTTTTGTCACTGTCCTGCAGCTGAGACCACTTTGGAGCAGGAATCTTACTCAGAGTGTTAACTAAAATGTTACATACAGCATCCCTAAAATCTGGGCTGGAAGGAAACTTCTAATTAAGAGTCTTAGTTTCTTTCCAGATTCCTCCAGCGTCTCTGGAGGTGCTTTGGATGGTCATGGGGGAGTGGGTATAGCAAGGCTAAGTGATGCTATAGCCCCCACTCCCTGCTCAGTCTGCACCTCCACCTTTATCTGTCCTCTCTGATGAACTCCTTGTTCTTATGACAAAAAGATGGGGAAGATACGTGCTGTCAAGTGAAGTTTGGAAAATCATTCGCCTACTCAAAACCAGGTTTAAAAATGTCTTATCCTTCCCAGCATCCTCATTTTATAAATAAGAAAGCTGACAACAGCAAAGCTCCAACGGCTTGATCAAGTGGTAGCCGACAGCTGAGCTCTCCGCACCCTCCTTCCCTGTTTCTGCAACAGTGTTGGCAGACACAGTGATTGATGCTCGTCTGTCCAGGTTATGAAAGAGGGGATCTTTTACTGGCGTTCTTCTCTGTAAGATGGATTTCTCTGGGTAGCTCACCATCTAAGAGCCTCATAGAAGGAATGCCGTAGGGCTCTACAACCCAGCCATCGAGGAAAAGAATACAATACCATTGAAAACCATCAAGACCTGTGGACTTCAGGGTTGGCTTGGTGAGAGTTCTCATACTATAAGCGCTATTGCCAACCATGGGCCACCATATCAGGCTGCTTCCCCATATGACTGTTACTGTGGGAAGGAATTCAGAAAGCATCTTGACCTTGGCTTTGATCAGTGCCTCTCTGAGCCAGTGGCTACAGGGAGCTGGTCTGGGTCCTTGTTGTCTGCCCAGTGTTCTCTTTAATCTATTTGTGCTTACTTGATTTTCCAAGGCCCTTTAGCTCATGTCTGATGGTCTGGTGGTTGAGTTCCTTATTCTTCTACCTCTTTTCTGCCTGAGTATTGCTCTGTCTAGGATTCCATGCTATGCCTCTTTAGTGCTAGCGGTGTGTGACATTGTCTAATCTTAAAGGCTGGGTGGGATTGGGCAATGGTTGCAGCAATTTCTATCAGATCAGTCTGGAGAATAGTCTGTTCCTCTTTTCTATCAGGTTTTTGTTTGTCTTGTCATGTCACCCAAGCTGGAATCTGCCACTTAATCCATGCTGGCTTTGAACTCACGATTCTCTGTTAGCTCTCTGGACTGTGTCATCTCTGAACTTTCAGAAGTCTGTATGCTTTCTATGGAGGAAATCCCTTAAACCTAAATGACCCATGTCTCTGTTTTTAAGGGTAATGAAAAAGATAAAGGCAGGATGGGAGAGGGAGCCGGAAGAGCTACACATAGGAGATGGAGGTAGCACAAGGGGCTGAGGGGGCCTCCACAGGACGAAGCAGTGGGAAGCCCGACCTTGACAGAGTTCTTATGGAGGATGGGGTGGTAAGAAGGTGGGCGGGGTTCCTGGAGGGCCTTGAGGAAGATCTAGGCACCACCCTATCCAGTAGGAATTTCATCTGCAGAAATCAAGCAGATAAATCAAAAGAAATGAAATCATACACAGCCAGATTCAAGCAAAGGATGTATTCGCTGTGCTTTGCTTTACTGTGTGGTGAAAAGGAGAGCAAGCTGGATGTCAAGGGCAGAGAAACAAGACGGGATGAATAAGAGAACACTGCAAGGAAGTCTATGGGTCCACCCATGGTCAGAAATGGAGCCTCTGGTACTGTATGCTCAACACAGTAGTCACTTAACGGCTCACTCCTAGCTATGGGGATTTGTATTTGAAGCATGCCTGGAGGAAACCAAGCAAATGGAGGCATAGAGGAAATGCCCGGGTTGGGAGTTGGAGGTTGGGCATCAGGAAGAATCTGGGGTTCTCTAGTGGGTCTCTGGGACAAAGGGGAGGTAGAAGGGATTTCAGAGGGAGCTGGGATTTTAGACCATCTGTGACTGCAGAGAAAATGGCACTTGCTTTCTACCAAGTGCAAGGACTGACTTTGAATAGCACTGAGAAAAATCCCGTTGAGGTCTAGGGATGCTCTCTTTTCTGAGACTGGATCTCCAGAGACACGTGGCTCACTGTGTACCCTCCCACTGGCTCCTAAGTAATACTGCGGAGTAGAGCGGCCCCGTCTATTTGCCCAGCTCTTTCTCAGATGCTACATCATGAAGCCAAACTTCTTGAGAATCACTTCTGGGACCTTTCTTCTCTGAATTGATTTTGCAGTTACAACATTTTATCTAAACCTGTTTCCATTTCTTTCTAGCTCGGAGATCCGTAGCAGAACAAGCTATTTCCTTCCTGAGTACTGTTCAATTAAACACTGCAAGCCTCTCCCAGACAGTCGGTGTTATCAGTCACCTTTGTGGGTTTTGATGTCTGATGAGTACAAACTCATACGCTTTGATATGCATTGTATACACTGTGTTGTATGTTCTGTTTGTACTTCAATTGAATGTTTAAACAAACTATTGAATCTGTGCCCACAAAAAAACCTTTAGTAGCACAGAAATATGCATGAGTTGGTGTGTATGTGGGTGTGGTCTACACAGTCACTGAATAATGAGCTACTTACTATATGTCAGGCCCTGTGGGAGATAAAAGCCTAAACATTAAGCCCTGTTTGCTAAGCATATTACAACCAAATGGACAGAGATGTTCATCATTTCTGGATAAGTCTCAAATTAGAAAACCAGCGGACTTCATAGATATATTTTAGAGTCAGCAGCATTGAAGTCAAACATTTTTGTCTTTATAGAAATCATCCAGGG
This sequence comes from Mastomys natalensis, assembly GCA_021653895.1. Taxonomy (NCBI): domain Eukaryota; kingdom Metazoa; phylum Chordata; class Mammalia; order Rodentia; family Muridae; genus Mastomys; species Mastomys natalensis. The sequence goes on from JAJTUV010000803.1 coordinate 481,968, forward strand.
TCACTGTGAATTAACTCTCCCTTCTGCAGATGGCAATGCATAGCACATCTTGGATACAACTCTAGGTGGTATAATTTACTCATACAATTAAATTTACCACTATATTTATGAGGGTTTAGTTTTCTGTGGGTGTGACAGAATAGCACAGACCAAGCAACTTTGAAATCTAGTTCTTGTGGTTGTCAGATTATTAAAGCAGCTGTGGAGAGATAGAAAGCAGAAAAGAAGGCTTGCTCTGACCTTAGGTGGGACAACAGGGTATCTTTGTGATTCATACATGTGGATAGTCAAAATGCCTACAGAGATGGGATGCAGCCCCTTGTTGGGGTAGAAAAGACAGCTGTAATCTGCAAGCAAGGGAGCTGGGAAATGTAGTCTTTTAGCAGGAAACTATCTTGCTGTGACAGTGAGAAGTCCAAGGCTAGAGGTTGCTCTAGAAAGGGCTTTCTTATTGTACCAGAGGGAACATATACCAGTAGCTCGGATGCATGGGGGCTCTTCCTCCTCTTATAAAGCCATTGGTCCTCACAAACTAGGGCTCCTGTCTTATGGCTTCATCTAGTCTAACCTCCAGACCTCATCCCCAAATATCACCAGTATGTGATTTCCAGGTTTTCTACAGCATGAGCTTTGGAGAACACATTCAAACCATGGTATATGGTTTCCCTCATAAAGACCTAGAATTAAAAAACAAGTGAGACATAGGGTTTTTGTTTGCTTGTTGGTTTTTGATTTTTTGCGACAGGGTTGGTTTCTCTGCATAACAAGCCTGACTGTCCTGAACTCACTTTGTAGATCAGGATCGTAGAGATCCCTCTGCCTCTGCCTCCTGAGCATTGGTATCAAAGGCGTGACCACCAGGCCCAGCAACACATAGTTCTTATTCTCGGGTCACACTGGGTATCTGGTAGGAAGGGCAAGGTGCAAACGCAAGATTCCTGGTAGGCATGGTGGTGTGGAATAGGCCCTCGGAGGCTTCACAGAAACCAGCCATCTGCCACATACCCTGTAAGTGATTTCCTGTTGCTGAGCCTGTACCGTTGAGCTCAGCACTGGGGTGAGGAGGTGCCTCTCTAATGTTCTCTTGGCCTCCTGCTCAGAACTAGTTCTCTTGTGCTAGGGTCCATGGCCCTTATAAGGCTGAAGGGCTCACCCCAGCAGGACTTCCTGCCTGAGTGCTCCACAGGCCATCTTGCTGTGTTTTCTTTTACTCTTCATCTGGAACCAGGAAGGGTAGCTTGGTTTTCCTCCTCCGATAAAGCTGTTGATACCCATCCTGGCTCACTACGCAGCTGGGAAGGGGCCAAGAAACCCATTAAGAGCTTCTAGCTGTCTTTAGGATAAAATTCAACCTTCCTCCTAGGCTGGCCCTGATCTCGCTTGCTGTCTTCCCCCAGCTGCCCCTACCATGGCTCTTTTGGGCAGCAGCCAAGCTCCATCCTGTGGTTTCTTCAGATGCACCAGCCTGCAGGCTCTTCTCCAACCTTTGTAATTGTCTTCCTTGGGCCTAAAGTACTTTCCCTCCTAAGCTGCGCCTGCCAGATCTGCATCACTCTCCGGCCCTCGGCTTCTAGGTCATTTCCTTAGGCAAGTCCCTGCTGACCTCGGAGATAAGGTGGCTCCTGGATGACCCAGGACCTATCTCAGTCCCCATCAAATGTCAGAGAATAGGTTCCTTTTCTTCCTGTCTGCTGTAACCTGCAGAGGGAGGGTACAGACCGTATCAGTTTGGCTGGCTTGTGTCTTCCCAGGCCCTGCGGCAGTTTGGTAGATTCGGGACAGCCTTTTAGACAGATGGGCTGGGTTGCCAGCACAGAACTCACCTTTGGGAAGGTGGGCTTAATGTCTAGTTTAGTGTCGCTGTCTAGAAAACGCTCATGTTTTGAACAAGGAGCCCCACATGTTTTCATTTTGTACTGGGCTTCAGATAATATGCAGCTGATAAGAGGACTGGGAAATGAATTAGTGTGCATAATACATTATTTATGTTCTTTTTATACACACACTAATTCTTGTAGTATATTGAATCAAAAAGTGGGCCAGAAAGATCACTCATTGAGTAAAGAACCTGACATATGAGTTAGCTTATTTTTATTTATTTATTTATTTATTTATTTATTTATTTATTGAGAGGAAGAGTGTCTTCTGGCTGTCTTGGAAGTCACTGTGGCTCAGGCTGACTTTGCCTTCATGGTGATCCTCCTGCTTCAGTTTCCCATGTGCTGGGATTACAAATGGGACCTAACACATGACCTGGAGACGACCTGAGTTTGAGTCCACATGGTGAGAGGAGAGAACTGACTCTCATAAATGACTGTTCTCTGACCCCCACACATGAATACACATACACACACACACACACACACACACACACACACACATCACACACCAAATAAACATAAATGTGAACAATATATAAATAAAATCAAAGCAATCTTTGAAAGCATTGTGTGCTGTCTGTTCTGTGAGATAATTTTCATTAAAAATTGCGTTTATATGACCACAACCAAGTATGTATCTGGAATGTCTGGAATGATTCACTCAATCTCAGGACTCCCTGAGAGTATAAGCTGGGAATGGAAGTACCAATGCTTGGGCTGCTAGCACTTGGGGAGTGGATGCAAGAGAGCTAGTAGGCTGAAGCAGGGGATCACAAGTTGGAAGCTAATCTAGGTTACATAGCAAGATCTTGTCTAAAACAAACAAAATCAATCACTGATACTATAAAACCACCCGGTCTGGGGGCTACGACACAACCAGCCCAGCGTATTTCTCACATTCTGAGAAGCTCAGGAAGATCCAGGAACCAGCTGAGCTGGTGTCTGCCTCCCTCTCACAGGCAGGATCTTCTCCCTGGGTGGGAGGGATGCTAGTGCCTCCTTTGAGCTTCATTTAGAAGGCTGTACTCTCAAAGTTCAATCACTCCTTAACACTATAATAACCTCTGGGATCAGGATTTCAATCTATGAATTTTGGGGGCCAGGGGAGATAGGAGCGTTCAGACTATACAAGGGAGTCTCTTTTAAAAGGGTCTCTGAGTTATCAGCCCTCAGTCTAGTGGGGCAATGGCAGTCTTTGAAATCTATTCACTTACTTATTTAGCATTTATTTATTTATGTACTTATTTTTATGCGTATGGGTACTTGTGTTTATGACATGTGCATGCTTGTTACCTACAGAGGCCAATAGAGGTTGCCAGCCTCCTGGAACTGGAGTTACAGACATTTGTGAGCAGCCATGTGGGTGCTGGGAATCGAACCCAGATCTTTTGGAAGCGCCTCAAGTTCTCTTAACCATCGATCGGCAATCTCTCCAGCTCCTTGTCTTTACCATCTTTGGTCACATGGAGAAGGCAGTTTATTTTAGGGAGGAAGGCTCAAACGTGCATTCTAACACAGCTCCTCTAGAATGTGTGACAGGGTCATTTTTTTTTTTTTCTCTTAAAACTGTACATCAGGAAGGGCCAGAGCAGGGCCTGGTTGGTCTTATCTCTTCCCTACAACGTCTCCCAGTCTAGACTCTGGCTTCCCCAGCTCTAAAGCAGGAGACAGGGAAAGGTATCACACCTGTCCTTCCAGGAACTCAATTCTGCCAAGAAAGCCACTCCACTTCGGGGAGTGGGGTTGGGGTTGGGGGTGGGTCGGGGGAAGAATGTGGAAGCCACGCCCAGAGCCCCGACTCACCGTTCTTTTATCTCTGTGTGCAGTTGTCTTTGTCCTTATAATAGCTCTTCTCCTTGCTCACCACTCTCTCTTGATTTCTCTACTTAATGTCTGGCCATCTTTAAAGACGCTGAACTGAACTCTGCCTTCCCAGACCTCTGTCACCTCTGCACCCTACGTCCTGCAGGGTCAGCGCTCTCCACCCTGAGCGTTCTCACAGCCGCCGACTTCCTGTGCCCTGTGGCTGAGCTATCATCATCTACTTCCTTGTTTGTTTTTCTGGGATTTTAGAGTTCTTCACGGGCCTGGCTTTGCCTCTTCAATATCAAGTACATCTGGGACATGGTATATGATTCATAAATGCTTGTGAAGGGGTGCATGCTTAAGAGAACGAAGCTCGACCTCTCTCCAAACAGTCTTTTAGAAATTAGTACTGCACTTGACTGGGCCCCTTAGAGACACGGTGGGCAGATAATGAGGGAGAATGGTGGAGGTTTAGACCTTGATGGCTTGTTGTTCCTTCTGCTGGGCCGTGTCCTAGTTAATGCAGCTCATAAAATAGCGAAGTCACAGGATGCTGCTTGGTTTCACTGACTGCCCTGCATTTGTTGGCCTGTCTTCGCCCTGTCTTAGGGTACTTCTATAGGAAGGAGGGGAGAGAACAGGCCTTCCTACTTAATGTAGCTCCTGCCATCTTGCCATTTGTCCCTCAGAGACATTCAAGTTTTTAGACAATCAGTTATGGCTATCAAGTAGCACACAAGATGGAAATTATAAACTCAGTCTGCTTTGGTTAATTAAGCACCAGGGTGGGGCTGATCCAGATCCATGGAGGAACCAGATACAGTGCCTGGCCTGAGAGTTAAAAGTCTGTAAGGGAGCAGGACATAGTGGCACATGCCTTTAATTCCAGCTCTTGGGGGTGGGGACAGAGGCAGGTGGATCTCTGTGAGTTCAAGGCTAGCCAAGGCTACATAGTAAGTTCCAGGACATCAGAGATACATAATGAAATCCTGTCTCAAAATAACAACAAAAGCAACAATAATAAAATAAAAGAAATAAAAGTCGATGGGAATGCTGGGTGTGGGGGTGATCCAGGCCTTTAATCCTATCACTCAGAAGGCAGAGGCAGGAGGCTCTCTGTGAGTTCAAGGCCAACAAGGCTCCATAGTGAGACCTGTTTTTAAAGTTTTAAAAAAGAAAAGGCTATGAGGGAATCAGGACTATAGACATCAGGAGAGTGAAGCCACAGCCCCTCTGCCTTCCGGACAGGGGCTAGCTTTCATGAAAATGTCAAGTTGGTATTGTGACGCTTTAAACTAAGAGAATCCTTGAACAGGTATGAGCTTGTTAGCCCTCATAGAACTTTCATGGGGCTAAGTATAAATTCTTTGTTATTTTGTTTTCAAGACAGGGTTTCTCTGTGTAACAGAGCCCTGGCTGTCCGGGAGCTAGCTCTGTAGCCAAGGCTCGCAAAGATCTGCCTGTCCCTGCCTCCTAAGTGCTGGGATCAAAGGTGTGGCCATCATGCCTGGCTAATTTTTTTCCTCTCAGAAGAGGAAACTGAGGTGAGGAGTGTTATTTAACTGCTGGCAGGGTGTTCAAGGGTCTCCTGGAATCAGCATCACTAAGGCCAGTCCCCTAACTATCTGATACCATCTTCCTTCCAGAAGGTTCGCAGGGAGAGACAGTTTGACTTAATATAGTGAAGTTGTAAGTTTGGGTTTGGAGTTTTGGTTCTTTGAAAATTAGCCATCCTTGGAGGGTCTTAAGTACAAGCATTCCAGGAATGAGGGTGGGAAGCTACAGGCTATGGTCGGGAACAGGCTGGGAAGGAGACGAAACAAGATCTGAGGCTCACATGGGCTTGGAGAGTAAGCTTGCTACAGAAGCCTGGCTTGGAGATGGTGGCCAGTGGTCCACAGCATGCTGCTCAGAGAATAGTACATGACTGGGCCAAGTCTACACCAATGCTGGCACCAGCTGGCATTTGCAGTGTAATCTAATAACTGGGAGTCATCCAGTACACTGGACAGTGGTACATAGCAGTCAAGGGTTACTAGTAAGCTCTGACCTGGGGAGGAGAATCTTTTACCCAGGAGAAGAGATGGGACCAGGGCTCGTAAAGATGCCATCCTAGAGGGAGAAAGGCAGACTGGATGTGGACCTGGATTGTTGGACAGGGTGTGTTGGAAGTTGGGGGTAGAAGCATGAGAAAGGTGCTATTTGTGACTTTCCGCCCTTCATCCAATGATTTTACATGTGTGAGCTCCATTCTTGCCTACGGTCTTGTGAGGAAGGATTGGTTCTTATACTTTATAGACACGATTATAATTTATTAGAAGCTCTAGGGCTAATCAGAGACCATAGTTGAGGCTGAATTTGAACACAGACCTGGTAGTCCCATGCCCAATACACAGTTAGGGCAGAAAGTTCCCCAAAGGGACCTAGGACACCAGGTTGTCCCTGTCTTCTTTGGTGAAGTTTATAACTGGATGATCAAACTTCTTCCATCCTGCTTATATCCCAAACTCCTTACCTCGGAACCTGCTTGGAAATGCTCAAGTCAGGGCTTGCAAATGGGAAGGCCCCTAGGAGACCTAGGGGAAGCAACGCTAGGGTAAGGGAGTAAGTGTGGTTAGGTTGAATTAAATGGAAAAGTTGCTCAGAATACCACAGGCCTCAACCATTCTGAATGAGTTTACAGTAATTCTAGATAAAAACATGACATTCAGAGACAATACTTAGAGATGTGGGCTGGGTTGGTTTATTTTATTTTATTTTTTTTTCCTGACAGTTTCAATATAATTCAGCACTTTCACTTTGGCAGATAGGCCTGACCTTTCTGTGGTCTGAAGACCGCTGACTCAACACCCGGGTAAGCCATGGGGCGCACATGACCCAAAGCTAGCCTGGCTGTTCGCAGCACTCCGTGTCTCCTCACTTGGACTCTGGAAGTCTCGGAAACCTGGACCCTTCGCCCTTATGAAACTGGGTCTGGGCAGGACAGTCATGACTTAGAACCTTTTTAAAATGAGGAATTCCCCCCAAGTTCATAAGAGGCAGAGCAGGGTGCTGGTTTGGCCCCGTTCTTCCCCATTTCTTTCTTAGGCCGCACAGATGGAGACTGGAGACAAGAAAGAAAAAGAGGAAGGAAGAGTGGGGGATGGGGCAACAGGGTTGGGGAGCTCTCGCTCCCCAGGGAAGACTTTGTTTCTTCCCAGAGCTCAAACTCAGGTTTTCCTGGACTAGAAGGTTTGTCTTTTCTAAATACCCACTGTAGAGTTTATTTATTTATTTATTTTGCTGGTTCATGTTCAGGCGGAACCAAACTATGAACTTGATTATTTCCCACCTGAAAACAAGAGCAACTTTCCACCTTCACCAAAACAAAAGGCAGCACTTACCCCATCCCCAAACCCCAAAGTGATGTTTCACAGCTTATCAGAAATCAAATCTGCTGCGCACACCAGGAAGTAGTGCCAGCAAGCCAGCTGTAACCAAATCAGATCTTTCCCCTTGACTTCCAATGGTGAGGCGCAGGACTTGCTGACGTGGATTAAATGACAGAGTGAGGTGTGGGCGCCTTGCAGCTGCCCGATGTTCGGAAGATAGAGAACATTGCTATCTCAGTCTGGAATACGGAGAATCTAGAATCAGCAGAGATCTGGAGATGGCGAGCGCCAGGCTCGGAAGTCAGATGAGGTCACGATTTAGAATTTCATGTGGCCTCAGTGTGGTCCTGGTGGGTTCTATGGATTTTCCCCTCCAAGAGTAGATGCTGAACTCTGGTGTGGCTAAAAGGGAAGCTGTCAGAAATAACCCTGATGCGGAAAAAGGAAATAAAAGAGGGGGTTGGGGAGAAGACTCAGTCAGTAAAATACTTGCTGCACAAGCATGAGAGTCTAAGTTTGCATCCTCAACACCCAAGTAAAAGCGGGGCCCACTGGAGCACAGCTGGAGCTCCAGCACTGTGGGAATGGCTGAGACAAGGAGATTCTGGAAGCTCACTGGCCAGCCAGGGTAGCCAAATCAGTGCATTCCAGTTCAGTGAAAGATCCTGTCTCAAAATACAGGATAGAGAATGATAGAGGAAGATGCTCAGCATTGACCACTGGCCTTCACACACATGTACATACATGTACACACATGTATACACATGTACACATATGTATACCCATTCAAATGAATGCATGCACATACACTACACAATACAACATCACACACACACACACAGAGATCCTTATTCTAGTGAGTGGACTCAAGCTTTAAGCTCAGGTGGTCCCCGTTCCTAGTCTTCACCTCAGAGTTATCACGAATGTGCCAGAGGTGAAGAACCAAGAGGAAGCAAGCGACTGCCCATTAATGGAGCTAGCATTTTGTCCCACGTGAAGTCATCCAGGAGAATGAAGCTATGTTCTGAGGCAGTATAGACTTGCTGGAGGAGTAGAGAGGGGTAGAGTTCCAGGTGATTCCTATTTTCTCAGCAATTCAAAAGGTTTGCGTTTACTCTCCAGTCACTCATTAAATCCAAAATATCAAAGTACCAAATGATTTGAGCCTCTGCTTTTTAAGGACTGAAACTTAAATACAGTTATACTTGCGGGAGAGCATCCTCTTCTGTGAGGTTATAAAATGTTTTCGAGGATGTGGGTGGTCTTTGGAAATGAAGGAGGTCACTGGTCATCACCATCCTGGTCCCTGGTGGTCCTCTGCTGTCCTGCAAACACTGAATTCCAGGTGGCCACCATTCACAGAATAGTTATGCTTGGCTTCCGTAAATATATAATCATTCTATGCGTGGTCTCTATTATAATGTGGATAGAAACTACTCATAGAACCTACCAGGATCACACTGAAGCCACATAAATTCTAAATCATGACCTCATCTGACTTCTGAGCCTGTCGCTCGCCATCTCCAGATCTCTGCTGATTCTAGAGTCTCCGTATTCCTGACTGAGCCCTCCAGTCCTGCAAGCTCTGAGTCTAGGGTCTGTGGCTTTTAGGATCACAGGCATGCACAACCACACCTCAAACCTCACTCTTTTGAAAACAGTGTTAGAGTCACAGGAAAATGGAAGAGATAACAAGACTTCTTATGCAGCTCTCCCCTAGTTTTAACGTAAATTTAACATCTGTCCTCATGGCACATCTGTTGCAGTTATGAACCACCCTCGACCCGTCAACTAAAGCCCCCAGATTGTTCCTATTTCTGTTTCTTCTGCTGAGCCAAGATTCCTTCCAGGTAGCATGTTACATTTACTTCGCTCCTCTCAATGGGGAATCTCTCACACGCTCTCATTGCTGGATGGCGTTGACGATTCTTTAGTGATCATTTTTATTATCTGTTGTCTGTAGAGATCCATTTTTATAGCTTTCATAACATCTAAATGAGGTACTTCGTCTCTTTAATTATTGAGCTGTGAGCGCAGTGATTTTAGTACTGGATACCTAGCAGGTGCGTGACTTGTGAATGTTTTCTCCATTAGTGTAGCATGTGTTTGCTTGCTTACTTACTTGTTTTAAATTTTTAAAAAAATGTATGTATTTATTTTTTAATTCAAAATTTTATACAATATATTTTAATGATTTCTTCTACCCTGGTTCCTCCTAGATCTCTCCCACCTCCCTCTCCACCCAACAGTGTGGGATTTTAGTCTTTGAGTCAGATGTGTTAGTCCCTGAACACACCTGATCTTGTCTGACCTGACTTTTTTTTTTTTTTTTTTTAATTCAGGGAATAAACCTAGGGTCTCGTGTATGCTTGGTAAATAAATACTGTAGTATTGAGCTATTTAAAACCTCTTCATCACCACCCCCCTTTTCTCCACTTTGTTTCTGAGTTGCCTAGACTGATCTTGCACTTAAGATCTTCCTGCCTCAACCTCCTGAGTACCTGGGATTATGAGAGTGACCAATCACAGATGCTGTATTGCCATCACATCCTGTCAAGGGTACATATTGTCAGCGTGGCATGACATGTTCTACAGTGGCCTAAACCACCTGGTCGGAGCAGCTTCTTGACTATAAAGTTTCCCCTGTGCTCCCCACCATAGGAATGGGCTTTATAATTTATGCTCTTCCTTTAGAATGGACTCTCTGCATAAATTATACAGAGCACTCCCATGCAGATTTGACTCTTGTGGTTGTTAATTAATCCAATTATTCATTAGTGTCAGGGTGGACTCATGGGACTTTATACTCTGGGTTCTAATTAATTCTACTTCATTTTTCTTTTTGGGTTGCTTGGCTTTGGGCATGGTGAGCTTTCCCAGTTGATTCCTTGTTCTAGAAATGCCCTTCACCTCTACAGTTTTCCTTGTCTCTTCACAAGCTGCCCTGATGCTGACAGAAGCTTTGATGATGGCCGAAGCTCTGCTTCGGTGTGTTTGTTTCCTGCTCCATCCCCAGTTCTATGTGGTTTTGTGCTCTCTTCCTTCCCCGGTTCTGTATCCCTCTGTGAAGCCTGGAGCCCTCCTATTGGCTGAGTCCTTCTAGGGCAACTATGGGGCCATTAGCACCAGACATCCTCATCATTACCTTTACTCAGGAAGATTCATTTTGCTGTTTTCCTTAATCAACACCAGCACAAAACCCAAAAGCTCCTTAGCTTCCTCAAATGGCTTTTCCATTGTATATTCTACACTATGGGTACAATGGGCTGTGAAAATAGAGAGTGTGTGTCCAATCATCTCTCTTAGATTATTCATTCATATGAGTATGTTACAGACATATCCTCAGGTAAGAAATCAGCTTCTCTCTGAGGCCAGGGAAGCAGGTAGGCTAACTGCAGGTGTTCACCTCTCCCTGTTCCTCCAAATTCAATTCTCTAGTCTCATCTCCAGTTCTAGATCAGACTATCAGCTGAGGCATCCCTCCCCACTCCCCCTGACCCCATCTCGGATGAATCACACGCATCTCTCTTCCTAACCAGTCACTGCTATATCTCTGCCCTCAGCTCTAAGAGGAACTCCGTGAAAAACACAGGCCACTGTTAGCAGTTAGGCTAACCTCCCCCATTTCCTCTAAGTCCATTTCCCACATCTCCATTTTTCCAAGTCCAATCCCTCAGTCTCTTCCCTGGATCAGTAGTAGACATTTTGCTGAGTGGCCTCTCCCCACTCCCTGCTCCCGTTTCCAGGGACTAAGCAGATTGATGGTACACCCTGTTTCTGTCCCTCCTGAGGACCCTCCCAGTACCCCACCTCCAAACACCATTCCTAAGTATCAGTTTTCAATACCCAGAAGCACATTTTATCTAGAACCCCCAGTGGACATAACTATCAGCATCTGAGAAAAATTTCCTACCAGGAAACACACAGTCACCACACTCTCCTAAGAAACAAAGAGGGCATCAGAAACCAAGGAACAAAACACTCACCCAACAAAAACAAGGCCAGATATCTGCACCACGAATGACAATCTTCTCAATCCTAGATGCCTAGATGCCAAATGAAAAACACAATCAATAACAGACAGGACAATATAGCTCCACTAGAGCCTAGCAACCCTACCATAGCAGGCCCTGAGTATTCCAGCATAGCTGAAGCACGAGACAAAGACCTTAAAACAACCTTTATGAATATGATAGGGGTCTATAAAGAGGAAATGAATAAATCCCTTAAAGAAATCCATGAAAACACAAACAGTGGAAGGAAATGAATGAAATAAAAACCTGAAAATGGAAATAAAATCAACAAAGAAAACCCAAACTAAGGGAAATCCGGAAATGTTAAATTTAGAAACTGAAACAGGGACCTCAGGCAAACCTCACCAACAGGACACAAGAAATGGAATAGAGACTCTCAGGCATTGAAGACAGAGAAGAAGAAATGGATACTTTAGTCAAAGTAATGTTAAATTTGAAAAAATTCCTGGCACAAAACATCCAGGAACTCTGGGACACTATGAAAAGATTAAGAATAATAGAACTAGAGAAAGAAAAAGAAACCCAAAGGCACAGAAATAAAATGATATCAGGAAAACAAATTAAAAATGGGCTTCAGATCTAGATGGAGAATTCTTAATGGAGAAGCACTTAAAGAAGTGTTCACTATCCTTAGCCATCAGGGAAATGCAAATCAAAACCACTTTGAGATTCCATCTTAAACCTGTCAGAATGGCCAAGATCAATAAAACAGTCCTCACACTTGTGAGTATGTGGAGTAAGGGGAACATTCATCCGTTGCTGTGGGACAGTAGCTTGTACAGCCGCTACAGAAATCAATATGGTGGTTCCTCAGGAAGATGGGAATCAATCTACCTCAAGATCCAGGTATACCATTCTTGGGCATTATACCAAAAGATGCTTCATCCTACCACAGAGACATTTGCTCAGCCACGTGTATTGCTGCTCTATTCATAATAGCCAGACCTTGGAAACAACCTAGATGTCCCTCAACAGAAGAATGGATAAAGAAAAAGTGGTCCATTTGCACAATGGGATATTACTCATCTGTTAAACAAAACAATATCATGATATTTGTAGGTAAATGGATGAAACTCAAAAACAATCATCCTGAGTGAGGTATTTCAGATACAGAAAAGAGAAATATGATATGGTGTGTATCTTCTTATATGTGGATATTAGCTGTTAAGTCAATGGGAAGCAAGCTACAATCTATAGAATCACAGAGGTTAGGTATAGTGTAAGAGATTAGAGGGGCTGATAGATCTCGATAGAAAAGGGAAATAGAATAGATAGTTATGGATGGATGGGGCATGGTCTGGAATAGTAGTAACAATTGGAGAGGGAGGGGGGAAAGGGAGGAAATGTGGAGAGAAACAGGTAAAATTAAGGGCTATTTGAGGAGTAGTAAATAAACCTAATACAGTAGAAGCTTCCCCAAATATATACATATAGAAGGCTATCTAATGAAATTGCCAAATAATGGGGAAGATAAAGTCCCACCTGGACTCTATTTCTTCAAATGAAGTTTCCAGTACTGGGATTGGGTTACATGTAATTGAGTCATTGGCCAAAGGGGTCCTATGGAAATCCCCAACAACCCAGACTGTTGCCAAGAGTGTTGGTTGGTCTTCACAAACTGACAGTAGGGCTCCATTGCTGCAGACAACACATACACAACTCATTGAACATGGAGAAGTCAGCTGGTCCCTACAGAGCCTTTATCCTTATGTGTTCGTGTCTTCATTACAAGAAGGTACAGTATACTACCAAAAGGAAAAGCAAACACCAAGTCAGCCAGTATTGATCTGTAATTCTGTCCTGCCTGCAAGTTTGTTAGGGTCATGGTGGCACAAAGCTTGTGGGAGTACCCAACCAATATCTGATTTGACTTAAGGCCCACTCCATAAGATAGAACCCGTACCCAACATTGCTTGGGTAACCAAGAACCTAGAGACTAGATCTCTCAGGAACCTAGAGTAAAAACCAAATACTAATGGTCTAAAAACAAAAGAAAAACCAAAACCAAAACGTGTAACAATAAAAGAAGTCATAATGACAGTCTGCTATGCTAATAGATCAGCCATCATCAGAGAAGCTTCCTCCTGTAAGACAGCACAGAGAACAGACACAGAGACCCACAGCCAAAGTCTTCAGGGAGCGGGAGGAGGAGTGTCCTTGAAACACTCGTCCTAAAAATGTCTCTAACAAATCCGCCCCTCGGCACAGGGAACTCCTTGTGATGAGAGGCAGGAGTGGTGTGAGAGCCAGAGGGAGAATGAGGACAAGAGAAAGTGTTAAGTAACAGTGTAGACTCATACTTTGAGCAGCATTCACCAGGCCTGCACAAGTTTGTCTTCGGGTCCTGAGGTTCCAATTTAGTGTTTTGTGGATTCCTGAGGTGTAACCTGGGTTCTTGCCAACCTTAGCTCCTGGGCTTTTTTTCTTTGTTTTCCAACTTTCTCTAAGATGTTGGATTTGGTCAGACTATGTAATTATCACGCTAGGAACTGTTCTTTTCAGTAAAAAGAGAAACATGAATCAGTCAACACATGATTTACATAATATAGGCACGGATGTCTAAAACCAGTACTCAAAAGAAAAAAAATAATAATATCAATAAATGACATTTTATCATTACTTCTCTAATGCCTACCCGGAGTCCTGTCCAGTACTCTTGCAGCTTTAATGGATCTCCCTTTTTTAGCAATAGTTACCACTCTAGATTGCCAGATCCCTGTGTTGCGGGAAGCAGCTTGTTTGTACCTCTTGCATGAATTTTTGATCATGCCTGTACTTAATTCATCACTGACTAATGCCAATTAGAAAAATGTTAATGCATGAAATTCAAGGGAAAAAAGTAGCTTTTTGTTTCTCCTCAACTAAGCATTGAAGATTTCACAAGAGAGATCTGAGAATAAAGTGTTCTGCTGTTAGGAGACAGAGGGACTTCTGGTTTAATGCCTATGCAAGTCTAGGCAAATTAAGTTACTTTTGTTTCTTCCATCAACTACATAAGGAACACTTTTCTGATCTTGCCTCTCTTCTCAATCTGGAGGTTGTTGCCCAAAAGAAATAGCCAGCAGATCTCAGATAAACCCATTTAAAAGCCTCGGCAAGGCTCACACCTATAATCTCCTGCTCTTGGGATTGCTGAGGCAAGAGGGTGCTATGGTTTGAAGCTAGTCTGATCTGTACTGAGATCAAACAAACAACAACCACCAAAAAATCAGACCACAGAAAAAGATCCTTTACTTCAGGCTGAGGAGAGAGTTCAGAACATACAGTGTAACTTTGAGGAGCTGAGTTCTCTCTATATAAAAAAAAATTAGGTGTGATGGTGTGTGCTTGTAATTCTAGTGCTGACCAGTCAGCCTTGCTTGCTTGTGGAGCGCCATCCAGGTCAATGGAGATCCTGCTTCAACAAACATGGTGGGTGGCCTCTAAGGACTGGCACCATAGGTTGACCTCTAGCTTCTATGTGCATGTATACACACACACACACACACACACACACACACAAAGACAACACACAACACATATTTATATATGTGTGTGTGTATATTATTATGTATGTATATGATTATATGTTATGTATGTATATGTGTATGTTCATGTGCATGTATATGATGTATATGTATGCATATATATACACACACACACACACACATACACACACACATGTGTACTTGTACACACATCCACACAAGACAAACCTACTTTATTCTTAATTTCAAAGTAATATCAGTACATTTGCTTACATGTAAAGCTGAACTTGTCACTGATTGTTAACCCAATCTTAGAATACTTACTGGTTTATATTTGCATATAAACACAACAATGACATTGCATACATTACATATTGTTTTATTTTCCAACCTATTAGTCATTGATCAATAAATAGCTTTCCTTTTTGGTTTGAGTCACATGTTAGCCATTTTCACTCACAGCTTTAACTTCATTCACTAAAAAACTACATTCCAACTATCAATAATTCTGTACCATTGAAATGCCTGGGTGGCTTTCCCCTGCTGCTCCATATTAACCCGACATGGGGAGTGTAGGACTCTTTTTTTTGTTTGTTTGTTTGTTTTTTTTTTTAAGACAGGGTTTTCTCTGTGTAGCCCTGGCTGTCCTGGAACCCCACTGTGTAGACCAGGCTGGCCTCGAACTCAGAAATTTCCCCTGCCTCTGCCTCCCAAGTGCTGGGATTAAAGGCGTGCGCCACCCTGCCCGGCTCAAAAATGTTTTAAGTTTATAATTTTACTTTAAAAAATTTCTCATCCAAAGACATTTATTTTCCCAAACTCTGGACCACACTGGTGCATAGCTTTATCTGTCGTGGGTTAGTGAGAACACAGACTCATGAATGGAATTCAGTGTGGGTTGAGAGCTGCTCTGGTAGGGAGAGAAAGGCTAATGTTAGATAGCGAGATGTGGGGGAGGGGGAGAGTGTGAACAACAACCACAAATTCAAGTCCAAAGATTGGCTCTATCCTTGGCCTACAGCATAGTTATTTCATACTTTGAGACTCTTTCTTCATCTATAAAATTAATAAAATTCATCCACATTGCATATGTATTCTCATGTTGGTGTATATTGTGTGTTTGGTTGTGTCGGTGTCTGGTGTGTATCTATGTGTGTTTTGTGTGTGTCTGTGTGTTTGCATGTTAAGTGGAAGCTAGAGGTTGATAACAGAATTTCTTCCTTCCTCAGTTGCCTTAGTTTTTGAGATGCCATTTGCCGATGGTGCTGAAGCTTACTATTTTAGCTAGCTGTCGTGCATCCTTGGAATCCTCTGTTCTCTGTTCTCCCAGCTCTAAGGGGCTACAGATGTACAGCATGCATCTGGCTTTTATCTGGTGCGCAGAATCCAAATGACTGCAAACTTAGACCGAGCACCACTTCCGTGATCAAGCTTTGTCCCCCAGGAACTGCCCTCCTTGGCCTTGTGAATCGATGGCTCATCTTCACCCTTCCTTAGGCATGGTGTGCTGGAACGTGGCACTACACAGCTGTGTGTGCTAACCCTTCCAGAACATTCTCAGATGCATTCCCCAAGTCTTGCTCAATGGGCTGGGTTAAGGGTGGGGCAGATGCTGGTAGAGGGTCACAACAAATTAAAATGTCTTGAGAAATACATGAAAGAGTCACTCTACTGACAAGATGGTAGGTTTCAGATGTCTTGGTTTTTTTCTTCCTCTTCCTTCCTTCCTTCCTTCCTCCTTCCTTTCCTTCCTTCCTTCCTTCTTCCCTCCCTCTCCTTCCCTCCTCCCTCCTTCTCCTCCCTCCTCCTCCTTCTTTCCTTTCTTCCTTCTTCTCCTTCCTTGCTACTGACCTACCTACCTACTATTTTTTTGAGACAGTGTTTCTCTGAGTAACTCTGGCAGTCCTGGAGCTTGCTCTGTAGACCAGAGTGGCCTCAAACTCAGAGACCTTTGCCTCCTTTTGCCTCCTGAGTGCTGGAAATTAAAGGCGTGCCACACCATGGTCCTGCATTTTGGTCTTTTCTAGAGGATTAAATGAAGTCATATCAAGACAGTCTGTGGCATGTTTTGGAGGCATACATTTCTCAGAAAACCAATTTCTGGAAAGATGGTGCTGTGCAGTTGCCAGAAACTTAGAGGGATATGTTTTTTATTGCTTCTAGAAGAAAAAAAAAAAAAAAAAAGAGGAGGTTATATGAGTAGAAATTTCTGGAAAGGAGTCAGGGAAGGAGAAACAGATGCAGGGTCATGACCTACCAAATAAAACAGTTCTTCCAGGAACTTCAGCAGACAAAAGCCACGCTGCATGGAGAGAACTGTGGTCCGATAGAACCCTCAACTTCATATGCAGGGGGACTTTATGTCCTAGTGCCTCTGCTTGAGACTAGAACAAAATCTTCACAGAGGTCAGTGAGTTAAGATGAGGCCATTGAGATGGCCCTAATCCAGGTTGACTGCTGTTCTTGGAAGAAAGTTTGGATGCAGACATGCACAGAGGAAGGTCTTGTGGAGAAGAGAGGTTGCCACCTGCAAGCCGAAGGGGACATGGGGAGAGGATGCCACCTGCAAGCTGAGAACAGGAAACCAGTGCTGCTGATACCTTCAGCTTGGACTTGGAACCTCCAGAACTGTAAGAAAAAAGAAGCCAACTTTCTTGATTTAAGTTCCCTAGCCTCACCACCACAGCCATATGTGGTAGCCCAAAGTCAAGTACTCAAGCGGCTGAGGAGAGAACCAATAGTCCAGCTCCTGCCAGTGCCTCAGTGCCTGTCTCTCCCTCAGCCATTATTTCTCATTTGTCTGCCATAGGCTCCCCAAAGTGAAAGACTTTGAGAATCCATTTATTTACTCAGTTTTAGGATT
This sequence comes from Mastomys natalensis, assembly GCA_021653895.1. Classification (NCBI taxonomy): domain Eukaryota; kingdom Metazoa; phylum Chordata; class Mammalia; order Rodentia; family Muridae; genus Mastomys; species Mastomys natalensis. The sequence continues at coordinate 499,389 of JAJTUV010000803.1, forward strand.
GAGTTAGTGATCTCCTCCGAAAGGTGGGTCCTAATAAGCTGTGTGAGTCCTGTAGCTCCCTTGAGGCAGCCTTGGAGTGGGGCTCGGTATCCCATTGTCCCCTTTGGGTGAAAAGAACCATCTAGGTTTTACTGAGGATTGTAAGGGCAGGTAGTTCCAATAGGCATCAAACAGTATATAACGTGATGGCTAAGCTAACCCTTTCAAAGACTGGTCCATGCCATGGCTGTCTTCTCCAGCAGCGGATCCTGCTACATCCTCTCCCCCACCCTCCCATCCCGCATCATTTAACTGTTTGATGTTGTCAGTCTTTGGATCTAGTGATCCACCTCTGCTTTGGCCTGAAAAACTTCAATTAGCTAAGGGGGAGTCCTTTGGAAGCTCATTCTCCATGCCAAGGAAACTAACCCCAACCCCCATGTTTACATCTTCTACTGGGTAAATATTTGCTCCCTCCTTTGACTTTACCTGTCAGGTGTATCTCTGTAAGAAGCAGGGCAGATAGGGCTTTGCCTTGTGAGAACTGATCCTTCTGGGATCTGAGATCAATGTCTATTCTTATTCTAAGTGAAGCCCTCTTGGGACTAGGCTTCCTTGCTCCCTCGGACTTCAGATAGGCCCTTCCACTTCCTGTGTGAGCAGTTCACCGCCACAGCTGGCCAGGCAGGAGCCCTGAGGATGATCCCAGCCTCAGCGGGTCTTGGCAGTGGGAGGGTGAATACTGAGGGAAGATTAATGGTAGATACCTCAAGAGAAGGGCTTACCACCACACTGGAATGTAAGCGAATTATTTCACACACTTCACTGTTGACCATTTGGTCACCAGTACCTCTAGCCAAGGATTTCTCTCATCCTCCATCATTTGCTCGATCTTCCTCCACCCATTCTCTGGCACCCTGGACTCCTACCTGACTTCTGTAAGGTGTTTGATGTGGGATTCCACATAGAACAATTGCGAAAAAATTGGTTGATGACACCATCAAATCCTCTCTAGCCTTTCTAACCACTGTCTACTGGTTAGACATTACTGACTAGGAAGTACATACATCTCTAGGAAAACTATTTTTTTGTCTCCTCTGCTCTGCCTCATATTTTGAATTTCTGTGATGAGGTACATCTGTTTAAGTTGTTAGGTCTGCTTGGTGAATAGACTCTTCCATCATAGTGAAATTTGTTTGTTTGGTTTTGCTGTCTCCAGCAATAGTCTCTTCTCTGAAGTTACTTTGATGTCAAAATAGCTTTATTAGAACTAACACTGGTGTGTACTCTTCTGCCTCATTTATGAAATGTTGTCATCTTTAGACTTCACATGTTAACTTTGTCAACAGTGTAGGTGGATTCTATTGTGTTGTCCAAGCCACGCCTATCTTTCACTTTAATCTAGTTACATTAGGTAAAATTATGATGTTTCAACTTAAATCTGTCATCCTAATAGTTATCCATTGCTTTAAAGCTTCTTAATTCCCAATTTTGGCTGGAATTGACACTATTTATTTATTTATGTTTGTTTGTTTCATCTCAACTGCAGCTTCCCTCCCTCCACTCCTCCCATCCCTCCCTCCATCTCCCCTCTTCCTCCTCTCCCTCCTCCCCTTTCTCTTCAGAAAAGGACAGGTCTCCCATGGATATCAACCAGCCATGGCACATCAAGTTGCATAAGACTAGGCATCTCCTCTCCTATTAAGTCTAGAAGAGGCAACCCAATAGGAGGAAAGAGTCCCAAAGGCAGGTAACAGAGTCAGAGACAGCTTCTGTCCCATAGTTAGGATCCCAATAGAAGATAAAACTACACAACTATAATATATATGCAGAGGTCCAGGTCAGTCCCATGCAGGCTCCCTTGTTGGCGGCTTGGTGAATTGCCAACTTTTTATTGGTTGCTTTGTTTGAACTTTTTAACGTGCCTCTTTGTGTTATGCTTAGTAGTGTTCTAAGACTTAAAATCCCTGTGTTCAAGTGTCTAAGTCTATATTCAAATACATCTCTGCAAACAATGCCAGCCAGGGCTTTACAATCACATGGTCTCTAGCACATCCCACCCAATGGCACATCTCCTGCTGGGCTGACAGAATGGGTTGTTTGGGAGTAGGATTCTGATGTCAGCTAGCCTCATGTGTGCCTTGGAATGAGCTCTGATATAACTTTGATCAGATTCAAGGCGCTGTACGTGTTATAGCTCGAGAGAAAAGGTTTCCCCAAGGCAAGTGTTGCAGCTCTAAAGGGAGAGGTTTCCCCAATTCAAGAGAGATCTAACTCAGCCCTGCGTTTCTCTAGATACAGTCTCTCTCTTAGCTGTCTCACTGTGTCCCCAGGCTTCTGTGTGCTCCCCTGCCACCATGTACTTGCAAAGGCCTATGGGAGGCATTGGCCTGCGAGTACGATTTGCTGTGTGGCTGGAATTCTTGTCAACCTCCAAGTAGCCCTTTAAGATTTGATGACAGTTCAGTTGGTTTCATCTCATCCTTATCTATGAAAATGTGTTTTCCTGAGACGGACTGAATGTATGTGTCCCACAAGATTCCATACATTGAGCTGAGTGGTGATGGACATGCCTTAGTTCTAGCACTCGGGAGGAAGACACAGACAGATCTCTGAGTTTAAGGCCATCCTTATCTACAGAGCCAGTTCCAGGACAGCCAGGGCTACATAAAAATCCTGTCTTGAAAACAAAGTTCGTATATTGAAATGGAATGTCCAAAGTGACAGGGTTAAAAAACATAGGGGAAGTGGCTACATCATGAAGGTGGAGCCCTGAAGGGTGGATTAATGTTCTTATAAAGGATACCTAAAGGGGCTTGTTAGTCCATCTGATGATAATATTGATTGTCATCCTGACAGTCTCTGGAGTCACCAAAGACCTAAGCCTCTAGATGTGTCTGTAAGAGATTACCTAGGTTAGCTTAACTGAGGTGAAAGACTCACCCTAAATGTGGGTACTCTCCATGGGTTGGTGTCCCAGACTTTATACACAGAAAGCTAGCTGAATACCATGCTCATCTCTCTCTGCTTGTTTAATGCAGATGCAGTGTGGCCAGCTGCCTCATGCTCCCACTACGATGATGGGCTGTACCTCAAACTGAGTCTGAATCAACCCTTCACTTCATAAGTGCTTTTACTGGGTGTTTTGTCACACCTATAAGTGAGCAATAGAGCTCCCTTTGCATTGCTGATGTGTGAGGTTGCAGAAGAAGGCTTCTCTTAGGACCATCACCATATATTGGGTCTGCTTGTATTTTGATGACCTTGCCATGCCTGACTAGGACTCTAACAATCACCTTCTATGGTTTATAAATTAAACAATAGAAGTTAAGTCTTTTATATAAGCTAAATATAAATATATAAGTGATCATATATATACACATATACACATATATACATATATGTAATATACATACATATATGTTAAAATACTGGTATAAGGTCTTTTGTTTCTAGATGTTGCTGTATTCCATAGATGGGTATCATCCCATTGAGAGCCATTGGACAAATCCATCTTTCCTTATTGGATAACCAGAAAAATAATGATAGATGGCAGAGGGGAAGAAGTGGAACTTCCATAGACTTGTAAAGGAACTAGAGAGTTGAATCTTGAAGAATGAATCTAGTGTATAATCTCAGAGAACATACACCCATGATCAGAGAAAGGGCTGCCAAGGGAATCAACAGATAGCAAAGGCCTTGGATGCAGATATGGAACCTGGATTTGGTGTGCTTACCACAGTGCACAGATTGGGGGTAAAGGACAACTTGTGGGAGTTAGTTCTCTTCTTTACCATGTGCATCCCAGGGGTCAACTTAGCATCAACTAAAATGGTTAGCCATAGCCTAACTTGGACACAGAGGCTTCAAATATCTTTGTTTCCCCAGTAATTAAAATACATGAAGAGGAGCCAGCAGATGAGCAGTGGAATGAGATGCTTTTTGACATATATCTAAAGAACAACTACATCTTAACTCAAGGAAAGTACCTCATGGTGGGAATTTCAGGTCGCGGATACCCTTGCAACCACACCCATGAAGCAACAGCCTGTTTGATTGGTGTGTTGTCAGCCTGGTCTAATTATAGCAATTATGACAAATGGCTTTGATGCTTGAGGCTGAAAAGGGAACTAATACTTCCTAATGAAGCGGGTTACATTTGCATGAAAGCAGAGGTGGTCCGCAGAGCTCTGAGCGAGCTGTCAGAGGGAGCCACTGGGCTATAGCTTTTGACTCCTCAAGCCTTGATCTTAGCAAGAGAACTGAAACTACCTTGTCTTTCATCTCTAGTCTGGTTAGAAGATCAAGCCAATATGTTTTCTGAGAGCTATTGCTTTAGAAAAAAAAAAAAAAAGTAATTGTAGAAACTCTCCTGGAATCATTTAGTTTTATATATAACAAATACAAAGGCACAGGAGTGGGGAGGTTATCCATCAAAAGACCTTGGAATTTGGGGACTGTAGAAGAAACACTTATGGAAAAAGACTTCCTAGGAAAACAAAAACAAACAAACAATCAAACAAACAAACAAAAAACCAGGAAAAAAATGAGCAACTGAAACTCTGGTTGTTCTCCCTAAGGGACTGGTGAGGTGACCAAGCCATAAAGCTCCAACTTTCCACTCCCTGCTTTCAATTTCTTCTCACTGCCACATCCTCCTTACGATCTGAATCAATGGGGGAAGTTTTAGGTGCAACCTGAATCCTTCCTGATTTGAATCAAATAAGAAAAAAAGTACAGAAAGGAGATATGGTTTTGAGAACAAAGGGAAACTGACTAAATGTGAGATCTTCAGTCGCTGCAGAGTTGGGAGTGTGCATTTTAAATTTTGTTATGCTGACAGTTCCTGGAGACAAAAGGTAGCAGAGCTTTGCTCCTATCCAGGGAGTCAATCAGGCATGGTTCTTGTGTCTCTATGTGAAGCCATCACCTTGGATTTCTACTTGGGTGGCTTCCTGCGGAGAAGCATGTCACATAATTAACTGTTGCAGGGTTTAAAGGTATTTCCAACAATAGAAAAAGTGGTGATAATGAAATACACTTTTTTTGAGAAGTGGTATCATTTATTACAAGCTGGCCTTAGATGTAGCAGAGGACGATCCTGAACTTCTGATTCTCCTGTCTTTGCCTTGTGAGTGATTGAGATTACATGACCACCATAGCCAACTTATGTGGTGCTATCCATCCACCAAGATCTCCATGCATAATGATTGAGCCCTCTACCCACTAAGCTGTGTCTCTAGCCCTGAAGTTGGAAGATTCTAAGGAACAAAAATTATGAACAGCAATCTGTTATCTTCAGCCTGAAAGGATAAAACTTCATTAGCTGGTGGAGGATATGTGTTTATTTAATTCTATATGATTTCCTCGGTTAAATGACATGAGACAAGATACATTGTAACAAAGGCTTTCCTATCTAAGCCTCTTCTTTCCAGTCATTACTTCCAATGTAATTGCAATACGATGTAATTTTTAACCAGTTGAGTTCTAGTCTAAGCATCTTGTTTGCAGCTCAGGAAGAGATTGTCTTTCAGCATTGCATTAACAGTGCAGCACTCAAAGGCTGCAGTTAGAAGGAATACACCCTTAAATGGCCTGATGTTGATTGATTTTGGCCCAAGAGAGTATGACTGTTGACATGTTCTTTAACAATAATAATATGCATACTGAGAAAGGTGCTGTCCTTTGAAAGGTATTAATAAAAAAGTAAACTTGATACAAACTGGACTTAGGAAGACTGAAATAAATGTCAGCAAGCATTTTTACAATTAATGATAGCTATATGTTTAATGTTAACACCATTCATTGGCCAGGGGAGAAGTCATTAGTTAAGCTAAAGAATGGAACCTCAAATTCGTACATGGAGTTATCCTATAACTGACTAATCATTGGTAGAAGTTAGCTAGGCCAGGATGATAATTAAAGATAGAAACATCCAGGGAACTGGCAGTATTAGATGACCAAGTTTATTCTTTGTTATTATTTGTTTTGAATCAGGGTCTCACTATGTGTCCCAGGCTGGCCTTGAACTTAGGATTCTCCTGCTTCACATCATAATTGTTTTCAACTTGGAAGACTATCATATGGAGCATAGAAGGCACTCTTGTGTCTATCTGATGGCTCCTATGATCTGATTTTGCAGGAGTTTAACTGGGGACTGCTTTGTTGTACTATTTGGCAGGCCTAGATACCAATGATGACAATGGTTAACTTTTATAGAACATTCTCCCAGTGACCTATGTATATCCACTAATAGACTCTTCAAATGGCCTTGTGGTGTGCCCCCATCGTATGGATGAAAAGACTGAGACAAATGGTTATAAATATATTGATTACTAGCCAAAGTAGAGCCAGGTTTCAAAACCAGGTGGTTTTGGGTGAGACTTCACATTCCTAGCAGTGTGTTTTCCTCTTTATATGGTGCATACCAGGGAAGATGGGTAGGAACTTCACTAAACAAAGGGATACACACCAAGTAGAGCAGGCTTGTAGAATATAGGATCTTAAGAATTCCCAGAAATAAAGGGTTAGGTATAGTGTATGAGAGAGTGTGGTATATCCTCTGTGATAGGGGTTTAGACTGTTTGGAGGCAAGAAGAACCAATGAAGTTAAGGAAATTGAGTGATATGTGGCTTGTACTGTAGAGCACGAGAGAGTCTACCTGTCTGAAAGCTCTGGAAACAGGGAGTAGGTAACCAAGTTGTCTAAATCTTATTTTATTCTTTCCCTTATGCAGCAAAGGTTTATTCTGCCAGGCAGCCATACAGGCAGGAGATGCTGTGGTATCTCACCAAAGGGCGAGCCATCCCTGGCCTTTGGGTCTGGAGACTCGCTGAGTGATGCTGTCTTAGTAAGCTCCAGTTACTTCTATGAGACTTGTCCTCCATCAGTCTGTGTTGGAATTTGTGTTTCTGCAAGAGTTTCAGATGTGGCCACTAGCCAAGTGAGTGAGTGATGGTTCTTGGCAAACATAGACGAGCGAGACTACACAGCAGAAGTGCCCCTGCCCATGGAAGGGCAATGAGAAGACAGCAACATGGAAACACTTACAATAAGGACCCTTGTCCTTTCCCATCAGATCCCAGGTCCTTGACTACTTGTCATTTTATGATTCTTCTTCTTCTTCTTCTTCTTCTTCTTCTTTTCTTTTCTTTTCTTCTTCTTCTTCTTCTTCTTCTTCTTCTTCTTCTTCTCCTCTTCCTCCTCCCTCCTCCTCCTCCTCCTCCTCCTCCTCCTCCTCCTCCTCTCCTCCTCCTCCTTCTCCTCCTCCTTCTCCTCCTTCTCCTTCTTCTTCTTTATTTGTCATCTTTATTTGGCAACACTAATACCTTCCTTTTGTCTGATCAGATTCGTTTCCCACCATTCTTTACTCTGTTTTATGTCCTGGGAAAGAGGTTATGCAGATGGATGAAGTGGGGTTCTCTTATCCTCCTCCAGCTTCACTTGAGATCAGCCGATGGAAAACATCCCCTGAGATAAGGGGTGGGAAGAGAGAAAACAGGTGGAATTATTCCCCCACCCACCTGCTGCTGGCTTACAAGTGATCTGTGGCTCTGTTCTCTGTGAAAGTCCACAGCTCTTGTTAGATGGCCTCTCCTGGGACTATAGTTATAGTCCTGGGTAAATTCCTGAGACCATTACCCACTTCCCTGTCCCTTTAGGCCTATGAATGATGAATGTGCTGAGATACTTAAATATAACAAACCAATTACAGGACATAAGGTGTTGTCAACAAGCTGTGATGCTGGGAATACTGGAGCAAGAGGCGTCTATCTTGGGATTTGGAGAGGTGCTTTACTTTTCTCAGAAGAGGAAAGACAAACGGAGGGAGAACCAAGGAAATGCAGAGAATTGATCATCTATGGAGTATTAGTTATGGGTGGGTCCATTTGCACATATATCATCTTTCTTTACTCAACCAAGCACTGTGAGATCTGTGACTACTCCTACTTTAAGGATTGTGGACCTGACCATGGCTATGCAGCTAGTAGCTACTACTGCTTAAGTGACACAGACTAGATTTTACTGCATACCTCCAGAAGGGATGAAAATTGGTGTCACTGTCCTGTGTACCTCCTAAGAATCAGACAGCCTTCCCTGGCACTCCTGGGCTAGAAGAAAGAAGAGAAGCGGGAGGCTGGAATGACACAGACAATGATGGAGGTCAGATGCCAGAGACTTTTCTATTTTGGTAGAGGGTAAGAGAGTTGAAAAAGGGCAGCATGTCAGAATGGAGAGACAGAAGCCCAGGGAAGGAGGAAAGGGTACATAGGATGGGTGTCTGAGTTTTCTGTTTCTACAACTCAAGGCCACAGCTTGGGTAATGTATAAATAGGGGCTAAACAGCTCATGGTTTTGAAGGCTGGGAGGTGCAGGAGTTTGATAGTGGCATCTGGTGAGACCCTTCTTGCTGTGTTATCATGTGGTAGAGGGCATCTCGGTGCAATATCAGAGTGCTAGCTTGGGTCTCCCTTCCTTGTCTAATAAAAACCATTAATACCATCATGGGTAGTACCTCCATGACTTCATCTAATCCTGATTGCCTCCAAAGGTGTCTAAATGACATTGACATTCAGATAAGGTTTTAAATATGTGACCATTTGAGGTTTGCATTCAAATGATAACAGCTGGCAATCACCAAATATTAACTCAGTGGCATCATACTTAAAGCTTTCTCTAGGCACACTCTGCTTGCATTCAACTGCATCAGAAAAATAAGACACAGAGCCTTCATGTGCTTTTGTGTTATGGGAACCATGTACATGACGTGGGTATCATAGATGTTCTTGGATACCCAGGATTGTCACACAAACTTTGTTTATAAGCGCTTTCTATGGAGGGGGTTCTTCAGTTGGGAAGTCATTGCTCTGTAGAGTCAAGTGTCACGAACTGGTCTTGGGTCTTGAAGATGAGATTATGTGTAGCAGAAGAAATTATTTAAACCCGCCAAATTTGTTGCTGTAAGATCTCCTGCCCGAAGGAGACCAGTAAAGGAAAACACAACTCAATAATTATGGTATAAATAGCATGCCTAGATTGGGCAGATTTACCACTACACTACTCTAATCTCTGGCTATGAGATCCCTTATAACTTGCAATTTATCCGTGCTTGTCCTTCTGGCTCCGGCTCCTCCGTCATTGGCTTCCTTCTACCGCTGGCTTCCTTCTGCTTCGACTTCCTCCTGCTTCTGCCTCTGCTCTACCTTTTATATCCAATTCCTCTCATTCTCTCCTCCCCTAAGCCTTTTTCTCTGCCTCCCCTTCTACTGCTCAATCACTGGCTCTAGCCTTTATTTTACAAGTTTTAATTGGACAGAAGATTTACAAGACGTCACCTGTGTACAGATTCAATCATTCTCTGCAGCCCCTCCCAGGAAAGTGAAACTAGGATCAAAATACAAGGCTGGGGCTATCTATTGGGAACTAGGATCAAAATACAAGGCTGAGGCTATCCACTAGGATCAAAATACAAGGCTGAGGCTATCCACAACAATCATGAACCTTTCATACTGTTTCTGATGATAGCATTTGATCTTGTAACTTTGTGGTGGGGAAGAGCAGTGGTTTGGAACTGGATAGAAGGAGGTCACAATTCCAGCTCATCTAGTATGGTTTGAAGGTTCACATGTTGAATGCTTGACTGCGGGTGTTGATGCTGTTTTGGGAAGCTATAGAATATGTACGTGATATTGGTGAAGGAGATCACTGGGAGTGGGTCTTCAGGTTTCACCAGCCTTTGTGTCTGGCCTGCAGTCTCAGCTTCCTGACACACCAGGATGTGACTAAAGATCTACCCCGTGCCTGCCATCATGTAACCTTCCATGTTGTGGTGAACCGCAACCCTTTTGTAACTGTTGAGCCCAAATACTCCTCCCTCCAAGTCAGTGGTTTGCAACCTACCAAATGCGACCTTTTAATACAATTCTTCATGTTGTAGTGACCCCTGACTATAAAATTATTTTGTTGCCACTTCATAACTGTAATCTTCTACTGTTATGAATTGTAACGTAAATATCTGATATCCAGAATATCTGATACGTGACCTCTGTGAAAGGGTCATTTGACACCCCCCCCAGGGGTCACGACCCACAGATTGAGAACTGTTGCTCAGCCGGCCAGCAGTGGCACTTGGGAGTTCGAGGCGGGCGACTTTCCGTGTTCGAGAACTGTTGCTCTAAGCTGTTCCTGTCTGACGTTTTGTCATACCAACAAGAAAAGTAGCTAAAAAGAAGCTAGCTTATGGATTCTGTATAAAAGAAACTCCAAGAAACAAATAGAAGACATTTTTCTTCTGAGAGGCGGCCTAAAAACCTCACATGGATAACCTTGTTGTTAATGTAAACTCCCTAAGATGATCCTTTCAACTGTGAGGTCCAGTTTGGTCCTCACTTCATCAGCATGGCAGGCAGCAGCATGGAAGGAGAGGAGTAAAGTTGGTGAGAGGGTTGCTTTCTTTAAAGGCAGCTTCAGCTGAGTGTGGTAGTGTGTACCTGTCTGTAATCCTAGCACTTGGAAAGCTTAAATGGGAAGATTGTAAAATCAAGGACAGCCTGGGAAATTTAGCAAGATTCCGTCACACAATAAAACCTTAAAAGGGCTGGTCAAGGCTCTGGGCTCAACTCAGTACTTGGGTGTGTATGCGGAGGGACAGAGAGAGAGAGAGAGAGAGAGAGAGAGAGAGAGAGAGAGAGAGAGAGAGAGAGTGCTACCCATGTCATTTCCCCTCATCACTCCTTAGCTGGATCTCATATCTATACCTAGCTACAAAGAAGGCTGGGAAATGTAGTCCTTATTGGAATAAGGCAGCATGTGTCCAGTCCAAGAGTGAAGCTGAAACACCAGGCACTCAGCTGTATGGCCTTGAGCTAGAGTATCAAAGCAAGATCAATAACTAACATGGAGCTGTAGACTTGGTGTGTGGGGACCTTCAGTAGAGATAGCATTGGCAGTGGCAGGACTCAGCACACAGCATGCCAGGGCCCCAGGCTTGCTCTTATTTTCTTCACGTAGGTTCATGTTTAAATCTTCTAAGGGTCTTTGTGGCTGGGGTTTAGGGACCAAAATATTACTTTATAACAGCAGAGATGAAAAGTACACTCCACATTATTCCTAGAAATGAATGGTGAGTGACATGGGATCTCTTGCTCTTCGCTCTTGGTGAGCTTAATTTGTGGAGCTATGCTGCTGGATGATTGATAATCACCAAAGCTGCCCTCAACCCGAATCAGTGGCTTCTAGATTACACCCCCAAAAGAACAAGGAAACATGGATAGGGCATGAGCTGCGAAAATGTAGATTCATTTTCAAAAGTGAGAAAGCGTTTTAGGGAGAGAGAGTGTGTCTGTGTGTGTGTGTGGGGGGGGGGGTTGCGGGGGAGGTTGTGGGCGTGGGTGCGGCTTCCACTCTCCATATTGCCCTGCCTGGTACTCTTTTGTGAATCTTTCAATGGGAATTGTATGGAAACTGAGGGAATCTTTATTGATCTTTGTCACTGTTTAATGTATGGAGGACAGTAATGAATGCACATTCTTTAAAACATGTCTTCTTGGCCAAACAGAAGAACTGATCCAACTACAGGGGTGGGCTAGCTCGTGCTTCACAGAGCCTGCCCATACTGCCTAAAGGGAGTTCTCTCCTGTTCCTCGAGGACTATGGATTGGAGGCGGGAACAAAAGTCACCCTCTGCTGCATAAGTGCCTGACCTCTCTGGTCTCTCAAACACAGCCACCCATTTTCCAGACTTTGAGGTACTCACCGTGGGTTCCTCATTCCCATTCCCTATGCCTTGGCCCCTGTCCTGCCCGCCAGAGAAGGTAGCCTTATTTACATTGAAGTTAGCAATGAATTATTAGTAGAGGATAATTTTTTACAATTGCCCTATATGACTTCCTGGCTTTGTTTTACAAGGTTGGGGACTAGCCATTCAATGCAAAGAGAGAAAGAAGCAGAGAACCTTGCCAGACTGAGAAGCCATTTGCATTCTGATGTGGCTGATCTGTTCTAAGAGAACTGTAAAACATTCACCGTTGAGCAAAGCTACCGGGGCCTCTGTGGAGGTAATTGGCTCTATGGCTTATAAAACTCTGGTGATTTATAAGCCCCCAAAACACTCTGTTGTTTTCCAAATAGCCACAGATCTGATGAGCACCTCCCTTTAAAGTCAGAGATCACTGGCTAAGAGTGGACTAGGAGCCAACCATGTTCCCAGTCAGCCCTTCACCTGCCTTCCCAGAGTGGCATTATCAACCTGTTTTGTTGAAAGATGGGAGAATGGGGCAGGGTTCACAGTGGGACCTCAGACTTCAGTGTGGTTCTCATGCGTTTCTGAGCATGGATTCCCTGCCTGGCTCCTCCTCATGGAAAAATGTATCTCTCTAACATGATCACTCTGTCTGGCAGCAAACTCAGAGCCCATGGTAGTTGAAACATGCATATATTTTAATGCGACAGGGTCCCATGGTTTTCTTTTTGGTTGTAAATCATAAATGCTAAAGCTGCAAGGATTTCATTATTGACATACAGAGAGACACTAATAAAGGCTGTTAAAAGTCAATGGATTTTCTTAATTTACTTTGCTCTTTCTATTTTCTTTTCTTTCCTCTTTCTACTTTCTTCTCTCCCCTCTTCTCTCCCCCTTTCCCCTCCCCTTCATTTCCTTCTACCTTGGTTTCTCATCTTCTAATTTTTTAAAATATTTATCTTTAACCTTTTTTTTTTAAAGTCCTGTCGTTCCCTATCTGCCCTCCGACAGGTCCTCATCTCATACTTCCTCCCCATCTCCAAGAGGATGTCCCCACCCCCACCCCATCCCAGCAGGCCTCTCCACTCCTTGGGGCCTCAAGGGTTAGGTGCATCGTCTTTCATTGAGGTCAGACCAGGCGATCCTCTGTGTATATGTGTCGAGGGCCTCAGACCAGCTAGTGTGTGCTGCCTGGTTGGTGACTCAGAGATCTCAGGGGTCCAAGTTAGTTGAGACTGCCGGTCTTCCTACAGAGTTGCCCTCCTCCTCAGCTTCTTCCAGCCTTTCTCAGATTCAACCATAGGAGTGCCCAACTTCAGTCCAGTGGTTGGGTGTAAGTATCTGGTTTTGTCTCAGTCAGTTGCTTGCTGGCCTCTCAGAAGGCAGCCATGTTTTGCTCCAGTTTGTAAGCACATCATAGCATCAGTAATAGTGTCAGCCTTGGACACTTGGAGCCTCCTCTTGAGATGGAACCCAATTTGGGCCAGTCACTGGACCTCTTTCCCTCAGTCTCTTCTCCATTTTTGTCCTTGCAGTTCTTTTAGACAGGGACAATTCTGGGTCAGAGTTGTTGACTTGGGGATGGCAACCCTATGCCTCACGTGATGCCCTGTCTTTCTACTGGAGGCGGGCTCTATAAGTTCCCTCTCCCCACAGTTGGGCATTTTATCTAAGGTTCCTCCCTTTGAGTCCTGAGAGTCTCTTACCTCCCCAGTTTCTCCTCTTAGGCTATATACAATCACCAATGGCAGTAAACAGCCTCAGGTGTTTGGAGGTCTGCTGTGAGCTGATAGCTGCAGATCTAACTAACCACTACTTTGTTCTCCTGAGGGTAAACTTACTTAGCTGCTGGGTTAAGGGAACCAGAATAACTCTGTTCCTCATTGGCTGTCCTCAGAGAAACGGCTGTCACTTGACAATTATCGCTTACAGAAAAAACACTTTGGTTGTACAAATGGAGTCAGTGTTCCCCAATTCCTTCTGGAGCAAGAAGTCCCCATATAAATCAAAAGCCACTGTGGTTTGTGTACAGAAGGACACCGGTCCTTAGCACAGCACTATGTGACTGCCACAGGTTTGGGATTTCCTTTGGTGATAGGGGGAGTTCGTGCCTGGAGGTACAGTCCCCGCCCCTGCCTTGAGCCTTTCATCTTTGTAGGTTACATCTGAAATCGCAAGAACTAACTCAGATTAAATATAAAAGGTAACGCTTGACCCTAACCCGCTGCTAGGTGTGGCCTCAAAACTGCCTTTATTTCTGATATATGCCCTTTGATTATAAAGTACCACAACCTTTCCAGTCATTAGCAATGCTTTTCCACAGCTGCCCTCACGAAAAGGTCCTGCTTAGCTCTGCAAGCATACTTATGTTTTGTATTAGTACTTGTCCACAGAAACAGGGAAATAGAGACATGCAGAAATATTATACTTAGCTAGAGAGAAGCCAACACAATTCAGTCACTTCCCACTCTGTGAAGTCAAAAAGCCCAGAGGACTGGGGCACTGTCTTTTTATGGTTCGCCTAGTTAAAAAAAAAAAAAAAAGTCTCATTTTTCTCAAAAAGTGCAAAACAAGATGTAAAGCTTCGTGTAAAGAAAGACATTCAAGGGCCTAAACTCATAGAAACTGGCATTAACTATTATTTTATTCTGGGAAAAAAAAAACAGACCATTTTTCTGTAATGTGGTAAAATAGTCCAACAAAGTATCACTCATGGGTTGGAGAGAAACCCTGTGCTTTTGTTTATATTAATATTATTAAGTATGTAGAAATATTTATAATTTAACCTTAATGGGGAATTAAAAAAAAAAAATGACACAAGCCCAGTTTACAAAATCTGAAAAAAGTCCACCTATTTTTAGTAAAAAGATTGAGGGGTGGGAGAGAGCTCAGCACTTGCTATGCAAGCGTGGGGACCCCAGTTCAGTCCCCTGAACCCATTTTCAAAAGCCTGTTGTGGCATCACGGGCTTCTAATGCACACTGGGGAAATAGAGACAGACTCAGCTCCAGACCCGATGGCTGGCTAGCCGACCCCACTTGACAAGATTTAGGCTAATGAGAGACCCTGTCTCGAAAGACAAGGTAGACAGTGGATGAAAAATGATACTTCTGGCTTCCACACGACATGTGGACGCATACGCGATATGCGCGTGGTGCCTGCCTCCCCTCCCCCGCTCACAGTCCCACGAGGCTGGAAGGACACACAGGAAGACATTTTCTCTGAATATCGCCGTTATTTACTGGTAACGACGGCCTTTCTACTCCCCTGTTACTCTTGATTTTTACAGCGATTGAGTTCTATTCCTTTAAGGAAAAGGTCTCGTTTATTCTAAGAATAAATATCATTTATTCTAAGAACGCGCAAATGAAATAACCCAGGCTTCTCTACACAGACATGAAACAGAAAAACAAAACAAAACAAAACAAAAAACAGAAAAAAAAAGGTGTTGCTTTGGGAAAGAACACGTTTGAATATCATCTTCCTTTATTCTAAAGATCAATAAGTGTCTTCTCTAAAGAGACAGACAGTGCCGGCGTGTGGCGCACACCTTTAATCCAGCACTTGGAGGCGAGGCAGGTGATTCTGAGTCGAGGCACCTGTCACAGAGTGAGTCAGAACAGCTCGAGCTACACGAGAAACCCTGTCTCGAAAAACAAAAAAAAAAAAAGAGAACAGACAGTAATACTTTGTCCTTTTGGCATACCTGTCTGCTCTGACGAGGTGTCTAAGAACACACACAAGTGATGGACATGTTGTGTGACGTATGTAGAATGAATCTGAATTCCGCAGGCTCAATGTTTTAATTTGTCTACCTTAAAAACATAAAATACTTAGTGCTTCATCCAGAACACAGTCCCTGGGCCAATTACTCTATACTAAATACTTTTATGTTTTCCAGAAAATTTAAATCTAAAGATGCTTTTTTATTTTTTTAACATTTTAGTTTTAATAAGTTTAACAATGTTAATTTTTAAGGTTTTTTATTTGTTTTGTTTTGAATCAGGGTCTCTCTCTGTAACAGCCTGGTTGTTCTGGAATTTAGTAGACCATGCTAGCCTCAAACTCACAGAGATCCACCTGCCTCTGTGCTGTGGGCCACCACACTTTTGACAAAATGTCAAAATTTTTAATGAATACATGTACACCAGTCACTTTTATTATAAATTGAGTTCTGCTGCACTGGGATTCTGAATCTGTGGGGTCAAGGTCTACCAGAGGTCAGAGTTCAAGTCATTCGAGGAAGGGAAAGGGAGTCCTTATCAGCCACCCGGCAATGCCACTGGGAGTTACGGCACTCAGAGCTTCGGTGACTTGCAAAGGTTCTATGAACTTTCTCTGAGACTCATTCTCCTCTGGCCTCCACAAGGTCAGAACTGGGGCACACACGCCCCACGCCCTAGTGTGACTCAGAAGGAACCCCACAAGGTTATCTCTTGGGTCTAGAGAAGATGTTCCTAAAGGGAGGGGTGTGTGGAGACAGGGGCCCTTTATTCAACAGTAGTAATTTTGTGGTCTTTCTGAGTACCTGCTGCGGTAGTGTGGTCATTCTGGGGTGGGGACCATAGGGTTAGACCCTGCTTGTGTTTTTAAGCGTAAACAGACTGTTTTGTTGAAGGTTTTCTTGTTCCTGGAGACAGTTTTGTTATTGCTGCTTTAAAAATATATATATATATAAAAGGTTTTGCTGTAGTAGTCTTTAGCTGCTCACTGCGTAGTTCTGTAGTAAGCACAATAACGAAACCTCGTCTTGACAAGACAGCACTAACTGAAAGGACGGGGACAGTGTGTGTCAGAGCCAAGAGCACAGCTCTGGGACTGAATGCCATGAACCCAAAGGAACACTTTAAAAAGGGCTTGAATATCATGAACAAGAGATGAAATTGATTAATTGCTGCTTCAGAGGCTCTGCCTCTGAGCATCTCTGAGGTGAGCTCCTGACAGTCTCTGGATCCCTCTACAAAACCATGGAGACAGCACCCTGTCAGGAGACCTGGGCCGGAGTAATGCCAGCACCTTAATGATCTGAATCATCACAGTTGAACTCCCCCAATGACAGATCTCTTCCTTGCTAAACCAGCAAGAGTCACAGGTAATCACACGGAAGAATGTGCTCAGGTACCCAGGTGTCCCAGAGTCCCCAGTAAGAGTGTTGTGTGTGTGTGTGTGTGTGTGTGTGTGTGTGTGTTAAGGGAACAGGGATGGGTTGGCAAAAGCATAGACTGTTAAGGTAACTACACTTGGTCCTTGTCTTAGGGTTTCATTGCTGTGAAGAGACACTATGACCAAGGTAACTCACATAAAGGTAATCATTTAATTGGGGG
Source organism: Mastomys natalensis (assembly GCA_021653895.1). Classification (NCBI taxonomy): domain Eukaryota; kingdom Metazoa; phylum Chordata; class Mammalia; order Rodentia; family Muridae; genus Mastomys; species Mastomys natalensis. The sequence goes on from JAJTUV010000803.1 coordinate 516,433, forward strand.
TGGCTTAACAGTTTCAGAGGTTCAGTTCATTATCATCACGGCAGGAAGCAAAGCAGTGTGCAGGCAGACATGGTGCTGGAGGAGCCCAGAGTTGTGCATCGTGACCCAAAGGGATTCTTTCACACTGGGCAGAACCTGAGCATAGGACCTCAAAGCCTACTCCCACCATGACAACCTCTTTCAATAAGGCCACACCTCCTAATAGTGCCACTTCCCACGGGCCAAGCATATTCAGACCACCACAGGGACCCCTTGGGTTGAGCATAGTCAGATGTCTGGGAGAGAGCCATACTCCCTAGCAGGGACAAAGAACATTCCAACTATGAAACAATTTCATAGTTGTCTCTGAGGTTATTTTGTAAGCAGTCATTGCTAGAATCACATATGGGAAAATTGTACTTTTTGGCAGAATAGATTTTACAGTGTTTTCTTTGGGGGGGGGGAAGTGTTTTTTCTGTTGTTTATTTTATGTATATGAGTGCTTTGTTTACATGTACACCTGCACACCAGGACATCAGAACCCATTATAGATGATTATGAGCCACCATGTGCTTGTTGTTAATTGAACTCAGGACCACCAGAAAAGCAGGGCAGCCAGTGCTCTTAACCACCGAGCCATCTCTTCAGCCTCCAGGGTTTTTAATGTTTAAAGTATGGTGCCTGTCTTAGTTAGGGATTCTATAGCTATGAAAATACACCGTAGCTGTGGCAACTCTTATAAAGGAAGCCATTTAATTGGGGCTTACTTAGAGTTCAGAGGTATAGTCCATTGTTATGATGGAAAGCAAGGGGGCATGCAGGCAGACATGGTGCTGGAGAGGTGGCTGAGAGTTCCAAATCAGGATTAGCAAACAGCAGGCAGAGAGAATGACATAGGGCCTAACCTGAGCTTCTGAAACAAACCTCAAAGACTACCTACAAGTGACACACTTCCTTTAGCAAGACCACACCTACTCCAACAGGGTCACACCTCCTAACAGTGTCACTCCCCATGAGCCTGTGGAGCCATCTTCATTCCAACCCTCACAGTACTCTTATATGGATCTTCCAGTTGTCTTAAATGTATTGTTCTCTGGGATTTTTAAATTTGGTGATAATGACCTGGTAGTGGTGGTCAAGAAAAAAAAAGATGTATGTTTGTGTGTGTGTGTGTGTGTGTGTGTTTATGGAGGGAGACCCTCTATGTTTACTTTGTTCCCTAGCTTAATATAATGCCTAGAACATAGTTGGGACACTGTAAGTATTTACTTTAAACAGCAAATTAAAAGCATATAAATAGGACTATGAGGGGAAAAAAATCATTTTCTAGTGGGGCTTATGGCAGCTGTTCTATGAAAGGCCACAGAGCAGTTTTCTCGTGCTTCCTAGAAGTCCAGAGTGATGTGAAACATTTTCCTCACAGGGCAAGTATGTTGCCATGTAGCCCAGACATGTCTTTCAATCTCCTAAAAACAGCATTGATAAAGTCTAAGGGGATAAAATAACAGCCACCCCCATCCCCACCCCGGAGTGGCCTATAGCTAGATATGACTTACTGTCCCCTCCTGGTGAAGCTGTAGCTTCCTGCCCTCATTGCTCTATCCCGTCATTCTCCAGACAGCCTGGCTTCTGCAGGAGTGTTCACATTTACTGGAGAGCAGCAGGCACTTCCTGGCTGGCTCCTTTCACACAAGGAACCTCTGTTTGCTTTGAGAGCACTCAGTCTCCGCGTGTCCTGGCTGGTGAGCAAAAAGGCCCAGTACTGGAACAGATATTTTATGGACATAGTTTTGAGCAATAAATTACAATATTGCCAACTTTTTAAAAAACAACATTACCGGATAATGTTTAAGAAAAGATAACATTTATCAGGAATTCCTTTCAAGTAGTAGAGAATATACCATGGTTGTTTTTTTTTTTTTCTTCTTCTAAATATTACACAGTAACCCGGTTCCCCTGGAGAGTGTTGGAGTACTGTTAGGGGCCATCTTACTTTGGAGGTTGTGTTTATACCTTTTGAATTCCTGTGTGTACATCTGAGATACCAGTTGACTTGGCTTCAATATACAAAAAAAAAAAAAAAGAGCAAGCAAACAAACAAAAAAATCACCATCTACAACAACATAATACAGGAAAAAAAAAAAAAAAAAGGAAAATGAATGTATCTGGGGACTTGGAGGTTGCTAAACGGGAATGTGGTTAGTTTGTGGCCAGCCTCAGTCAGTTTAAACAGATTCAAATCCAAGCCTTGAATCGGATTTAGCCGGCCAGGGGTCAAATTGGGGTCTTTTGTTAGGGACTGTTCTGAGTAGCTGGAGGGCCTGGGAGGTGGAAGAAGGCAAGGGTGACAGGATTGGAGGTTGCTATTGTCACAGTTTCAGAACCTCCTCCCCCACCCCGCCCCCAGTCTTATTTTTATATTATTTTACTTTGTTCGCTGTTGTTGAATAGAAGGCTGAGCCAGAGTGAGAGGAGAAGAAAGGGGAGAAGGGGGAGGGAGGGAGGGAGGAGTTGGAGGGAGGGAGGAGCTAGAAGGTAGCCGGCAGATGCAACCATTAGGCTGGCTGGCCCTCGCTGCCCTACCCCCCACCTCACTAACCCGTGGCCTCCACTCTGACCCACAGACAGAATACAAATGAGCGCTTCTCTGGGACAGGACACTAACTGGCAGTGGCCAGCTAGAGCTCAGGACTTTTCTAAGCAATTCACTAATCAGAAGTGACTGGGGCTCTGAAGAGAATACAGGCCAGCCTCGGTTCCGCCCTCCATGCTAATGATGAAGGCAGTCAAGTGGATAGTTAAGGGCAGCGAGGTGAATAATCATTGAAAGGTAATGAAATGCACTAGGGGGTTTGTGGGCAACAGATTTTTGTAGCAGACATGGCTATTTTCTGATGAACCAGGTTTGCCTGAGTCTGCCTCTTCTGACTGAGCACCGGAACCCTGACTTTAGGAAGAACCAGTTTGGGAAAGGCTGGGATGGCAGAGGAGAGGAGATCTGGGATTAAGGATTCATGCAGCCTTGAGTGACAACGTTTCAGAAAGCTTCCCAGAGGAAGACACCTGTGACAAAAGAGTTCATGAAAAATGACAAAGCCTGCAAAACAATTGGAGAACAGAAACAGAACTCATCACTTACCAACATTATATATATGGAAATCTATCATTCTGAAGATTAATAGTCATCTGGGTATGGGAGCCATACGTAGACTTCATTTATTCTCTTCTCTACTAAATGTTCTTATGTTAATTTGAGTTATACATAAACTCAAGTCACCCCCCCCACACACACACACACACAATACACTGTTTATATAGTCCTGGGATTGAACCCAGGATTTTGTGCAGGCACTCTACAGACTGGGTGACATCCCCAGCCCTTTTCAGAATGAAAAACATGAAGACACTTAAAAAGAAATTGGTGTGATGCAATTCTGACCCAGAATGTACAGAAGAGAATCTGGCTGATGCTAACGGCTCCGCTGACATGGACCAGCAGAGAGTCTGCACAGGCCACCCTTTGCTGCAGATGTTGGAAGCCCTAGCAGCCCTCTCTGATGCAAAGGTTTGCTTTATGAAGTTCTCACTATAAGTCATCTCCTTGGTTCTCCTTTCCTGAAAGTTTAAGAGATAACTTCAGAGACAGCTTTGGGTTACTGTGTTCTCCTTAGGGCTCTACCAGCTTCTACTTGTATTAGTCTGTTTTGGTTTTACTATAAGAAAATACTCAATGTTGGGTAATTATATATAATACTATACTAACTATATAATCATACTAACACACACATACATACTTAGGTCATAATTCTGGAGTTTCAGGGGTGTGGCACTGACCTCAGCACCCATGAGTTGAGGACATGGTGAATGGTGTATGACCATGTGCATAGTGTGTGCACGTGTGTGTGTGTGTGTGTGTGTGTGTGTAAGAGAAGAGGAGAGGTGAGAGAGAGAGAGAGAGAAAGAAAGAGAGAGAGAGAGCATTGCCACACAAAAAGCAGAACAACCTTTATTTTGTGAGGATTATTATGTAATGAAGTAATCTGCTGCCTCAAAATATAGTCAATATTTTCTTGCACATTAAAAAGAGCTTTAAAATATAAAGTCTACTCTTTTTCCAAGTATTTAAATCATCTCAAAATCCACACACTGAATTCCTGTCTCCAAAGTGATAAAGTAAGGATGTGGGGTGCGCTGACTGGTGTTATGTCAACTTGACACAAGCTAGAGTCATCAGAGAATTAGGAGCCTCAATTGAGAAAATGCCTCTGTCAGATCAAGGCGTTTTCTTAAGTAGTGACTGATGGGGGGGGGGGAACGACAGCCCATTGTGAGTGGTGTCACCTCTGGACTGGTGGTCCTGAGTGCCATAAGGATGCAGGCTGACCAAGCCAGGGTGAGCAAGCCAGTAAGCAGCAGCCCTTCCATGGCCTCTGCATCAGCTCCTGCCTCCTGGTTCCTGCCCTGTGTGAGTTCCTGTCCTGACTTCCTTCAATGATGAACAGCAATGTGGAAGTGTAAGCTGAATAAACCCTTTCCTCCCCGAACTCGCTCTTTGGTCATGGTGCTTTGTTGCAGCAATAGAGACCCTAACTAAGACATGAGGCTATGGGAGGTGAGTCCAGGTCAGTGACTTGGAAGATCAGAGTCCTTTATTTTTGCCACATGAGGACATAGTGCACAGGTGCCAAGTGGACCCTCACCAAATGCCATCTCCTGGCATCTAAACCTGGGACTAGAAGTCTGAGAAATAAAGTCTTGTTTATAAATGCTCCGTTTAGAGTATTTGTACAGTAGCCTGAACACACAGACAAATTCCTGGGAGTTCCTTGATTGCTTGCTTTCGGTATGTTGCTATTGATCCTGAAACTGCCATGTGGGTGCTACTGGTGGTCATGGCCTTGGTAAGGTCAGATGTTTAATTTTTATGTGTTGCTACAGCATTAAGCTTTCTGTGTTCTATGAAGTTCCTCTCCTTCCTTCCTTCCTTCCTTCCTTCCTTCCTTCCTTCCTTCCTTCCTTCCTTCCTTCCTTCCTTCCTCTCTCCCTCCTTCCTTCCTTTCTTTCTTTCTTCTTCTTCTTCTTCTTCTTCTTCTTCTTCTTCTTCTTCTCTTCTTCTTCTTCTTCTTCTTCTTCTTCTTCTTTTTTTTTTTTTGTTTTTGGTTTTGGAGACAGGGTTTCTCTGTGTAATAGCCCTGGATGTTCTGAAACTTGCTTCATAGACCAGGCTGGCCTTGAACTCATAGATTCACCTGCCGATGTCTCCCTGAGTGCTGGGATTAAAGGCGTGCACCACCCCTGGCCAGCTAGAGTTGGGTTTCTAATGCTATTTCCTGTGGTCCTGATATTGGTCAGGCTGTTAAGTCTTGACCTGGCGTTTATCATCCATGCTTGCTCTCTTATCTACTCATTTCAGGCTCCTCAGCCTCAGAGGACAGCAACATTTGCAAGGTTAAGAGAATGAAGTGTAAAATGTGGAAGGTGATCAGCTTGCTCACCTCACCATTACACTTAGCACAGACCTGGGCGTGTCAGGCAGGAGACATTTGGAGGAGGCATGTCAGTTACACAGTCCATTGACAAAAACTAGGAAGGCTTATACCCATAGCCCTCCTGAGCACTTGTGTATGAGTAGCCATGCACCTGCCTCTACACCAGTTAGGACTGGGCATTGGAGGAGGGCACTGGGCCTGAGAAAGGCCATTCTATTGGCTACTTAACAGCTTATGACATCATATCACATCTGTGTCTGCTTACATGGCACTACTTAGCAGAGACAGCCAGGCAGCCCTCAGCCTTGGCACAAATCAGCAGGAGGGACCCAGAGGGTACACCAGGAGAAGTTCTGAGCTGTGCCTCTCTCAGGGAATCAAAGATAAGCAAAGACACATCTAGCTCTATAAGCAAGCCCTGCTTAGCCTCCATCACTGTCCATTGGGCCTATTTATACCCTCCACACATCTCGTGTCCTCCACAGGTCTTGCCTTAGCACATGCATTTGTGACAGCTGACATCTGCCAATCAGCCAGAATCTGTGGAAGCAGCAAGAAACTGCAGCACACCACCCGAAGTTTTTTGGTGCATTTCTCTCAATGAAGTCTCAACGAATGCGGCTCAACTACACAATGTAAGGTGGACCAATACATGAGTATTGTTAGCAAAGAACCCTTCAGCACATGTCCTTTCATGTGCTTGTTTTAGCAAAAAACACCCTTTCACCTGTGTCTGCTTCAGCAAAACATTTCTTCACGTGTTTGCCCCAGCAAAACACTCTCCAACCGACTTTCCAAAGAACCCTTTAGTTTCCACTTCACATGTGCCCCCTAGTGTAATAGTGATATGAAAGTTATAGGTGTATTCAACTGCTCTCTAATTAGATATGAGGCCTGTTTCACAGGAGGGAACTCATGCCCATACAGCCAACCTGGCTAGAAGCTCAAGGCTCTGGACGTCCTAGTGCCTATGAAGGAACTGCTACTGTTGTCAAACTGCCCTCTAAATATTATATTTATACCTATAGATTAGTGTTGTTTTCAACTATAGCTAGAGAACTGATGCACCAATTAATGCAGAGAGTCATAACTGAAGCCAGCATTGAGAATAAATGACTCTACGAGGGCTCAGCCCTAAATGGCACATTTGTATCAGACTCTACTCCAAGACTCAGGGAGCATCAAGGAAGAGGGAAATAGAAGGAATGTCAGGGCTGGAGGATGGGGAAGAGGGCTATACAACACTATTTTCTGGACATGATCCAGCCACTGCACTTATCAATTCACTGCAACAATTGTTAATTGCAGGAGACAATCCAACAAGACCAGGCAACATTCTAGAAGGAAGCACTAATTATACTTAGCGGTGGATTATTATATAAAGGGGGAGTGCATGAAATGGGAGGGGAATTTGTTGGGGAGTGCCCAGAAGAAGTGGGAGAGGTCTGACTAAGGTACATCATATATGTGGATGGAACTGTCAAAGAATAAATGAAAGATACTGTGAAGAAAACAGTGGAATGGGAGGGGCTGTGACAAGGAGCCGGCAGGTCTATTAAATGCAGTTAAATTAAAATAGAATGCATAACTGCCTTGACTAATAAAATAAATAAAGTTGTAATGTCGCCCCTACATGGGGTGATGGCACCATTTAATGTCAGTTCAGATATTAAAGAAAACCTTGAAACATAAATTTGTTTTATATTAGCTCTTTTAGGGTATAAAAATAAAATGCCATTGTGTAATGAAGAATGACTTCATCTCATGTCTCCTTGACTCCAAGTCATACCGGTGGAAAAATCGTTTTGTCTCCTGGACAAAATGAAGATGGGGATGACAGCTGGATGAAACGATGAAGTGTTGTGAAGCATGAAGGAAGAAGAGGAAGCAGGAGAAGAGAGAAGAGAGCAGGAGGACGAGGAGGAGAAGAAAGAGAAAAGCAAGAGGACAGATGCAGAATCGAGCTGAAAGACAGAATAAGTGCGATCTCTTGTAACTCCTTTGGGTCAGCAGTATGAATGAGATAAAAGTTACCACTCCTGCCACCACCATGAACACGACATCACACATTTACACACAACCACACACTGCACATTCACACCAACACGAGGGCGACTGCAAGACACATGGCACATTCCGAGCTTTCGGGGGGTCTGCAATGGTAGGATTTGGTCATAGCAGTGTAGGGATGCTATCAATTACAAACCAAAGCATAAGAAGTCCAAAACAATAGTTCAAGTATGATAATCAGTTCTAGCACATTTTCTTTTCCCCATTCTCTTTTCCTCCTCCCCTCCCCCCCCCTCCCTCCTCCCTTTCTTAATCTTTTAAAAGAATTATTAACTGAAATTTTGAAACCAAAGATTAAATTTCGAGCTTATATTGTTTTGACATAGGAAAGTCCTATTACGCTCTAACATAGGAAATCTAATTTAAGCATAACTGCGATTCCGACTTAGTACTTTTGAAGTTTCACTCACTCTCCTCTTCTTCCTTTGGATCTTTGATTTGTAGTTCGTTGCTCTTGGGATGTGGGGTCGTCTTGTTCTGTGTGGTGTCTGTGGTGAGGTGTGTGTGTCTGTGGGGGGTGTGGGGGGGTGTGGTGGTGTTGTGTGGTGTGTGTGTGGTGTGTGGTGTGTGGTGTGTGTGTGTGTGGTTGTCTGTGTGTGTGTGTGTGTGTGTGTGTGGGGTGTGGTGTGTGTGTGGTGTGTGGTGTGGTGTGTGTGTGTGGTGTGTTGTTGTGTGTGGTGTGTGGTGGTGTCGTGTGTGGGTGTGTGTGTGTGTGTGTGTGGTATGTGGTTTTTGTGGTGTGTATGTGTTGTGGTGTGTGTGGGGTGTGTGTGTGGTATGTGGTGTGTCTGTGTGTGTGGTGTGTGTGTGTGTGTGTATGTGGTATGTGTGTGTGTGGTGTGTCTGTGTGTGTGTTGGTGTGTCTGTGTGTGGTGTGTGTGTGTGGTGTGTGTGTGTGTGTGTGTTTTGGTGTGTGTGGTGGTGTGTGTGGGGGTGTGTGTGTGGTGTGTGTGTGGTGTGTGTGTGGTATGTCTGTGTGTGTGTTGTGTGTCTGTGTGTGGTGTGTGTGTGTGGGGTGTGTGGTGTGGTGTGTGTGTGGTGTGTGTGTGTGGTATGTCTGTGTGTGTGGTGTGTGTGGTGTGTGTCTGTGTGTGGGGTGTGTGTGTGTGTGGTGTATGTGGTATGTGTGTGTGTGGTGTGTATCTGTGTGTGTGGTGTGTGTGGGGTGTGTGTGTGTGTATGTGTGGTTTTGTCTGTGTGTGTGTGGTATGTGTGTGTGTGGTGTATGTGGTATGTGTGTGGGGTGGTGTGTCTGTGTGTGTGGTGTGTGTCTGTGTGTGGTGTGTGTGTGTGGTGTGTGTGTGGTGTGTGTGTGGTGTGTGTGTGGTGTGTGTGTGGTGTGTGTGTGGTGTGTGTGTGGTGTGTGTGTGTGGTATGTCTGTGTGTGTGGTGTGTGTCTGTGTGTGTGTGTGTGTTGTGTGGTGGTGGTGTGGGGTGTGGTGTGTGTGTGTGGTATGTCTGTGTGTGTGGTGTGTGTGGTGTGTGTCTGTGTGTGGGGTGTGTGTGTGTGTGTGGTGTATGTGGTATGTGGTGTGTGTGGTGTGTATCTGTGTGTGTGGTGTTCTGTGTGTGTGTGTGTGTGGTGTGTGTGTGTGTATGTGTGGTGTGTCTGTGTGTGTGTGGTATGTGTGTGGTGTGGTGTATGTGGTATGTGTGTGTGTGGTGTGTCTGTGTGTGTGTGGTGTGTCTGTGTGTGTGTGGTGTGTGTGTGGTGTGTGTGGTGTGTGTGTGGTGGTTGGTGTGTGTGGTATGTGTGTGCATGGTGTATGTGGTATGTGTGTGTGTGTGTGGTGTGTCTGTGTGTGTGGTGTGGTGTGTGTGGTGGTTTATGTGGTGTGTGTGGTGTGTGTGTATATATGGTGTAGTGGTGGTGTGTGTGTGTGTGTGTGTGTGTGGTGTGTGTGTGTGGTGTTGTGTGTGTATATGGTGTATGTGGTGTGTGTGGTATATGTGTATGTGGTATGTGTGTGTGTGGTGTGTGTGTGTGGTGTGTGTGTGTGGTGTGTGTGTGTATATGGTGTATGTGTGTGTGTGTGGTATATGTGTATGTGGTATGTGTGTGTGTGTGGTGGTGTGTGTGGTGTGTGTGTGTGGTGTGTGTGGTGTGTGTGGTGTGTGTGTGTGTGTGGTGTGTGTGGTGTGTGTGGTGTGTGTGGTGTGTGTGTGTGGTGTGTGTGTGTGTGTGTGGTGTGTGTGTGTGTGTGTGGTGTGTATGTGTGTGTGTGTGTGTGTGGTGTGTTTTACTAGAGCCCTCAGGGAAAGGCCCCACCTAGCTACATTACCAGTTTGTGAACTGGTATCTGTTCTGCCATTCGGTTTTGCTAGCTGGTCAGTAACCAGGCACCCCGGCTTCCAGAAGGGAGGAAATGACTCTCCTCCTGATGAGATAAATGTGCAAAGGTTTGATGCTATTGCCTAGTGGCTGGTCACGTCCTAGATCCATGACATTTTCCATTTAGGCTTCAACATGCAGCCAGCAAATGAAGTGTAAGTAGATCCAGGGAAGCATTTAAAAGTGCATCTGTGAAACGCATAATCATGATTACTTCTCTGTGTGGGAGGTGCCTAACCAGAAAGACTTCTTAACCTGGTCTGAAATACATGCTTTAAAAGTCAGAATCAGGTTTAAGTTACTATTATTAGATTTTAAAAGCCATTTTCTGAACTCTGCTCTGCACTTGTTTTTCTTGTTTGTATCCTGTCTTCCTGTTGCCCTCTGGGAAAAGTGAAGACACTTCTCAGAAGCCTCTCTTGTTTCTCATTGATTCATCCGGACTTTTCTCTTGGCTCAACAGACTGCGTTTAGGGTTGAAAGTGGGATGATCAAGCTTCCACTGGAGATAGAGCAACTGAGTGGTGGAGCTGGTCACATGAACCACATCTGGGTTTTCTTTGGGAGGAGAAGAAGGCTGTGGGGGAGACTTGATTCTAAGCAGCTGACAAGTAGGATCCAGCAAAGGTGTCCACCAGTCTCTCAGAGTTCAGTAACTCATTCATTTGAATGCCTGTTATGTCATGCACTCAAGTGAAAACTATCCACAAGTCATTGAATACATCGTTTATGTCTTGAGAAGAATCCCAACTTGAGATGTAGCTCTGGGCTGGAGCTAGGGATGTGAGAATCACCAATACACGGATTATAACTGAAATTGTGAGACAAAATTTCCAGAGGAGAGACTGGAGAGGTTTGAGATGGCCTGTAATAAGATGCCATCTCTGGTCTGTACTGTGTTAAAGAAAAACTTTTCTTAAAATTAAGAAAATATATAACTGCATTTACGCTTGTTATAGTCAACACATAACTCTTATTAATAAAATAGTTATATATTACAGTTATTCTAAACATCAGAAAGACTTTTGTTCTTTACCAGTCCAAGATATTAAAGAGTTTGAGTAATCAGATCTTTGAAAAGAAAAAACTAAAATTGTCCTTGACAAAGCACAGGAGCTGAAGTAACCTGACCGCATGGCCGCTATAGGAGAAGACCACCCATTTGTTTTGATTATGTCTTGTCCTCAGCAACAAGGGGATGACTTCCCACTGTCTCTTAGCTGAGCTAATAAAACATTCCATCCAGGGAGGCTCTCTCCTCGCACTACCTTTTGTAGCATTGGAAGCTGCTCTGTTGGCAGCTGAGAGAATAAAGTCTTCAGCAGTCTTAGCCAGCTGCAGAGCTTGTACTAACCCGCCAAACAAGATGTACCTACTTGTACAATAATGGCGTGACAGTTATAGAGGCAACCAGTTTTCTTTCTGATTGCGTATGAAGTCAGCTGCACAGGAGGGAACTCATTCCTGGTATAGTTAATCTGGTCAAAGGCCCATTGATGGCTTGAGATGACCCTACTCCTTCTGTTTTGCTAAATACATATAATATTGTAAAACTGATTCCTAAGTATTTATGCTTAAACCCACCACCAACTGGTGCTGCCCTTAGCCTTGGTCAGAAAAGGTTCTTTGGACAGTAAATGGTAGTTAACACAAAGACTTATGGCCGGTTGCAGTGTTGAAGGTGAATGACTGTTAAGTACTCAGTATTTCCTTATTTATATTACCCTTTCCAATGCTCAGGGAATATCACAGAAGAGAGAGGACAGAGGACATAAGGACCAGAGGATGGGGAAGAGTGAAATGATATCCTCTGGGCTGACAAGGCATACACCCATAAAGTCACAGCAGCTATGGGTACGTACATGGGGCCTGCACATTGCTGGGCCCATCAACATTCAGTTATGATAGGGAGAGGCTCATGGGAGCTGCTAGAGGGGAGCATCATGACCGTCATGGTGTAGCCAATAGTGAACTATTATGCTCCAGTGACTAGTCCCACACCTGTGCCCACTTAGTTGTCCCTAGTTAACCTCAGTGGGTCACAAAATAAAATAAAAACATAAACAAAGCCAAATGACCTGGTAGTAGGAGGGTGAGTTTGATGGGAGGAGGGGCATCTTGGTGAGGAGGAAGAAGAGAGGGTGGGATGGTGTGACCAGAATGTATTACATACATATGTGACACTGTCTGAGAACAAATAAATTAATGACAATAACAGCAGGGAGGTGTAAAAAAAAAAAAAAACAAACAAATAAAGGACCTCCAACCAGGCCTGATGGTACAGGCCCTATAATCCCAGCATCTTCAGAAACTAAGGGCAGGAGAATTGCAAGTTCAAAGCTAGCGTGGACACATGATGAGATAATCCTTCAAAAAAAAAAAAAAATAGAAAGAGGGCTTGGTGTATTACTGATTGATAGAACACTTGCCTAGCAAGCATGATGCCCGAGGCTCAATACCCAGACTACCGAACAAACAAAAAACCAAACAAACAGACAAGAAAAACCCAGTAACAAAATTAGAACCCCTCCACATCTCAGTGGCTGAATTTAGCAAAAGTTTGTCTCTTGCTCACACTGTAGTCCGAAATGGCAGTGTCTGCTTCTTTTCCCCACCAGCTCCATCATACCCTGGAGTCTTGGATGTGTGAAAGTCTCCACTTGGTCCACAGCATTAAACTAAGAGGAGAAGGAAGAAAGGAAGAGCATAGAGGATTGCACAGGAACCTCTGGGCCAGGCTGGGAGGTGGTGAACACCTCTTCTGACTCATATTCCATCACTAGAACCTAGTCATGTGGTCACAGGTAACTGCAAAGGAAGTCTGGGAAGTGTACTTTAGATGTGTGTCCAGGCAGAAGAGGCTAATAGCTTGGTAAACAGCGAGTCTCTGACACACCATGGATCAAGCAAGGACATTTCCAACATGTCAAAATTGAGCGTTTTTCACTTGAAATCTGACATGATTTGAATCTGAGATATCCCCTGCAGGCTCCTGTTTGAGCGCTCATCTGTTGCTGCTTCTTTAGCAAGCTACGGAAACTTAAAAGAGGATGCCAACTGTCTGAAGCAGCCCACTAGATATAGACCTCTGGAGACGGTTGCTTGGCTCTTGTTTCTGACATTCTGTTTGTTCCTAGGCTGCTGCTATGTAGACAGTAACCTACCATACACTCCCATTCCCTGGACTGCCATTTGGTCAGTCCTTCTCTGCTATGATAGACTAAGACTCTCTGAAACCATGAGCCAAAATAAGTCACAGACGTGTAAAAGTAGCTAATGTAGAATCTATTCCACCATGTGTTTTTAATTTATAAGACTTTTCTTTTAGAATTTATTTATTTATTTATTTATTTAAATTTATTTAATTTTGTGTGTTTGCATGCCATGGTGCATGTATGAAAAACCAGAAGACACCATGTGAGAGTCATTTCTCTCCTTCTACCATGTGGGTCCTTGGAATTGAACTCAGGTTGTCAGCCTTGGTAGCAAGCACCTTTACCTGCTGAGCCATCCTAGCTGGCTTGAAATGCATATGATACTTGATAAGTCCTTAGAGACTTAAAAAGATGTCATTGTTGCCATTGGAAGTTATACCTGCATGGTTTTTTTTATGATCCCAGCATGGTTGGCTAAAAGCCGCACACCCCTGAACCTTTGCAAAACATCCATGAATATTTCAGATCTACTGCTTGTTTCTGTGCTGTCATTGCCACCAACAAGGTACTTAATGGCCACATTAAGACTAGTTTTTGCCTTTTAGCCTTAAGAGACAAGCCCAGCAGTGGCCTAGCCTAGACCCAAGGAGTGGCACGTCTTGACAGGAGCTTACTTTTCCT